>SJYV01010157.1:533480-598188 GCA_006410875.1 Neotragus pygmaeus | reverse complement strand
ACCTCAGATATGCAGATGACACCATCCTTATCACAGAAAGTGAAGAGGAACTAAAAAGCTTCTTGATGAAAGTGAAAGAGGAGAGTGAAAAAGTTGGCTTAAAGCTCAACATTCAGAAAATGAAGATCATGGCATCTGGTCCCATCACTTCATGGGAAATAGATGGGGGAACAGTGGAAAAAATGTCAGACTTTATTTTTCGGGGGCTCCAAAATCACTGCAGATGGTGATTGCAGCCATGAAATTAAAAGACGCTTTCTCCTTGGAAGGAACATTATGACCAATCTAGATAACATATTCAAAAGCAGAGACATTACTTTGCCAACAAAGGTCTGTTTGGTCAAGGCTATGGTTTTTCCAGTGGTCATGTATGGATGTGAGAGTTGGACTGTGAAGAAAACTGAGCAATGAAGAATTGATGCTTTTGAACTATGGTGTTGGAGAAGACTCTTGAGAGTCCCTTGGACTGCAAGGAGATCCAACCAGTCCATCCTAAAGGAGACCAGTCCTGGGTGTTCATTGGAAGGACTGATGCTGAAGCTGAAACTCCAGTACTTTGGCCACCTCATGGGAAGAGTTGACTCATTGGAAAAGACCCTGATGCTGGGAAGGATTGGGGGCAGGAGGAAGAGGGGGCGACAGAGGATGAGATGGCTGGAGGATATCACCGACTCGGTGCACAGGAGTTTGGGTGAACTCTGGGAGTTGGTGATGGACAGGGAGGCCTGGCATGCTGCCATTCATTAGGTTGCAAAGAGTCGGACATGACTGAAAAACTGAACTGAATACCTTTTTATGCACATTGTTTTTGCAGAGAACTGCTTAGGGATGTGGTATTTTTTTCCAACTTGTGTTCAAATCTGTGAAGTGAGAAGCAGGCATCTGATCTGCAGTTCTGAGTAGACTGGTTGTCCATCAGTCTGCCTGTCCACAGGCAGCTTACTCCATAAGTCTTCTGCTCCACAGAGGGGCTGGGGTGGGGGGAGTGAATTTATCATTTTTAAATGATTATGCTTTATGCATATTAGATGTTTAAATGAATTTTCCAGACAAATCCTTCTCATTTTATTTTCTTCTACATAAAATGTTTCTAAAATAACAAAAGAAAGATAATTCAATCTTTTAAAATATACACGTAATCCCCTTAATAGAGATCCAAGTAGAAGAGTACTGGTAAACTAGGTAATGCAAGGGTATCTCTAAGTGAATGCCTGGGCTTGGGAAGTCTCATTATTCTGTAACTGTGTTGCTGGCACAGATGGAGAGCGGAGACCATTGCCTGCTGAAGCTGGTGCTGAGAAGGGCCTGTGGCTGGCCTTCAGAGATTAATACAAGGAAACCCTCTTGATTTGCCAGAGGAGTCTGGGAGGGGAGCAGATGGCCACAAGAAGGGCCCTCCAGCTTACTCAGCTGCTCTGAGAAGCTTAGGGTGACCTCTCTAATACAAACAAACCAAATAGCTCTCAGGGTAATGGGGCAGCATCATTTATATTCCCAAATAACAATACTGCTCCTCACTTTGCAATCTCTCGCACCCTCATCCAGTATGTGGGCGCCATCTGCTTCTTATAAACTTATACAGGCTGGTTGGGATTGCTATTGACTGATATCTGGGAAATGTGTTCTTTACTAATTACTTTCATATGAATCTGATAGGCATATAAGTATTATGTCTGTTTGCATAATTAAGAAACTGAGGCAAAGAGAAATTGAGGGGCATTGGAATTAGAACCCAAACACCTTGATTCCTCAGCTCAGTGTATAATAGAATGAGTCCATAGAGCCATTCCAGTGCTCTTGTTAAGCAGTAGTTATCCAGCTTTTGAATAAGGTTTTCTAGAAGGGAAATTAGTTATTTTGAGCTTGTCACTTTCACAGTTTTAAGCCTTTGTGTGTCTACCATTTTGCCAAGTGACAGAAAGGAAAATGAGTGGCTTCTAGTATACTGCTATAGCCTTCCAGGAGACAGGAATTGAGAAGATCTAATTTATACTATATAGTTTCATCAAAACCAAATTTGTTCAAGAGAAAAGTGTTCTGGTGCAAAGAAGTTACCTAGTTTGTGTGTGTGTGTGTGTGTGTGTGTGTGTAGCTAAACTGACTATAAGAAAAATTATTCTTTTTGTGAACCACTGCTCTCCTTTTCCCTGCCATTGGCTGAAACTACATTCATTTTCATGCATTAGCACCTGCTCAAGGGTCTGGTGAATCAAAAGAGCAATGAGCAAAGTGGTTTTAATTGCCCATGCTTTACTAGAGGCGTTTTTGCACTCAGAAACACAAAAGACTTTGAATGGTGTCAGAGGGCTATACTGAGAAGTGCTTTCCTTTAGAACTTTCAGATGATTAACTCCCTGTGTTGAGACATTGTCTTGTACAGATGAGTTCATGAGCTCGTCTTCCGTCCAACTGTGAGAGTATCACAAGCACTTGTCAGTTTTAGTTGCCTTTAACAATTGCCCATGAAATCAGGCAAACATTAGAGTTTACTGACTTGTCCTTAGTACATCTTTGTATAGCACTGTGCTTGCTAATTACTGTTATAAAATTCCGTATACATAATTTTAACTGCATAGTCGTATTCAGTACGACTTATCATAGTAGTTAAGAGTACAGGCTCTGGAACCAGACTACCTGGTGCAAAGCCCACTTAAGCCTCTCACAGGCTGTGTGATGTTAGATAGTTTCCTTTACTGTCTGAGCCTCAGTTTCATCATCTGAGAAAGGGGACTAATACACAGACCTATCTTGTAGAGCTGTTGTGAGGATTTAGTTAGATAATACATGGAAAGTACTTAGAATACTCTCGCACATAGTGAGTATCCAATGATTGTTAGCTAATGAAACTTCTTATTTTATATTTTAGAAAATAGGTTGAAGATTGGCAGAAGCATAACAAGTGTCCATATGAGGCATAAATATGAATTATGGAAAATAATATCAATGTTTCACTATTATTAGCTTGTATTCAAATTACTGTCACTTTGTTCACCATCCCAGTAAAACTGTTTACTTATTAGCTGCTTTTATTATAAAATCAGGAATTTTATAAGCATGCTTAATTCTCTGTGAATCATGAATGTGGATGTATAAATTAAAGATTCAGTTTCAGTTCAGTTCAGTTTAGTCGCTCAGTCGTGTCCGACTCTTTGCGACCCCATGAATCACAGCACACCAGGCCTCCCTGTCCATCACCAGCTCCCGGAGTTCCCTCAGACTCGCGTCCAACGAGTCAGTGATGCCATCCAGCCATCTCACCCTCTGTCGTCCCCTTCTCCTTCTGCCCCCAATCCCTCCCAGCATCAGAGTCTTTTCCAATGAGTCAACTCTTCGCATGAGGTGGCCAAAGTATTGGAGTTTCAGCTTTAGCATCATTCCTTCCAAAGAAATCCCAGGGCTGATCTCCTTCAGAATGGACTAGTTGGATCTCCTTGCAGTCCAAGGGACTCTTAAGAGTCTTCTCCAACACTACAGTTCAAACGCATCAATTCNTCAGAGTCTTTTCCAATGAGTCAACTCTTCGCATGAGGTGGCCAAAGTATTGGAGTTTCAGCTTTAGCATCATTCCTTCCAAAGAAATCCCAGGGCTGATCTCCTTCAGAATGGACTAGTTGGATCTCCTTGCAGTCCAAGGGACTCTTAAGAGTCTTCTCCAACACTACAGTTCAAACGCATCAATTCTTTGGCACTCAGCCATCTTCACAGTCCAACTCTCACATCCATACATGACAGCACTTTCTGTTTAGTCCAAGGTTGGGTCCAGCCGATGCCCTGGATTCCCCAGCTGTGATACTGGTAAAGAAATGTTAAGTACATTTGTTACATTACAAATGTAACATTAACATTGTAACACAATGTTAAGTTACATTTCCATTTCCACTTATGCCACTATTTAGTTTAGAAGGCAGGGGTATAAGAACTCTTAAGCCATGAGCCATTCCTGAGTTTTTAACAATTTCCTGCTAATATTGATGTTTTCAGAGCTCTTGTTGCACATTTAAGCATGACATGTAAGCAAGACTGCTTATAAAGAACTCAGTTGTTAGGGGCCTATGAGGCCATTTCAGCACACTTTTTGAATCTTGTCTTATTCCTAAATGGCACTTGGAGTATGTTGAAGGTAAGGAAAACATGGTACACTTATAGGATAACATGCTTGTAGGGGCTAACCTCATAGCAGGTGTTTATTTTCAGCTTTTTTCCTGGACGCTGAGATGTCAGAGTCATTGTGATATGTAATGAAGAAAGTGCTGCAGTACAATTTTATTCTAAAATTTCTAAACAGTGTAGAGGCCAGTTAGGAAAGGTGCCTCAGCCGTAGAACAGTAAGCTGAAATTTGTTCAAATCTTTTTTCTCAAGGCAGAGCTAGCTTTATGACTTGGGGATGGGTTGGAGGGATGCAATGCTTGTAAAACTAAACAAGTCCTTGAAAGTGTGTAGTGCATTCAGGCTCACTCATTGTTAGAGCACTTGAGTCCCCAACCACCACAATGGGCTTCTCGATGTGGTGGTTTCTCTTCTTGCAGAGCATGGGCTTTAGGGCGTGTGAGCTCAGTAGTTGGGACACACAAGCTTAGTTGCCCACACATGTGAAATTTTAGTTCTTGGTCAGGGATCAAACCTGTGTTCCCTGTACTGGCAGGCAGATTCCTAACCACTGGACCACCAGGGAAGTCTCTTATTCAAGCTTCTTGATTAACCTTTTTGAGATTATGAAAAAAGGTATGAAATGTTCCCCCAGAAGAATGTACATACATACAAACAAAAGTTTTCTTATTAGTTCTGGAGGTCCATAGACTTCAGGGTAAAGACTCTTTTTCTAGATTGTATGTTCCTTAAGAACTCTACCTAGATTTCATTGACCTTTGACAGAGCCTGCTGTGTATGTGGGAGATACTCAGCAAATAGTTTCTGAATTGATAAACTGGAATGCAAAATGAAAATCTTCAAGTTTCTTACTAGAGAATCTCTAAACCTATCTTCTTTGTTTCCTTAGGCTTCCATCTCAGTGGCACAGTAACTGAACCAGCCACTACTTCTGAACCAGCAGTGACTTATAAAGTTGCCATCAGTTTTGATCGATGCAAAATCACCTCAGTGACATGTGGCTGTGGGAACAAAGACATATTCTACTGTGCTCATGTGGTAGCACTCTCACTCTACAGGATCCGTAGACCAGATCAAGTCAAATTGCGTCTTCCTATCTCAGAAACCCTTTTCCAGATGAATAGGGACCAGCTACAAAAGTTTATTCAATATTTAATCACGGCACACCACACTGAAGTTCTTCCTACTGCACAGAAATTGGCAGATGAGATTCTGTCCTCCAACTCCGAAATCAACCAAGTAAATGGTAATTGTACAATATTTTTGTTGCTAAAAAATCTATTTTGTTGCTTTATTGCATGTTTAGAGGTTGGGATACTTTTGCCATTGTAATCACTTAACTTTAATCAGCTTATTCTATCCAAACTATTTATTAACTCTGTTTCTTAAAGCCATCCAGTTGTCCACCTCATAAAGTTTGGGTGAAAATGACAGAGGATGTTAGAGTTATAAATTAAACCAGTTTGTGGACTTCATGTGTCCATATAATCCTTGCCTCTAGGAGCCTGGAATATTCAGGAGTGAAAGAAAACATAAAATAATTAATGTCATTCAGTGAAATGAAATGGATATCAGAATTCCTTAACATTTCAGGATCTTGCATAGCACCATGGTTATTCTAAAGCATGTCTGTTTGCCTTGTGTTTATGAGCTGTATAATGAGTGGAGAGAGAGATGATGTTCACTTATTCATTCAAGAAATGTATGTTGAGTACCTGCTCTGTGCATGTGATAGTGCTGATTATTGAGGGCATAAAACAGACATGGTTCCTATCTTCAAATATCTTACAATCTAGTAGAAAAGACAGCTAAGGCTGAAGTGAATGCTTGCTTTTGTTATGAAGCCAGGTTGTAGATACTTAATCATAGGAAACTGTTGAAGAATTTTGAGAAGAAGAGTTATATAAGCCAATTTTTCATTTTGTTGGTTAGGTTCTACTATGTTCCAGGCATCATACATGAGAACTTTATGTATGTTTATATATGTTAATTCATTTAGCTTTCAAAACTACCCTATGAGGTAGATATTATAGCCATTTTATAAATAAGGAAATTATTTATAACCTAGGCTCACCTGACCTCCGAACTCAACTTTTTTATACCTCTCTATACTTCCTCCTATTTTTAGAGTATAACTTTGGTACTAGTGTGAACAAGACAGTGAGAGTAGGTTAATGGCCTGTATAATACTGTGGTCTGTGTGCTAAAGGCCTGCCTTTCCCGGTTGCCCAAGAGAACTAATCAAGTCCTATATACAACCTCACCACTTCTCAGAAGTAAGGATAGTCAGACAAGCTTCCAGGAACTCTTGCTGACTAGTAGAAATAATCTTCTGTAGCTTTATCCTCAAAGTTGTGTTTACATGATGCATGCGTGCATGCTAAGTCACTTCAGCATGTCCGACTCTGCAACCCTGTGAACTATAGTCTGCCAGGCTCCTCTGTGGGATTCTCCAGGCAAGAATACTGGAGTGGATTGCCATGCCCTCCTCCAGGGATCTCTTCCCAACCCAGGGATCGAACCTGTATCTCTTATGTTTCATGCAGGAGAGTTCTTTACCACTAGTGCCACCTGGGAACCCCATTTACGTGGTAACTGAGCTCTATTGGAGAGATACTGTTAAAGAGTAGCTTTCTAAAGGGGCTTCCCTGGTGGTTCAGTGGTAAAGAATCATTTGCCAGTGCCTCAGTGGTAAAGATCCTGCCTGCCAATGCCAGAGACACGGGTTCCATCCCTGATCCAGGAAGGTCCCACATACCTGAAGCAACTAAGCCCAGTGCCACAACTGTTGAACCTGTGCTCTGGAGGGAGACACAACTACTAAAGCCCACGCGCCCTAAAGCCCATGTTCCACAAGTCCATACACCTAGAGTAGCTCCCACTTGCCGCACCTAGAGAAAAGCCTGTACAGCCATGAAGACCCAGCACAGCCAGAAATAAACTAACTAAATAAATAAATATAAAATTATAAAACTCTAGTTCCTCTTCACTTTCTGCCATAAGGGTGGTGTCATCTGCATGTCTGAGGTTACTGATATTTCTTCTGGCAATTTTGATTCCGGCTTGTGCTTCATCCAGCCCAGCATTTCACATGAGGCACTCTGTATGTAAGTTAAACTAGCAGAGTGACAATGTACAGCCTTGATATACTCCTTTCCCAATTGTGAACCAGTCCATTGTTCCATGTCCAGTTCTAACTGTTGCTTCTTGACCTGTTGCTACAGGTTTCTCAGGAGACACATAAGGTGGTCTGATACTCCCATCTTTTAAAGAATTTTCCACAGTTTATTGTGATCCCCACAGTCAAAGGCTTTTGCATAGTCAATGAAGCAGAAGTAGATGTTTTCCTGGAATTCCCTTGCTTTTTCTATGATCCCGTATACTATAGTAAGTCTCTTCAGTCGTGTCCGACTTCTTGCAGCCCCATGGACTGTAACCTGCCAGGTTCCTCTGTCCATAGCATTCTCCAGGCATGAATACTGGAGTGGGTTAATGTTTCCTTCTCCAGGGGATCTTCCCGACCTAGGGCTCGAACCAGTATCTCTTACATCTTCTGCATTAGCAGGCGGGTTCTTTACCACTAGCGCCACCTGGGAAGCCCTTCTATGATCGGAAGGATGTTAGCAATTTGATTTCTACTTCCTCTACCTTTTCTAAATCCAGCTTGTACACCTGTAAGTTCTTAGTTCACGTACTGTTGAAGCCTAGCTTGAAGGATTTTGAGCATTACCTTGTTAGCATGTGAAAT
Organism: Neotragus pygmaeus; assembly: GCA_006410875.1. Lineage (NCBI taxonomy): Eukaryota > Metazoa > Chordata > Mammalia > Artiodactyla > Bovidae > Neotragus > Neotragus pygmaeus. Next base: position 590,332 of record SJYV01010157.1, on the reverse strand, counting down.
GAATGCAAGTGAAATGAGTGCAGTGTAGTTTGAACATTCTTTGGCCTTCTTTGGAATTGGAATGAAAACTGACCTTCTCCAGTCCTGTCTTATAGCCACTGCAGGGATATGTATAAAAAGTACATAGACACTGTCATGTAGGAAGCACTCAATAAATGGCTGTTTTTAACAAATATTGAAGGATGGAAGGAGTATATTTGTTTTTCTTTGCCACTTTCAGTTTACAGAAGTAGTATAAGATATATTATTTGCCCACCTGGGTTTTAAGTCTAGATGGTCAATAGGACATGCATTTGTCCATTCTATAAATATTAATTCAATGCTGTAATGATCCAGGCACTGTGAGGTACAAAAATGAATCCCTACTCTATTCTTTAAAAGCTTCAATGTAGTTGAGAGTATATGAGACGAGCTCAATTCTAATGTAAAACAAAATGCAACAGATCTTTAAGAGAAGTAATAATAAAGTACTAAGAAGAGAGTTACTACATTACTATCATGCATATGAGTATGAAAGGCATACTTTTGACAGGTGAGGTGTATGGGGTATATGGTGAATTCAGTGAGAGCCCCTCCTGCCAAGTAAATTTCAGCAGTGCTAGCCTCTCTGTATACTTATTTTATGGTTTTCCTTTCTCATTGCAGCCCTGACTATAGTGCTGAGGCAATACTGACAATGAGAAGTAATGCTTTTTGGCCAAAGAACATGTTGTGGGGAAAGGAAGGGAAGTAAAGGGGAAAGCATAAGTAAAGTCATCAGGAAATGTCATTGACTTCTGGGTACACTAAGTTTCTAGTTGAAATATAGCATAAGTATAGGAAAGACAAGACTAGAAGTGAAAGGGCCTGAACAGGGAGGGCCCTAAATGCTAAGCTAAGTTCAGACTTCTTTTATAAAGAATAGTTTATCACTGAAGACTTCTGAGCAGGGAAGGGATATGATCAGAACCGTGTTGAGAATAACACATTTGAAGAAAAGTAGCATATAGCCGATTCCATAAACTGGTTGCTCCTAATGTTAATTAGTATTTGTAGAATAAATATGAGTCCTCCTGATTTCCTGGACGATAAGATGCACTGAAAAAAGCATGGCAGAAGAGCACTTTTCTCTGCAGACCTGGATTTCATTTAAATGAGACTTTCATATAGGAGGACAAGAAGAAAGGTAGATTGGCTGATGAAACATGACATGAATTTGTAACCAATTGCACGACCACACATATAGAGTATTGACTTATACTATAAGACTATATTGACTTATAGTTTTTTATCACTTGGAGACAGGGTTCTAAAAACCTGTCACAGGACTCAGTCTTTGAGAAAGTGAGAGAAGAAGATTCAGTTTTCATTCCACAGATATTTCTTAGGTGCCTGTCACATTACCAGAACTGTGTTATAGATGATTCAACTGTGAGCAAGGAGCTAACAGGCTACTAGGGGAGAGGGATATGTAAATAACTAACACTGTGTTTTAAGTGATGTCATTGAGGTGAGCCCAGGAAGGAAAGATATTCTGAGTATAAATTTATAAAATATCATCCTGTACATAACCCTGCCTGTGCTTTGGGTAGTAAGTTTCCAGAAATTTAGAATTGTTGACTCCACTTGAGAAGCTTTAATTTCATAATGAATTTTAAAAAGAGAAATTTTTATTTTCTAAGAAAGCATTTTTTAAATTTTAAAATAATATGTGTGCTTTAAAACTTACTTTAAACTTCAAAGAAAAACAAATGAAAGAAAAATTACATTCTCTTAGGGAAAAAAAAATACATCACTATTTTCATGTTTGTGCATTTTTATCCCACGATGATATTTGTAGACCTTGGGAGAGGATACAACTGAGACTTTAGTGAACATGAAACTAGCTCTACTCTCTTAGGTTTATTGAGAACCACACAACTGACAAAGCCCAGATTAAGGCAGAATGCCCATCTGTTTCTGAATATACTCACGTAGGGCTGCTCCTGCTGAGTGTGGAGTGTAGGAACTCAGGAGATTCATTTCACCATCCTATTCCTCGTAGGTGCTCCTGACCCCACAGCTGGGGCCAGCATTGATGATGAGAACTGTTGGCATTTGGATGAAGAACAGGTGAAAGAACAAGTGAAGCTCTTCCTCTCCCAGGGTGGTTACTATGGCTCTGGAAAGCAACTCAATTCAATGTTTGCCAAGGTAAGACATGAAAAGAATTTTTTTTCCTTACGTAAACTGGGCTCACTACACTTCTGGCTTCATGCATTGTAGCTAGCTCACTTGACCTATCTGTACTGAATGCTTGAAAACTACTTGGCGGGAGGGAAGCTGAGCAGAGCAGACCAGAGCAGCTTGCATCCAGGGAGCCCTACTGCCTCACCCTGGTCATCCTCTTCCTCTTGCTCCACACTCTCTATATGAGTTTGCATTCCTGGGGGAATTAGTAATGAAGCTACGTCCCCCTGCCTTGAACCCAAGGCTGTCCAATAAGGCCTTAAAGAGCCAATATTTCATTGTTTTTTAAAGATTAACTTATTTATTTGGTGGTGCCAGGTCTTAGTTGTGGCATGTGGGATCTAGTTCTCTGACCAAGGGTTGAACCCTAGCCCCTTGCATTGGGAGTGCAGAGTATTAGCCACTGAGAAGTCCCAGAAACTTAGTATTTTGGAACTGGGGGCTCTCACAGCAGGCTTTCTTTTCTTTCTTAACACCTTTGGTGAAATATAATTCACATATCATAAAATTCACCCATTTAAAAAATTGTACAATTCAGTGGTTTTTAGTATATTGACAGATATGTACAGCTATCACTGCATTCAACTTTAGAACATTTTCATTATCTTAAAAATAAACGCTATTCCCTTTACCTATCATTCCCCTGTTCCCCATGCCCCTCTTCCCCGAGCCCTAAGCAACCACTAATGTGCTTTCTGTCTTTATAGATTTCCCTATTCTGGACTTTCCTAGGAATGGAATCCTATAGTATGTAGTCTTTTGTGACTGGCTTTCTTCTCCTGGCATAGTATTTCAAAATACTTAAAAACATACATCCATGTTGTAGCATGTGTCAGTACTTCATTCCTTTTTATGGCCAAATAGTATTCCATTGTATGGATACCATACATCTCGTTTATCTGTTGATGGGCATTTGGATTGTTTCCATCTCTAAGCTGTTATAAATAATATTCCTATAAACATTCTTGTACAGTGTTTCTATGTGGACATATATATTTTCATTTCTCTCTAGGAATGGAATTAGTAGGCCATATGGTAGCTCTATGTTTGAGGAATTTCTAGAGTGATTTCCAAAGTGGCTGCATCATTCTACAATCTCACTAACCAGTGTGTGAGAGTTCTGATTTCTCTATATCCTTGCCAACACTTATTATCTAGCTTTTTTATTCTAGCCATCCTTGTGAGTATGAAGTGGTATCTCATTGTGCATAGCAGGCTCTCTTGATACATGCAGAGAACTTGCTTACAGAAGAAGAGGCCTTCTTTTTGGCTCCTTGGATATGCTATGCTTAGATACTTCATCTTCTCCTCCCCCTCCTCCCCTTCCTTCTCCTCCTTTGTTATGACGTACAGTCACCAACCACCTGCCCTCCTTATGTGTCAGGTTCGAGAGATGCTGCGGATGAGAGATTCCAATGGAGCCAGGATGCTGACACTAATAACTGAACAGTTTATGGCCGACCCACGACTCACACTGTGGAGGCAACAAGGAACAAGCATGACAGATAAGTGCAGGCAGCTCTGGGATGAGCTAGGTAAGTCCCCATATCTCAGAGAAGTGCTAGGTCTATCCTGTGAGCTTGTCCCCAGCAATAGTGTTAGTGAATACTTGTCATTAGTCATTACATAGATCTTGCTACGTGAACTTTAGCCCAAATGGTGGAAGATTTAGGTTCTACAGAGGCCACCCAGAGTCATTTTGAACTCACTTGTGTTTCTTCCACAGCCTTATGTTTTGCTACCGACACCAGCGTTCTATTCCAGATGTTACCATACAGAAGCCTTTAGTGAGAGAAAACTTTTTGCCTTGGCTTCTGTCTCATGGCATTAGCTTGGCTCTCCAAATACTTGCTATTCTCACTTTTCTCACATTCCCTGGGTCTGCTTCTCTTTATCATTTCCAGCAAACCTCTTAACCATAAGGCCATTTCTAAGCCTTGAGCCCTGGACTTCTATTTTTCTTTCTCTATTCTCCTTTGTTCAGTTCAGGTCAGTAGCTCAGTCATTTCCGACTCTCTGCAACCCCATGGACTGCAGTACACCAGTCCTCCCTGTCCATCACCAACTCCCAGAGCTTGCTCAAACTCTTGTCCATCGAGTCAGTGATGCCATCCAACCATCTCGTCCTCTGTCAGCCCCTTCTCCTCCCTCCTTCAATTTTTCCCAGCATCTGGGTCTTTTCTAGTGAGTCAGTTCTTCACATCAAGTGGCCAAAGTATTGGAGTTTCAGCTGCAGTTTCAATTTCAGTCCTTCCAATGAATATTCAGGACTGACTTCCTTTAGGATAGACTGGTTGGATCTCCTTGCCATCCAAGGAACCCTTAAGAGTCTTCTCCAATACCACACTGCAGAAGCATCAATTCTTCAGCACTCAGCTTTCTTTATAGTCCAACTCTCACATCCATACATGACTACTGGAAAAGCCATAGCTTTGACTAGACTAGATAGACCTTTGTTGGCAAAGCAATGTCTCTGCTTTTTAATATGTTGTCTAGGTTGATCATAGCCTTTCTTCCAAGGAGCAAGTGTCTTTTAATTTCATGGCTGCAGTCACCATCTGCAGTGATTTTGGAGCCAAAAAAAAATAAAATCTCTCACTGTTTCCATTGTTTCCCCATCTATTTGCCATGAAGTGATGTGACCGGATGCCATGATCTTAGTTTTCTGAATGTTGAGCGTTAAGCCAACTTTTTCACTCTCTTGCACTTTCATCAAGAGGCTTCCTCTTCACTTTCTGCCATAAGGGTGGTATCATCTGCATATCTGAGGTTATTGATATTTCTTCTGGAAATCTTGATTCCAGCTTATGCTTCATCCAGCCCAGCATTTCTCATGATGTACTCTGCATATAAGTTAAATAAGCAGGGTGACAATTTACAGCCTTGACATACTCCTTTCCCAATTGGGAACTGGTCTGTTGTTCCAGGTTTTAAAAGAAAATTTTTAAAAATGTGCACCCGTGGCTGATTCATGTCAATGTATGGCAAAACCCACCACAGTATTATAAAGTAATTATTATCCAATTAAAATAAATAAATTTTTTTTAAAAAAAGCATATATTTGTGGCTGAGTCCCTTCACTGTTCACCTAAAACTATCACAATTGTTGATTGGCTGTAGTCCAATACAAAATAAAAAGCTTAAAAAAAAACAAACCTATAAAGTATCTCTGCTCCCATAAAAGACCAGTCTTTACATATTTGCTCCTGTTCCTATGCCATTTCCTTTTCTCAAGAATTTTGCTCCTGCAGTTACTCTTTTCTCTGGTATCATTAATTTCTCCCTCAGTATTGGATCAATTCCATCAGAATACAAATATGTCTAATATTTTCAGTCTCATAAAGTGCCTTTGATTTTTCCCCTCCTCCTCTAATCACTACCCCATTTCTCTTTTTTCCTTCAGAACAACACTTCCTGAAAACCTCGTCCCTCTTTCCATTTGCTTACCTCCATATGCTCTCTTGAGCCCACTGCAGTCTTCCATTGCTCATTGCTGTCACTCTACTGATAAGTAGCTTTGGTTGAAACCACCAGTGTCTGCCATATTGCTCTTCTCTGTTGTTACTTTACTTGACCTCTTAGCAGTTTCCAATAAAATTGACCATACCCTATCCCTACATTAATTTTACAAGAACCAGCAAACAGTGTAACACAGACACCATAGGAGAAGAACTACTATGTGAAGAAAACAATTTTTTTCATGAGGTTTATACAGGCCTTTAGGATTCTTAAACTCTAAAAGTTGAAAAAGTAACTTTTATGATCTGAATATTTGTGCATCTTTCTTATTGCCGCACTGTTCAAAATTTTTTTACCTTCTGTATATTAAGGATTTCTTGCCACCTGGTGTTCAGAAAGGTGAACTTTTATTGATAGGAACTCAGTCCCAATAGTATTAAAAGCTGACATCCTAGATTACAAAAACTTTCTACCAAAAGGAAAAAACATCCAATAGACTACAAATATTCAAAGAGACTACAATGACATCTCAGCATTTTTGCTTTCCCTTATGTCTTTCCCCCTGTTTTGGAACATACTCTCCCACCATTTCTGTGCTTAAACAACTCTATTTATCTCTTGTTCTTCTTTTAAAATGAAGTAATACATGTACACAGGTTAAAATGTCAAATGGTTCTACAAACTTTATAATAAAAAGCAGTATTCCTCTGCCATATTCCTTTACATTGTCAGTTTCTACTTCTTAGAAAGAGCAATTTTTAATTCTTTTAGCTGCTTTTTCCTAATATGCTTCCACATTTCTAAATGACCATTCTTTCTTAATTTTTAAAATTATAGATGTTCTCTTTTTCTTCCTACAATGAAAGATGAGCATTTACCTCTTTTAAGGTCACATCCTTAGGGTTCTTTCCCAAACAGCTTTTCTCATTCTTTTCAGTGTGCATAGGCTGAAAATGTTCCACATCTTTTTTACTTCCTTTTTGATGAACAGTTCTGTCTTTAAATAATTTCTTTCTTCTTGCATTTTACTCTAAGCACTCAAGACGAACCAGGCTGCTCCTTCAGCACTTTGCTTAGGTATTTCCTCAGCTAATCTTGTTACTCAGAAGTTCTGCCTTCCACAAAACACTAGGACATGAGCACAGTGTCTCAATTATAAGACCACCACTGTCTTCTCACAACAAGCAGGGAAAGAGGAGTGCATGGTGGGGGTGGGGGTGTTCATTTGTTCCATATGTATATTTTTCTTAATCCCTCAGTTTTTAGTATGGAAAATCTACCCTCAGCTTTGTGTAGTATTCCCAGTCCAGAACTTCAGTGAATCAGTCTTTCCAGTGAGTAAAACTCTGGTTTTCTTCCAGGAGAGGGAATGAGCAGGTACTGAACTACCTTGAATATTTATGCCTGTTTTTATCTCTCCGCTTTTGTTTTAATAAAGTATTAAGAGGGAGTGGTAATAAACATACATGTTTAGTTAGCCATTTTTAACTAGAATTAACTCATGTTTACTCTTCAAGGACAAACTCAAATGTTGTACCTTTTCCTGACCTCATGTACAGAGTTAATTGTTCCATCATACCTATTCTCATAACACTTTATATATGGCTATAGTAGTATTTACTGTGCTTTATTATAATTATTATTATTTATGTATGTGTGTGCTCAGTCGCTCAGTAATGTCTAACTCTTTGTGAGCCTATGGATTGTAGCCCACCAGGCTCCTCTGTCCATGGGATTTTCCATGTGAGAAGACTGGAGTGGGTTGTAATTTTCATTTCCTTCTCCAGGGGATCTTCCCAACTCAGGGATCAAACCTGCCTCTCCTTTTTCTCCTGCATTGGGAGGTGGATTGTTTACACTGAGCCACCTGGGTTACAATTATTATAAGTTAGGAGTCACTCAATTTGACTCCTAACTAATCCTCTTAAGAGCCATCATTATACAAAATGCTACAGTATTATATAGTATAGTTTCTTTTTCATTGTGGATTTGAAAAACTTATTTGAACCTATAGAAATGAATTTTTATCTTCTAGTTAGTACCTGAAATTGAGGCTTAAATGGTCTTTTAAAACATTCTTATTTGACTTTAAGGGGTCTTGAAATAGTGTCTGAATATACCTCCATCCACAGATGTAGCTCCATCCCAAAGAATGTTTAACTTAAGACATTCTGCAGCCAGGTTTTATTGTTAACTTGAGATTGAGAATATTTCTGGCTCAGCCATGTAACCTTTGAAAAGAGGAAGCAGGTTTGCTTGAAAAGAAGGGTGATGTGATCAAAGAAACAGTACATACTGGTTATGTGGAATATGTGATACGCTGCTATAGTGACAGAGATGATCCAAGAATGTGATAGTTTTAAGGCATCATAGCTGATCAACAGTATCAAAATCCAAGTCCAAATAAATTATTTTCCCTGGAAAAAGGAAATATAATTCCACTACACGCCAAGTAATATGCCAGGCTGTCTATATTATGATCTGTTTTACAGTTGAGGGATTTGAAGCTCAGAAAGCCCAAGATCAACTAACCAAAAATTGAATCCTTTTCTGAGCACCTTCCTTCTTACAGTAAATGTCTTTGCTCTGTGCTTTTATTGTACCCTGAACATATCTTTATCTTAACGCTTATCATATTCATATTCAAATGACATTGTGTTTATTTTTCTGTCTTCCCCCACTGCAGAGCTCCTCAAGGATAGGAACAGTGTCTTATTCTCCAATACAAAGTCTTGAACAAGAAAGCTCTCAATAAATTGTTGGACTGTAGATTTGAGCTCAGAATTCAAGTCCAAATCTATCTTGTTCATCAAACACAGGCACATACCCAGATATTAAGATAGCTACTCTGCTTTAAGAAACCTTTGGGAAGGAAAAATAAGCATTTCTGAAAACTTTAGCAGATTTAGTTTTTTATATTGAGAACTGATGTTTTGGAAACTTTTCCTACCAACTGAAAATAGAAGAAAAGAGTAAACTGAAAAATTAAGGCTTAGACATACATCAAAGGAGAGATGTCAAGGATGTGGTTGCTTTCTTTTCCAGGGGCCTTATGGGTGTGCATCATTTTAAATCCACATTGCAAATTGGAAGAAAAATCCTGTTGGCTGCAGCAACTGCAGAAATGGAATGACCTGGATGTCTGTCCCTTGGAGGATGGGAACTATGGGCATGAGCTGCCCAACATCACCAATGCACTTCCCCAGAATGCCAGTCACAGTTCAGGTGAGCCAGATGTCATTCTAGGGTCTTGGTGCCTGGAACTCCAAAAGGTCAGAGGTTAAAGCCCTAGAATGAAGGTGGCTGGACAGCTTTTGGACTGTCAGAATTGTCATCCTAAATAAGAAAAGCCTGTCCTTTGTTTATCTTGAAATGTCAAACCTTAAATAAGGGCAAGCTTTTTATCTTTGACATTGAGGATGCTGTCCTTTTCTACTCTGGGTGTGTCCTTATAGTGCCCAGCATAAATTCCTAGAACCCTCTGCATGAATCCTCTTTACCCTTCAAGTTCTTCATGACTCATGGATCTTGGCCTCCACTGGGGCTGGTTTTATCTCAGAAGACTTACCTCAAGGGAAAGATGGAATACCTGCAAGGGAAAAAAAAAAAAAAAACTTAAAAAAATGTCCTGACAGCTGCTTTTCTTACTTTTCTATGTTTTCCTCAAATTTTTATATAGCCGATATCTGGGGGGAAGAGGCAGGGGCCATGCTTCCAAGATACTGCTTACTCTTGCCCCATTTTAAGACAAATCCAGTACAGTGATACTGTACCCTCTGCCTTTTGAGCCCATTGACCAGGTATTACTGGGCATCAGCATTCACATCAGCTTTAGTTCATCTAACTCAGGCCATGTGCTGCTAGCAATTGATTGCTCGTTGGCCCGTGGGGATCCTTTACTGGTAGATTTTATCAAACATTGATTTTACATGTCTTCCCTTTTATTGTAAGTGATAAATCTACTGATATTTTTAACCTCAAGGAGGAAATCACTTAAATTATTGTTCTTGCTTGGTCTTCATCTACTGTTCCATAATTGATTATCAGTGTATTTAAGGCAACCAAGGTAATGAGAGATGAAAAGGCTACAACTTCGCCACATGAAGCTCCCCTCTCCTGGGTAGCTCATCTAACCTCTACAGCATAGGAATTCATGCTTTTAGTATTGGCTTTCGATTGGCATAGAGAGAATCCAATGCTGCATATAAACACATGCCTCCAGTCTGGCAGTTTCTTTCTTGTATATTATTTTGGTTATTTGTTGTTACTGTTACTGTTCCTTTTTTTTTTTTTTTTTTGCAGTGCTGGGTCTTCATTGCTGCACATAGGCATTATCTAGTTGCAGTGAGCAGAGGCTACTCTTTAGTTATGCTCTGCAGGTTTCTCATTGTGGTGGCTTCTCTTGTTCCAAAACACTTGTTACTGGTTCTTATTTGAGGGTATTGTTTCCTGTTAAGTTTTCTCAGGCCGTGACTGATTTATCACTCATGTATGTTTACCTTTGGGCCTCATGGAGCAGTAGGCATCCTGCTTACTCTTCATTGCCATTTTTACATCATTTTCCTATCCTCCTTCCTAAAATACCCCCCAATTTTTAAGTTGATGCTGTTAAAATATGCTGTCTGCTACCCTCCTGCTTTTGGTCGTTTTTATCTCTGGGTTAATACCCCTCATTCCTTGAAGATTTTTGGCAGTTGGCTCACTAACACTACTCTCTGTCCCTCCTTCTGTTGTAATTCTTAGCCACATAGATGACGCTTCCAGTATTCAAGCCTCTGAGCTCTTTGACCTCCTCTCTTTAGTAGTCTGTCTTTTGTGTACGTGTGTTCACTTCTGGCTATGCCTTCTCTTCATGGCCGTGTGCAGGCTTTCTCTAGTTGCGGTGAGTGGAGGCTGCTCTCTGGTTGCAGTGCACAGGCTTCACTCTGTGATGGCTCCTCTGTTGTAGAGCGTGCACTCTTGGGTTCTTGGGCTTCAGTAGTTGTAGTGCACGGGCTTAGCTGCTCTCAGGCATGTGGGGTCTTCCCCAGCCAGGGATCAAACTCATGTCCCCTGCATTGGCATGTGGTTTGTTAACCACTGTACCACCAGGGAAGTACCAGTAGTCTATCTTCTACATAACTTAGCCATGCAACCCCAAGGTCATACCCTGAACCCTTTCATTACCAATAACTGCTCCTTTACAGTCATAATTTCAAGCAGCTCTAATTACCACCACCAGCCTCACTAGATTATTTTCTCTGTTATGCATATTCCAGTAATTCCTGGACCCACTAGGAATTTTGATCCTGTCATGTTTTCATTCTTGTGGTAGCCTCATTTTCCTCCTTATCCAGATTAGATTCCTTGGTACATCACTATAATCACTACCCTGCAAACATACTCAACTCCCTCTTTCCCTTAGTTATATTCACATAGCAAAACCTTAACCTTAGTAATTCGGTCTGACTTTCTAATTACCCAGTGCTCACACTCACACAGTGAACATATTGGCGAGAAACACAACCATGATAACTGGTCTTATTTAAGTTCATGACCACTAATCTCAAGTGGGCCCATTGTACTGTCCATACATCAGCTATATTTCTCTAGTCCATGCTTCCTTTCACTCTTCTAAATTACTGTTTCACATTGCCTTTCCTTTAAACTTTCTATACTTTCTCCCCTTCCTCACCTTCAGCCTAGAGCCTTGCTTCCTGTTCACTGAGAATACAGAAGCAATCAGAAGAGAATCTCCAAAACTCTGTCATCACATCTGCCTCTGTCTATGCCCATCTACTCTATCTGCCTGTTCCCCTATTCTTCTTTGTGCTTCTGTCTAAGTCCAAGCCCTCCATTTGTTCTTAAGAACCTATTCCTTCTCTTTTACCTAGGAATCGCCCCAGGAATTATCTCCTCTCTCCTGCATCACAGATTTTTGTGGATTATTCCTAGGAGTATACCAGCACATTGTTTTATCTTTCACCTGAAACAAAACAAAACAAAAAAACATACTTGCTAACCCTATATGCCTCTCCTGTCCACCACCCTATTTCTCTGAGAGAGTAGAAATAAGTGGTAGAATTAAGAAAAATGCTCAAAAGAATGTTATATATTTATCTTCTCTGCTTCTGCTCTTATTCTCCCTTGAATTCACTCGAGTCAGGTAGTCATCCCTCCAGTACTGAAACAGCTCTTGTACTGGTCACTAACACTGCTGCTGCTAAGTCGCTTCAGTTGTGTCCGACTCTGTGCAACCCCAGAGATGGCAGCCCACCAGGGTCCCCTGTCCCTGGGATTCTCCAGGCAAGAACACTGGAGTGGGTTGCCACTTNATATCCATACAAAGAATTCAACATGAGTGTCATAACAGCTTTATTTTTTAACCCCAAACTGGAAATGATCCATTTATCCATGAGTAGATTGAATGGATAAAAACTGTGAAACAACCATACAGTGGAATACTACTCAGTAATGAAAAGGAACAAACTACTGATACATACTACACCATGGAAAAATCAAAATAATTATGCTAAGTGAAAGAAGCCGGACTAAAGGAAAAAAAACGGTACATATGTATTATTCCATTTAAATAAAATTCTAGCAGTGCCATACCATAGTGACAGAAAAATCCGCAGTTTCCTGGGAGTGGGATCTGGTATAGGCTAGGATGGAAGGGAAGAAAGGATTAGCAAGGGTCACAGGAAAGTTTGGGGGCAATAGATATATCATGAGTAATGGGTTAAGTCAAAATCATGTATTACTTAATAGGAGGCAATAAGAATTCAGTATCACTTCTCTTACATTATACTGAAAATGCAAACCTCCATCTAATCATGAGGAAATATCAGTCATATCCAAACTGAAGGTCATTCTATAAGATAACTAGTCTAATCTGCAAAAATGTCAAGGCCATGAGTGTCAAGGGAAGACTCAGGAATTTTTCCAAATTGTCAAAAGCTGAAGAGACATGACAAACGTAACACATGATCTTGTATAAAATCTTTACACATGTTTATATAAGATCACATGTTGCATTTAGTCTGTTGTATCTTCTTAGGTGGTAATATATCAATATAAATTTCCGGATCTTGATAGTTATGTTGCAGGTAAGTAGAAGAGTGTTCTTGTTTGCCAGGAATAGACTGCAGGGCTCCGGAATGAGTTCAGGGTATCAAATCAGTTACTTTCAAGTGGTTTGGGGTGAAGGCATGGAGAAAAGATGATGCTTGAAGTACTATTGAAACTTCTCTTTGAGTTTGAAATTATTTCAAAATAAAAGGAAACATTTTGATAAAACATTGTGTTTGCAAAGGTGTAGAGTGGGAGTGTAGATTGGTAATCCTTTGTGTAGGGCAATTTGGCCCTACACAATATCTATCAAATGTCTATCATAGTTACAAAGTATATATCCTTTGACCCAGCTGTTTCACTTCAAAGATTTTATTTTACAAATATATTTATGAAATGATGTTTGTACAAAATTATTCACTACAACCTTGTTTGCGTTTGCAAAATATTTGAAACATTCTAAATAGCCCTCAATAGGAGACTGATTAAATATATTACCTTAGCACCAAATCTCATATGGAATTCTAAAATTTGAAAAGCTTTGAAAATCCACACTTTTTTCTAAGTTGAAAGCAAAACCTGGCCTCAGCTGAAAAGAAGCATTAGTTGTTTCTCAGCACTCTTACTAGTCATAGACATCTCTGTTATTCACTAATAAAATGTTTGCCTTTTTTTTTAAAGATGGTTGTTATTTTGTCAGTTTGAGTTTAATTATTCTGTAAAAATGTCCAGAAAATTGAAGATACTCCTGTGGTTAAAAATCAGTAGAAAAGGGACCATGTGACATCAATAGCACAGAAAATAGAGTTAGTGCAAAATTTGATTAGGTGTTTCTATAAGACATCTTACTAAAAAGCAAAATGTGGGAATTAACACCACATATGACTTGAACTGGGCTTCCTGGGTGGCTCAGTGGTTAAAAAAAAAAAAATCCACTGCCAGTGCAGGAGATGCAGGTTCTATCCCTGGGTTGGGAAGATCCCTGAAGAAGGAAATGGCAACCCACTCTAGTATTCTTGCTTGGGAAATCCCATGGACAGAGGAGCCTGGTGGGCTATAGTCCATGGGGTCGCAAAGAGTTGGATACAACTGAGCTCAGTACAGCAGCAGCGTGACTTGAAGTAATAGAAAGACAAAGTGTTGAAGTTTTACAGGGACAATGACTGGAGCTAAAGAAGAACAGAAAATTTTCTGAGGACAAAAAATGAAGATATTGACATTACCATGATTGAAAGGATTCAACAATGAAACAGTATGAATATGCCTCTGATTGGTTTGTTGTTCATGAAACAAGCTGGATTATTTCACGAAGGACTGAAGCTTTACGGTGAGTTTAGGATTATCAGAAGATTGGCTGTAGAAATTTCAGAAGCATTGCAGTATAAAATATCTGTACCACTATGATGAAAAAACTTCTTTTCATGAAGTTGATGAAAATTATATTGACAATTTGTTATGGTAATTTATAATGAAAACCTTAGTCTTGAACAACTATACACTGCTGATGAAATAGCTCTGTTCTGTTTTCTTAAAAAAAAAAAAAAACAGTGATTGATGAGCAAACAAGAGATTTTTAGGACTCTAAACACACAGTGAAAGTTCTGGGAAGTGCCAGATAAAGCTAGAAAAAGTCAACATCCATAATGTTTCAAAAGTTATTCAAAGAATTCCCTAGCAGTCCAGTGGTTAGGACTCTGCTTTCACTACCATGGACCAGGGTTCGATCTCTGGTCAGGGAACTAGTATCCTGTAAGCTGTGCAGTAAAACAAACAAAAAAGAGTTGTTCACAATTTATTTGTTAGTATGTAAACAAAAAAACATGAGTAATCAAAGAGATCATTTCTGTCAGGCTTAATAATCTGTACCAATGACATGAACTCATTGCACTGGAAGCTGGAATGGAAGAAAACTGTATACTCGTTTCTAAACCACTATTCTACACACACACCTCATGAACTTCTTGTAACCAAGAAGTTTTACTCCCAATTAAGAAAAAATATAAATATTTATTTATTTTCATACTATATACTTGAAACCGGTAACTCCCAAGTATTCCTAAAAGAGTTATTGTAGAAACTTGATCAAATATACCTTAATTTTGGGGGAGTTCCCTGGTGGTCAGGTGGCCAAGAATGGAGCTCCCAATGCAGAGGGCCTGGGTTCAAACCCGAGTCAGGGAACTGGATCCCACGTGCTGCAACTAAGAAGTTTGCATGCCACAGCAAAGATCAAAGATCCCATGTGCCCACAACTGAGACCCAGTGCAGCCAAATAAAAAATAAACATTAAAAAAAAAAATTTGGTATTTACAGAGTTGCTGATACTTGGAACAATTGATAAATATTTTGCAGAGATTCTCACTTTGAAAGTGCACTTGTATATAAAGATAGTGAAGGGTTTTGTGTCACTAATGTAGTCTCATTACTTACATTAAAAGTTAATAGGCTAAAAGTCTAAATAAGTCAGAACCTTGCTTCTCAATGTATGATCAGTGGATAAGCAGCATCAGCATGACCTGGAAACTTGTTAGAAATGCAAATTCTGAATCTGAATCTCTGTGAATATAGCCCAAGAATCTTATGCTTTAACAAATTCTTCAGATGATTTTTACCCTTCTAAGATTAGTTCAGTTAGAGCAAGCTGACATCATAAAATATATACACTATTTTAAGTTATATCCCTATTGTACATTCCTTGCAAGATAGAATTGTTAAAATAGTGTTATCCCAAGTAAGCATGAGGCTAGGAATAATGACAATTAATGAAATGTAACAGATGAAAAAAAAAATCCATAGACAGAATGGGGGAAATGTATGAGCAGTTAATTGGCCTTGAATAGCATGCATTTATCAGTGAAAAAGGATTATAGCTGCTTACTTAATTGAAAAAGACTGCTTATGTAGAAATCTGTATTAATCAGACACATTATCCTAGATATACTCCTTTTTTAAGGTCATCTATTGTAGTTGTTTCATCATTAAAGACTCTCTTTCCAGGCCCATCATTAAATTCCCAACTCTGTTCTTTGGTGACAGTAATAGCAATGCAGATGAAGCCTTTTGTCCAAAATCCTCAAGAAACCAGATAGAAGAAGTATTTATGCATATGTTTAGAAGTATATCTTGGTTTGAGGTTTTACTGAGTATTTTCCTTAGAATTAAAGAGTCCCAAGTATTTAGTCTATATCACACTATTTCATCCATCAGTTTATTACTGTATCAAAAAAATACAATACTAAATTTGCTATTTATCCAGCCTAGCATGAATAGTCAACTTGTGCTGAACAAATAATATCATGTTTAATTATAGGATGCTGCCCCCAGACCTAGTGTATTATATATAATATATGCACAAACTATCTTTATATAATAGACTCCAAATGCATTCATAACCTAAGAGTTTTAAAGAAGCAGTTATGGACCTGTACATCCATAAATGGGATATTATGCAGTCATGTAAAAGAACAAAAATTTCTTTATGTACTGATGTAGAATAATCTCCAAGATACACTAATATGTGAGGGGGAAATGATATGCAAATTTGTATATACTATGCTAAAGGAGAAGAAATACAGTGTTTCTTTACTATGCATAGAATGTCCTGGAAGGTAAAACAAACACTATCAGTTGTGTACAGGGTTAGAGTTGGGTGCCTATGGGTCAGAGGTAAGGGGGAGAAAATTCTTCATTATTTATCTTTTGTATCTTTTCAACATTGAATCATGTGAATATTTCCAAAATTTTAAATTATGAATGTCAAAAGAAACATGTCAAATTGCAATGCAAAAGTTAAAAAAGAATTGGGGTGGGGGAACCCAGAACAGGATATCTGAGAATCATGAGACAATTACAAAAGATATATAACATATGCAGTATATTCTGTAATACCAGAAGGAAAAGAAAGAAAACAGTAGAAGAAATATTTGAAGTAATAATGATTGAANAGTTAAAAAAGAATTGGGGTGGGGGAACCCAGAACAGGATATCTGAGAATCATGAGACAATTACAAAAGATATATAACATATGCAGTATATTCTGTAATACCAGAAGGAAAAGAAAGAAAACAGTAGAAGAAATATTTGAAGTAATAATGATTGAAAATTTACAAAAACTTGTGACAGACACCAGAACATAGATCCCAGAAGCTCAGAGAACACTAAGCAGGATGAATACCATGAATTCTTTCTTGAAAGAAGCAAGAGAACAAGACAACCTTACCTATGGAGAAACAAGATAAGAATTACATCAACTTCACTTCACAAACCATGCAAGCAAGAGGGAGTGAAGTGAACTATTTTAAATGTTCCAAGAAAAAACCACCAACCTAGAATTAAGTATCCAAATTATCCTTTGAAAAAATAAATAAAGACTGTCTCAGACAAAGACTCAGGGAAGTTATTGCCAACAAATTGCAAGAAATCTTTCACAGGGAAGGAAAATTATATAGATCTGAAACTTAGATCCATGTGAAGAAAGGAATAGTGTTAGAGAAGGCATAAAACGGTGGTGCTGGAGCGGTGGCTACACAGCGCTGGAGCAACTTTGAGGAGATACCCCATGTCCAAAGGCAGAGGACAAGCCCCAGCAAGACAGTAGGAGGAGTGAAATCGCGTTTAGAATCAAACCCCATACCCGCCAGAGATGCTCAGTTCAGTCACTCAGTCGTGTCCGATTCTTTGTGACCCCATGAATCGCAGCACACCAGGCCTTCCTGTCCATCACCAGCTCCCGTAGTTCACTCAGATTCATGTCCATCGAGTCAGTGATGCCATCCAGCCATCTCATCCTTGGTCGTCCCCTTNCTTTGCCAACAAAGGTCCATCTAGTCAAGGCTATGGTTTTTCCAGTGGTCATGTATGGATGTGAGAGTTGGACTGTGAAGAAAGCTGAACACCGAAGAATTTTGAACTTTTGAACTGTGGTGTTGGAGAAGACTCTTGAGAGTCCCTTGGACTGCAAGGAGATCCAACCAGTCCATCCTAAAGGAGATCAGTCCTGGGTGTTCACTGGAAGGACTGATGCTGAAGCTGAAACTCCCAACACTTGAGCCACCTAATGCAAAGAGTTGACTCATTGGAAAAGACCCTGATGCCAGGAGGGATTGGGGGCAGGAGAAGGGGACGACAGAGGATGAGATGGTTGGATGGCATCACCGACTCAATGGACATGGATTTGGGTGGACTCCAGGAGCTGGTGATGGACAGGGAAGCCTGGCGTGCTGCAATTCATGGGGTCGCAAAGAGTCGGACACAACTGAGTGACTGAACTGAACATGCATGTCTAGAATAGGCAAGTTAATAAAGACAGAAAATAGAAGTTTCCTGGGCTAAAGGGAGAGATGATGGTGAATTACTACTTAATGGGTACAGAGTTTCTGTTTAGGATGATTAAAAAACTTTTGGAAATATGTGGTGCTGCTATTTACACAATGAATGATATTCCACAATGTTGAATGTGATTAACAGTACTCAGTTGTATACTTAAAATGGTTAAGATAGAAAGTTTTAGTGTATATATTTTTACCACCATTAATAGGTAAAGAATTAATAAAGAGGCAGTGTTAAAGCAAGCAAATGACCCTAAGTACAAACATTAAACAGTACTGGGCTTCATTTTTACCCTAGTACCTTTAGGTTCATATTTAATTCTTCTGTGACTTGAACTTCTACACTTTACCTTTCCAGAAAAACCTGGAATCCCTATATTAAACAAAGACTTCAATAAATGGAAAATTATCAGAAATAAAAGGGGGCATTACACAGTCATAAAGGAGTCAGTTATCCAAAAAGTCATCATAATCTTTAATGTATATGCATCTAACAACAAAGCATCAAAATATGTGAGGGAAAACCGATAGAACTGCAAAGAGAGAAATCCACCTTTACTTTCAGAGAATTCACAGTACCTCTTATCAATAATTGATACATCCAGCAGGCAAAACAATAAGTTATACTTGAACACCACCATTAATGAAGTGAATCTAATTAACATTTATAAAATACTTTTATCAAACTGCAATAGAATACACATTCTTTTCAAGCTCACATGGAATGTTCACCAAGATAGACCACATTCTGAACCATAAAACACATCTCAGTAAATTTAGAAGAATAGAAATCATACAAAGTGCGCTTTCAGATCACAGTGGAATTAAGCTAGAAATTATTCACAGACAGATAACTGGAACATTCCCAAAACTATGGAGTTTAAACACTTCTAAATAACACATGGATCAAAGATGAACTCAGGAATTTTAATATTTTGAAACTAAATGAAAGTTTAAGACTTAAAAAAAAATGCAGCAACTAATCAGAAATGTAGGATGCAGTGAAAGAAGTGCTTGGAGGGAAATTTTATGGCATTAAATACATATGTTAGAAAAGAGGTAATATTGCAAATATTCCCTCACACCTGGCTGTTATCAAAAAGACAAAAGATATGGAGTACACTGTTCATGAGAATGTAAATTGGTACAACTATGGAAAACAGGATGGATGTTTCTCAAAAAATTTTAAAATTGAACTACCATGTACAGTATGTACCATGTATGGTATATGGTACAGTAATCAAATAGTGTGGTATTGGCAAAAGAATAAGCAAATAGGTCCATGGAACAAAATAGAGATCTCAGAAATAGTCTCACACAAATATAGTCAACTGGTCTTTGACAAAGGAGCAAAGGATAGTATTTTCAGCAAATGGTACTAGAACTGTACATCCACATTTTAAAAAATGAATATAGACCCACTGACCTTATACCTTTCATGAAAATGAATTCAAAATGTATCCTATACATAAATATAAAACACAAAATTATAAAACTTCTAGAAGATAACACAGGAGAAAGACTAGCTGACCTTGTGTTTGACAGTAACTTTTTTGACCATACTGTGTGACCTGTGGAATCCTAGTTTTCCTTGATCAGGGATCAAACCTGAGCTGCCTGCAGTAGAAATGCAGAGTCCTAACCACTGGACCTCCAGAGAATTCCCAGAAATAGCTTTTTAGATACAACACCAAAATTAGATACAGTTGATGAAAAAAACATTGGTAAGTAAGACTTCATTAAAATTTAAAACTTATATGAAAAACATTGAAAAGCCACAGCCTGGGAGAAAATATTTGCAAAACAGTATCTAATAAAAAACTTGTATTCCAAATACACAAATAACTCTTAAAACTCAACAATAAAGAAAACAACTGAATCTTAAAATGCACTAAAGACCTGAACTGATGGTTTACGAGATAAGATATATACATGTCAAACAAGCATGTAAAAAGATACTCACCGTGACATGTCATTTTCAGTTCAGTTCAGTTCAATCGCTCAGTCATGTCCAACTCTTTGCGATCCCATGAACCACAGCACGCCAGGCCTCCCTGTCCATCACCAACTCCCAGAGTCCACCCAAAGCCATGTCCATTGAGCCAGTGATTCCATCCAGCCATCTCATCCTCTGTCGTCCCCTTCTCCTCGTGCCCTCAAATCTTTCCCAGCATCAGGGTCTTTTCCAATGAGTCAGCTCTTCTTTCGTATCAGGAAGCCAAAGCATTGGAGTTTCAGTGTCAACATCAGTCCTTCCAATGAACACCCAGGACTGATCTCTAGGATGGACTGGAAATACAAATTAAAACAAAAATTAGATACCACTATATACTTGTTAGAATGGATAAAATCCAAAACACCACCAAACACTAGTGCGGATGTAGAGCAGCAGAGACTTGTTCATTCCTGGTGGGAATGCCAAAGGTTCAGCCACTTTGGAAGACAGTTTGTCAGTTTTTTACAAAGGTACACATAGTCTAACCATATGATCCAGTAATCATGTTCCTAGTTATTTGCCCAAATAAGTTGAAAACTTAGACAACTGTCCACACAGAAACCAGCACGCAAATGTTTATAGCACCTTTATTTGTAATTGCCTAAAAATGGAAGCAAACAAGATATCCTGCAGCTGGCGAATGGATATACAAGCTGAGGTAGATCCATACAGTGGGACATTATTTACCAACATAAAGAAATGAAGTGCCCTTCAATAAGTGGTGCTGCAAAACTGGCCAGCTACATATATAAAAGAATGAAATTAGAACATTCTCCAACTATACACAAAAATAAACTCCAAATGAATTAAAGACCTAAATATAAGACCAGAGACCATAAAACTCAAAACATAGGCAGAACACTTTAACACAAATCATAAGTGTTTTTTTTTTTTTTACTGCATCCTAAATCAAAGGAAAATAAAAAATAAACAAGTGGGACCTAGTTAAAAGCTTTTGCACAGCAAAGAAAATCATCGGAAAAATGAAAAGACAACCTACTGAATGGGAGGAAATACTAGCAAATGGAGTGACCAATAGGGAATTAAATCCAAAATATACATTTCTTATGAACTAACATAAAAAAAAACTTGATTTTAAAAATGGGCAGAAAACGTGGATAGACATTTTTCCAAAGAAGCACAGATGGTCAACAAGCACATACAAAGATGCTCGATATCATTAATCATCAGAGCAATGTAAATTAAAAACCACTATGAGATACCACCTTACATGTGTCAGAATGATTATCAAAAAGAACACAAATAACTGTTGGTATGGGCATGGAGAAAAGGGAACCTTTGTACACTGTTGGTGGGAATGTAAATTGATGCAGCCACTGTGAAAAATAATATGGAGGTTTCTCAGAAAATTAGAACTACAATATGACCCAGCAGTTCCACTCCTTGGTACATAGCCAAAAAATGTAAAACACTAATTGAAAAAAATACATGTACACCAATGTGCATGACAGCATTATTTACAGTAGATAATAAATAGAACCAACCTAAGTGTCCCATCAACAGATGAATGGGTAAAGAAGAGATGGTATAAATACATAATCAAATACTGCTCAGTCATAAAAAAGAAGAAAATTTTGCCATTTACAGCAACATAGATGGAATCTAAGGGTGTTCTGCTAAGTAAATTAAGTCAGAGAAAGACAAATATTGCATGATATCACTTATATGTGGAATATAAAAAATACAACAAACTATTGAATATAAGAAAAAAGAAACAGACTCAGAGTATGAGAGCAAACTTGTTAACAGTGCTGGGAGGTAAGGTGGGGAGGAGGGTCAAGATGGGGTAAGGAGTTTAAGAGGTACAGACTACTATGTGTAAAATAAGTAAGCTACAAGGATATATTATAGGAATATAGCTAGTATTTTATAACTGTAAATGGAGTATAACCTTTAAAAATTGTGAATCACTATGTTGTATACCTGAAATGTATATAATATTGTACATCAACTAAAACTAAATTTAAAAAAAAAAAGGCTACCAAGCCATAAATAGACATTTAAGGAAACAAATGTATTTTGCTTCCTGAAGGAAGCCAGTCTGTAAAGGTTACATACTATTCCAAATCTGTGACACTGTGGAAAAGTTAACACTATAGAGGCAGTAAAAACATCAGTAGTTTCAGAAGGAAAGAGAAGAGGGATGAACAGGTGGAGCACAGGAGATTTTTACAGCAATGAGTCTATTCTATATGACATAGTAGTGGCAGATCCATGATACTATGCATTTGTCAAAACCCATAGGATTGTATAACACAGTGGACTCTAATGTTAACTGTGGACTTCAGTTAATAATAATGTGTCAGTGTTCATTCAATGTAAGATGTTAGTAATAAGGGAAACTGAAAGGGGAGAGAGGGGGATGTGTGAGAACTCTCTGTCTTACCTGCTCCATTTTCTGTATACCTAAAACCACTTTAAAAACATAAAGTCAGGGTTTCCTTGGCTGTCCAGTGGTCAGGACTCTGCTCTCGCTACCGAGGGCCTGGGTTTGATCCCTGGTTGAGGAACTAAGGTACCACACACACACACACAAAAAAAATTCTATTAAATGTCTTAATTGTTTTTAAAGAGGATAGAAGGGGAAAAGGTAATCTCTTAATCCTGAAACCCAAAGATAACTACTACTGCTAAGACAGTCTTGTAAATATCCCCACATATTTTCTATTCATTTATGTGCATGCACACACATATTACCTATACACAAATTGTTTATAATTCCCTCCATGACCCTAAAAGGTTATTGTTTCTATTTTATAGATAAAGTAACTGGTCTGGTATGTGACTGAACTAGGTTCATTTCCCAATGTATTTTACTCCAAAGCCTGTACACTCTTAGCACTGCACCTCTTTGTAAGACATAAGACCTTTTTCTTCTATCTTTATTTCACATTTTACCCCTTCAGAAGGTACAACAGTCTTTCATATACCCTACTGCCTTTACGTCATATGGTACCCCTGGCATTCCTACAATGTATTCCATAACTCTGTGCATTCATAC
Source organism: Neotragus pygmaeus (assembly GCA_006410875.1). Classification (NCBI taxonomy): domain Eukaryota; kingdom Metazoa; phylum Chordata; class Mammalia; order Artiodactyla; family Bovidae; genus Neotragus; species Neotragus pygmaeus. The sequence continues at coordinate 567,270 of SJYV01010157.1, read as the reverse complement.
TTGCCTACTGGATAAGAAGTGGTAGCCCAGCTCCAGGGAACTGTAGTGAGAAGCAGACCGTGGGACTGGCATACTTTCTTGGCAATATTGTGGCTTCCTTCTCCTGTATAAGTAGCTCTCAAAATTCAGGTGTTAGAAAAAGTTATTTCTGGGACCTAAAGATCCTGAGGGGAAAAAAGGGTAAGGGGTCAAGGCCGATGAAAAGGTGGAGAGAAGTGAATTTGCATGGGTGCCTGGGGAAGGAAGGAGCCTCCAGTGGGTTCAGTGGAGACAAAGTTTGACCACCCCAACCATTCGGAAGCATTCAGTGCACTGACACCAGCCACTTCAGCCAGCACCTGTTGTGATCAGCTGACTGTTCAGGGAAGCTTTAAAGAAGACCTTGTCCCTGCCCCTTCTCTTGGCACTGTAGGGGACACTCTGAGGCTCCGAACAATCCTGGAAGCAATACAGAAGCACATCCATTCTTCCTCCCTCATCTTCAAACTGGCCCAAGATGCCTTCAAGATTGCTACTCCCATGGACAGTAGTACAGATGGCACCCTGCTCAACGTGGCCTTGGAGCTGGGGCTACAGGTATGGAGGAGGAGTGGGCCATCCCCACTTTAAACTTCTGGCCTAGTGACAGGGAGTTAAGATCCCATGAGGACTGGAGTGGGCATGGGCCAGGTCTGATTCTTTCTGTGTCCCCAGAATATAGCTTCTAGGCTAGTCACAAGGTCAGGACTCAATTTGGGGCTCTGTTTTGAAGTTAAGGCCAGTTAAGCAGTATAGCCTTAGGCTCCACAGGGTCCCCATTTTTTCCCTACCTACCCCCATTCCTCCAAGTCAAGGTGTGATAATAAGGGGTTTATTTATTACAGGTTATCAGAGAAATCTATCTGATGGGGCAGAAATTAAACAAACCCACCTGTACTTCTCAGGGGAGAGATGGTTGTTTAAGGCACAAATAAATACATGTACATAAATGAATGGCAAGGAGGAGGGAGAGGTTATAGCAGTCATGCTTAGTCCACTGGGAATGCCACTTTTTTTCACCCAGGTGATGAGGATGACCTTATCAACCCTCAACTGGAGGCGCCGGGAGATGGTGCGGTGGTTGGTAACCTGTGCTACAGAAGTGGGTGAGTCTCCTAGCTTCTGTGCCCCCAGGGGAAAGAATTCCTAGGCCCTACTCTTGGGACAGGACAGTGAATCCTTAGAACTCTCATATTCCTATTATTGATGGCCTAGGAAAGGATGAGGCTGCTGGTAGGAGAAGATGGCCCTGTTCAGCCTGACCAAGCTCTTCCCTCACTGCTTGGATCGTACCCTGAGGGCAAGCAGCAGTCTGATCCTCTGATAGAAACATTCTGAAAGAATAATTTTCAGCCACCAGTACTCAAGTGCAGCCTTAGGAGTTGTTTAGTCCCAGTCCCTGTCCATGCTTCTGAGAAATCCCAAACAACTTGGAGGCTCAAGACCCCATCTAGTGCCCAAAGCCCCAGCACAAAACTCTGCCCTAAGAGGCTTCACTTCAGCTAGAAAACCCAGGGGCAGATCTGAGACTCCTGCCTTGGAGCAGACAAACCACAGTCTCTGTTGCTCCATCCTTGTGAGGGGCTAAGAGCACCTGCAGAAACTTTCAAACCTCTGACCTGGGGGAGGGAAGGGATGGGAAGAGACCTCAAATGGGGTCTGGCCACCAGGGTTGCCCCCCAGCCCTGGTTACTGCAGGGCTGCTGAGGAAGGAGAGCTTGTCCCTGCAGGCCAAGTTCTCACCCTAAATGGTAATCTGAGTAGACCTGGATCAGGACCCAGAGGCCCATGGCTGAGCACAGGCTCTCCTTGGCAGGTGTGCGGGCCCTGGTGAGCATCTTGCAGAGCTGGTACACACTCTTCACCCCCACCGAGGCTACCAGTATTGTGGCTGCCACAGCCGTCTCCCACACCACCATCCTGCGCCTCAGTCTTGACTATCCACAGCGGGAGGAGCTGGCCAGCTGTGCTCGCACCCTGGCCCTGCAGTGCGCTATGAAGGATCCGCAGAGCTGTGCCCTGTCAGCCCTTACCCTCTGTGAGAAGGACCACATCGCCTTCGAAGCAGCCTATCAGATCGCCATCGATGCTGCGGCTGGCGGCATGACTCACTCACAGCTGTTCACCATCGCCCGCTACATGGAGCTCCGTGGCTACCCGCTACGTGCCTTCAAGCTGGCCTCACTGGCCATGAGCCATCTCAACCTGGCCTACAACCAGGACACCCACCCGGCCATCAACGATGTGCTCTGGGCCTGTGCCCTCAGCCACTCCCTGGGCAAGAATGAGCTGGCGGCCCTGATCCCCCTGGTGGTGAAGAGCGTGCACTGCGCCACAGTGCTTTCAGACATCCTTAGGCGCTGCACGGTGACTGCTCCTGGACTGGCCGGCATCCCAGGCCGCCGCAGCTCAGGAAAGCTCATGTCCACTGACAAGGCTCCCCTGCGCCAGCTGCTGGATGCCACCATCAATGCCTACATCAACACCACACACTCGCGCCTAACGCATATCAGCCCTCGCCACTATGGAGAGTTCATTGAGTTTCTGAGCAAGGCCCGGGAGACCTTCCTGCTGCCGCAGGATGGCCACCTGCAGTTTGCCCAGTTCATCGACAACCTCAAACAGATTTACAAAGGCAAGAAGAAGCTGATGCTGCTGGTGCGAGAGCGCTTCGGCTGAGAAAGCAGACGGCTCGCTGCCAGGGCAGCCTGGGCTCCCAGGTACCATCAGGTCAGGCCATGGACACAAGCATTTGTCCACCCTGAGAGGACTCTGAGCACCTGTGGCTGAAGCCAGAGGACCACAGGGCTAAGCATGGGGAGAGTCAAGCTCTAGCCAGCATGCCTGCCTGGGCAGGGTTCTTACAACAGCGCACTGTTCCTGGAGGAGCAGGGCCCTGCAGACCCATCAGCGCCCACAACATGCCACCTCAGGCCCTTGTATCCTGTGTGTCCCGGGCCTTGCCCCTCTCTCCCTTGGCAAACACAGAACACTGTTCCGTCTCAGGGATTGCGTAACCAGAGAAACAGAAGCGTTTATGGTACTGTAAATACTATAGTCTGTGTGTTGCCAATTATGTTGTAAAGTTGTAACTATTTATAATTCTGGTTCTAATTTGATGGGTACTTGAAGTAGCTGTGGGTGGGAAGATAGGTTTGTTTTCTGAGGAGATTCACAACCATTTCTCAGGTTTCCCTTGCAGAGTATATTCTGATGGCAGTGGAAGATTGGGGGTGGCAGGGAGAAAAATGGCCAGTTAAAAGGAAATCTCAAGTCTAGTCTATGCAGAAACCCAGCCTGCAGAAGGGCATTCATAGCCCAGTGATGGGTGAGGAGGCCCAGTCTGGACTTAGACTTTCACCTCACAAAGCCACGAGGACATGGAAGCGATTGCTCCTGCCTCACACAGCCTCTCTAGGAGTCTGACGAGTTCCTGAGAAACAGGTGAAGGTGAATGTCTGGGAGGCCACTGAGCTCATAAGGTTCATCTGCTCTGGACACCATTGTGTTAGTGTCTGGTTTCATCTCTAAGTGTGCGTAGAGACCTGAATGACTAAATACGTGTGTCTGTGTGCACTGGTGTATCTGTGCACGCCTGTATGTGCACATATATGTGTATATGTGTCAGGTCTGTGTGCTGGATGGTGGGTTTGTGTGTGAGGGTATGCACATGTGTGAGCATACTGTAGTACATGTCTGTCTGTTGCGTTTGCTGACGCATATTTAGCCTGAATCTGGCCACATGAGTGCACGTGTATAAATCTGTTTGGTCTGTATCTCTGTATGAGTAACTGTGGTATTTCCACATGTAGGTTTGTCTGTGAATTCATGTTCTAGGATCTGCATGAATGTGTCCCTTCTCTTTTTGCCAGATCTCTCATCCCCATTCCTCTGTTCTCTCGCGCCAGCTAAACACGTTCCCCATCTCTGTGGCTTCTGTACTCATTGTCACCCAACAAGCTTCTGAGCACTAAGCTCCCTCTGCCCTGAGTGGCTCCTTCAGCGCCACATTTCTCTGCTTCCCCTGCACCTGCTTTCTTCCCCTGCCTTTCTACCTCAAGCTTCCTTGCCCTCTTCTGCCACAGTCCCATGGGTCACTGACTTGGAGGCTGCGGCTGGAATGCATCTGGCCTTGCCCTGACTAGTTTCTAGCCCGGGGGGATACCCCTCTGCTCTCTCTGGCCCCACAGCGTGTCCTGCTCCTGCTGGTGTCCTGCCCCCTCCTCGCCTGGAATTGTTGTGGGAGATGGCACGGGCATTCAGAGGAGTCCTAGATGCCAGTGTCTTGGTGTTTACTGTTTCCTGTCTTAGTTTCCGAGTAGGGGGCGGGGTGTGATAGGGAAGGGGTGGTATAGCTAGAGTGTGAACTAAGGACCTGTCTGCTTTACTTTGCTTTCTCTGACAAACTATGTCACTTTTTTTTTCCCCCTCCACACTGACCGTAAATTTGTATTTGCTGTTTGTGGCTACTGAAGTCTTACAGTTCCATCATGGGCCGTACAACCTCTCAGCCTGATAGTTTGGTTAAGAAAAAAAAAAAGACACCACTCCCATTTCTGTATCACAATTACTGTTTTTTAGCAAGTATGTGAACTCACAGTGCTTTTCTATGAATAAATCACGGATCACAGAAAAGATCATTTTTCTAAAATCAGAAATTGTGTTATTTCAATAAATGGGGCCCTTCTCTGTATTCTCCATCACCCTGGCTAGGACAGGGAGCTGGTTAGGCATAGCACAGAGGGTTCCTAGCACTCTAATAAGATGTGGAATAACAAAATGAAGTATTTCCTACTGCACCAGACCACTTTCCAGAGCTCACGGGCACATCAGGGCCAGACCCCAGAAAGTAGGTACCATTAGGATGAGCAGAAACATCAAGATACTGAGAAAATTAGAGGGTATACACAGAAAAGAAGCTTATTGGTGTCAGAAACCTTCTCAGCTCCATGATGCATATCTAAGCAACTCAGCTGATCTTTATGACCTCTTCCCAACTTTTTGGGTCAAAGCTGAAGGCCTCTCAGCTTCTTCCTGCTGACCTAGACTCCATCTTCCTCACAGGCTTTTCTGAATATTCTAACCATTTCTGTGTCCCTTTCTGATCTATACACTCTTCCTCCCCAGACACAAAGCCATGGCTTCACATGCTGTAGGGACCCCATTTCCCTACACGTGTCACAGCTCCCACTCTAGGAAGATCTTTGCAACCCCATGTGGCTCTGGGGCTTGGATATCTGAGAGCACGTTGGTGTCAGGGCCCTGACATGAAGTCCGACAGTGCCTAGGCATTGATATCTGAGCTCCAAGGACTTGTGGGAGAGGATGGAAAAAGCAGCCCAGGGAAGGAAGAGGCTAAGAAGGAATGGAGGATAAGGGCACAGATCTTTCACAAACAAAACCACATGCAAGACTCCAACTCTCGAACTTTTATTCTCCTGGAAACAATCATCTGTGTCAGTGGGACTTCAGGGAAAATGGGCACGCTCAATTCTGTCGAAGCAGGCGAGAGTGTTTGTGCACGGCATCCACAAAGGCTCCCACATGTTCCGGGTCCATGTCAGGGTAAAGTCCATGGCCCAGGTTGGCAATGTAGCGCTGTGGCCCAAAGTCATTCAGCATCTGCTGCACCAGCTTCCCAATCTCCTCCTGGGAGGACCAATAGGGCACTGGCTACAGGGGGGCCAGCACGCCTCTGTCCTCCCTATACATAATAGTGACCCACATACATGGAGGCACTCAGTATTACTCAGTCATTCAAAAAAAATCTATCAGAGCCCTAGTATGGACCAGGCACTAAGAAAAGCCAAATGAACGGAATCAATGAAAAGAAACTCCTGCCTTCCTAGAGTCCATGTTGTCAATGGAGTAGAAGGGAGGGATAAACTGATGATGAAAACACACACATAGTAATAAACACAACCACATCCAGAACCATGAGAGTGCAGAGACAAAGTCACCAACACACACAAGAACCTGGTTGTTACCTCAGATGCATACAGGGCACAGGGGTCCAGGTTGCCCTGCAGGGTCACCGTCTTTCCCACGCGTTCCCTGGAAGCAGAGTCGGCCCTGTTCCGGTGACTGCACATATTGTAGCTGTCCCCTGCTCCACCTCACCTTCCATCACTCACCGGGCTTTCTTGGGGGCCACTGTCCAGTCAAGCCCAACCACCTCGTAGCCAGCCTGGGCCAGCTCCTCCAGGGCAAAATGTCCATCCTTAGCAAAGATGATCTGGGGGAAAGGGCAAATCTCAGGCTGCAGAGAGCTTTGCTCTGTGGGCTATTAATAATATACCTCGGTAATACTTCTGCTGCCCTCTAGTGGTCACTTAGTTCCATGCAGGACTTAACCTGATAGCTCCACCAGCCCACCTTCACTCAGCCCATCCCCATCCTTACCATGGGCACCGGTGCCAGGCCTGCCTCCTGCAGCCCGGCCTTCACTCGCTTGGACACATCACGGATGTAGGGCAGTGCAAACTTACTGAAGAGTTGTGGGCCAAGATGCCCTGCATGGGACTCAAAGAGCTGCAATGCCTACAATTACGGGGTGGTGAAAATAAATGAAATACATAAAGAGGAGGCACACGTAGAATGTGCCTCAATTTTCCCCAAGTGACTTCATCCCTGAGATTGCCTAAGCCTACAAACCTAGTTCTAGTCAAAAAGTTTTGCCTTCTCCAGATCCCAGTGCTAGCTTCGGTCTTTGAACAGAGCGCTAAGCCCCTCTGCTAGTATCTGGGCTTAGCTGCTCCAGCCAGATCACTGTAGGTCAAGCCTCTTTTGTGCCTGGCATAAGATACCTAGCTTCTCAGGTATAAGGAACTGTACTGTTTCTGGTCCTTAAAGATTAAGCCCCAGGCTATCTGTCTCTCCCTGGTCTTACCTGGGCACCAGCAGCCACTTGTCCCACCAGATAAGGGACAAGAGCATCAGTGAGGATGCGAAGCAGCTGGTGACTGGCTTGTGGTCTCTGGTAAAGCCAGCGCTTGGCCTGAGACATGGTGCTTGAGCCGCCACCCTCAACCATGTATGTCATCAGAGTCCACTGCAAAAGGCAAAAGCCAGATTGACACTTCCTTCTGTTGTCTTCACCCAGACCTGCCAAAGTAACTTCTCCAAGCCCAAGTCCCTGCCCTGCTCCTTATTACCGGGGCACCAGCAAACCCAATCAGTGGCACACGCCCAGCCAGCTGCTGTCGAGTGAGGGTGATGGCCTGGAACACATAGCCCAGCTCAGAGGCCACTGTTGCTGGATCCCGGAGGCGCTCTAAGTCCCGCTCTTCTCTTAATGGTTCTGGGAAGCTGGGCCCTTTGCCAGGGACCATGGTCACCTCCATGCCCAGTGCCTGGCAGGGGAGAAAACATCTGGGTTCCCAACCTGTAACTCCTGGAGAATGAGATCTGTTCAACCCATGCCAGGAAGGAGGAAAAGGAGAATGAAACTCAGCCAAGCTCCATCTCCTCCAGCCTATTTTTCCCTCTGTCCCATAGGGGTAAGTGCTTTTCTTGAGCCTTGACTGTCCTTTGTTTTACACGTTTGTGAGTCAGATCTGAGCAGGTACCTGGGGTACAACAAGGATGTCGGAGAAGATGATGGCAGCATCCAGAGGGAAGCGACGCAGTGGCTATAGGGAACAGAAGACAGATTGCTAGGTGGCCTGCAGAGGATATAAATCCCTCCTCTTTTGTCGACCCCTCACCTGGAGGGTAAGTTCACAGCAGGCTTCTGGGGAGCGACAGGTGCTGAAAAAGTCCTGGGCAGCCCGAGTTGCCCTAAACTCTGCAGACAGAAAAGGTAAGGCAGGGCTCAGCCTTGGGGAACCTCCAAGAGCCCTTCTCTGCCCCTCCAAAACTTTTCATTCTCCAGAGTTTTACCTAGACTCCGAGGCCCTGACCCTGACCTGGTAAGTAGCGTCCTGCCTGCCGCATGCACCAAACAGGAGTGTAGTCTGTTTCTTCTCCCCAGGCTGCTCGCAGGAAGGTGTCATTCTTAAGCTCCGGAAAACCCTGAGGTCTGGGGATCAGGAGGAGGCAAGGGTAGGTCTCAATAAACTAGGCTGGGGGTTGGGCAGGGCTTGGGGTCTAAAGGCGGATACAGTCCATCCAGCATGGCTATCTGCCTTCTCCAGACCAGCTACCAAGCTGCGCCTCCCCGCCGATTCCGTCCTCTCTCTGCCTATCAGGTGGTGTACAGGACTAGAAGGGCCGGTGCTGGGGCCTTTACCCTACGCATAGTCCCAGTTTCCCCAGGCTCAAAGCCACTGGAAGGACTAGGAGAGTGGGGGTGAGGAGAAGAAAACTCACTTAGGAGAACTGGTGGGGGGAGAGCATGTCTCTGGAACAAGGGTATCCACGGGCTAGTTCCAGGCCTGGAAGGTTTGGGGGCTCAAAAATCTCCAGGCGGGGGCGGATAGTCATGGGGGGATCAGAGATGAAAGTGCGAAATGGGGATCTTAGTTGAGGATTAGAAAATCCAGGGGGCGTATCCTAAATTAAGGTCTGGGGTACGCAGTCCAGGTAGGTAGTCCCTGGGATGACTATTTTAAGAATCCATGGTTGGAGGATTTGGAATCCCAGCCACTTGGGTTCTCCGGGCTGGGGAATAAGGGTATAGGAACAGATTCCTAGGCTGGAAGATTCAGGTCAGAAGCCCCTATGACCACACTCCGTGGTGGTCCAGAGAACTCACCTAGACTCTTTCGCCTCCATGATAAGCTGTCAGTAAACGAGAGCACAGTCCCCGTTACAGAGTGGATTTGAGCCTGCCCTCTGCCCAGGCTCCGCCCCTTCCGGGGATGATCCAGGGCAGTCGCCATATTGAAGGTCACATGATCAGACTCCCGGTACCGCTCCAGGGCTGCCCCGGCTGCTGCCGGTAGGACCCCACCCCTGGTCTCTTCACCGTAAAGTCCAATGTAGCGACGCAACAACAAACACACATCCACCCGCACCTTCCCTCAAAGAACTTTGCTGTAAATACACTTCTCATGGTGTGAGGAGTTTGCTCTCCTCTGACGGCCTGGGAATTCGAGAAAACTTGGCCCAAGGCTCACTTTTCACTCCCACTCTCCACGATTCTAATAATTTTATGCCGGGCCCAACCAGCCACAACTGTAGTAGAACAAAGTTGTACAAGAAACTGAAATAATTAAATATTTATATTATATATTACCTAGAAAGAGGCGGGCACTATAGTAGGTGCAGAGGTTACAGTGGTGAACAAGGCATTTTCTTCCTCTAAGGAGCTACAGACTGATGAGGAAACATAGAAATCAGGAATCACAATGGTAAATGTTTTAAAGGGAAAAAGCTAGACGCAAGTAGCAAGGACTCCGTTTAATTGAGGAAAGCAATGGGGTATTCCAAGNAACAAGGCATTTTCTTCCTCTAAGGAGCTACAGACTGATGAGGAAACATAGAAATCAGGAATCACAATGGTAAATGTTTTAAAGGGAAAAAGCTAGACGCAAGTAGCAAGGACTCCGTTTAATTGAGGAAAGCAATGGGGTATTCCAAGCAAAGGAAACAGCATGTGCAAAGAGAAGATGCAAAAGAGCAGTTGGGTTAATGGAAAACAGGATATCAAGCTAGTGTATTTAAATAATCTGGAACTATCCACAGAGTTCAGTTTATGCAGGCCTTTGTTAAATGCACGTATTCTATACAATTAGCTTGGAGAAATCAGAAGAGAGGCACTGTGTTCCCAACTTACTAAGGAGAAAAAAGTGGAAAACTCTCAAAATTACATGGGATTATTTATTTCTTGATACCTTTATTCGATAACTATATCAAAACAAAGTTTCCACTCAAGAGTCCCTCAGCAAATGAATGGATAAACAAAATGTAGTGTATTTATACAATGGAACATTATTCAACCATAACAATAAAGTTCTGATACATGCAACAACATTGTTGTAACATTATGCTGAGTGAAATCAGACAGACACAAAATGACAAATACTGTATCATTCACTTATATGAAATATCTAGAATAGGCAAATTCATAGAGGCAAAAAGTAGATTAGAGCTTTAGTAGATTGGTCCCCAGGGACTAGAGAGTGGGGACAATGAGGAGTTATTACTTAAGGATACAGTTTCCTGTGTGGGGTGACAAAAAAGTTTTGGAAATCGATAACTGTACACTTTTAAACGGTCAAGATTGCAAATTTTGTTACATGTATTATTTACTATTAAAAATTAATGTTATATTTAAAAAAAACAGTGATTTGTACACTTTATATGGTATGAGTTACCTCTCAGTAAACTTTTCAATAAACAAGGGTGGGGGTGGGACAAAGTTTCCTTTTCTTCCATGATTGTACATCACTAGACAGCATATTAAAAAGCAGAGACATTACTTTGCCAACAAAGGTCCATCTAGTCAAGGCTATGGTNCTCCAATACTTTGGCCACCTCATGCTAAGAGTTGACTCATTGGAAAAGACCCTGATGCTGGCCTCCCAGCATCAGGAGGAGATGGGGCAGGAGCATTGGGGGCAGGAGGAGAAGGTGACGAAAGAGGATGAGATGGCTGGATGGCATTACCAACTCGATGGACGTGAGTTTGCGTGAACTCCAGGTGTTGGTGATGGACAGGGAGGCCTGGCGTGCTGCGATTCATGGGGTTGCAGGGAGTCGGAGGCTACTGAACGACTGAACTGAACAACTTGTGTACATGGTTTGTTTGTTTGTTTTTGCCTCTCCTCTTCCCACGTTGGCCTTTCCTCTCATTTGGTTTAGAATTACTGGGAGAAACTGGACAATGATCCCCGGTGCCCTAAGGTTGGGAGTAACCACCAGGAACAAGTCTAAATGACTCAAGAGTCCCGTCAGCAGCCAAGCTGGAGAGGGATCATTTTCCCAAACATTTTAGTCACACTGCTCCTAGGATGGGAAGCCTGACAGTATAGCTAACAGATTTTTAAAGATTCAGCTGGTTGTAGTGAGACTCACTGGGAGCAGGGAAGCTCCACAAGGTCGAAGGAATAGCGTTTCGGGCTCGATAGGATGGATGGTGGCTTAAAGAAGAGTAGTAGCAATGGGAATGGAGTGGGGAGATTGATCAGGTAGAAACTTCGGAACTTGGGTCTGGCTGACTGAGTGGAAGGCACAGAAATAAATAACAGAATTTAGTATCCAAGTACACAGGACAATACGGCGACACATGAGGTGCGCTTAGTCCAGAACTTACGGCGAAGGCCGGTCGAGGGCGGGGCTGAAGGTGGTGGGAAGCTCCGTTTGCTGGTTCTGCCTAATCTCCAGCGCCCGGATCGCCCCCGGGCTTCCCCGGGCCAAACCGCCATGGCTGGCCCGGGTCCGGGCGCGGCGCTAGAGTCCCCGCGACAGCTGCTGGGCCGTGTACGCTTTCTGGCGGAGGCAGCGAAGAGCCTCCGTGCCGGGCGGCGGCTGCCGGCGGCGCTAGCTTTCGTGCCGCGCGAGGTGCTCTACAAGCTTTACAAGGACCCGGCGGGACCGTCGCGCGTGCTGCTGCCGGTGTGGGAGGCGGAAGGCCTGGGGCTGCGTGTGGGAGCCACGGGCCCGGCCCCCGGTACCAGCTCCGGGGCCCTCCGCGCGGCCCGCGACAGCATCGAGCTGCGGCGCGGCGCCTGCGTGCGCACCACAGGCGAAGAGCTGTGCAACGGCCACGGGCTCTGGGTGAAGCTGACCAAGGTGCAAAAGACCCCGGGACCAGGGAAACCCCTGGCCGTTCCCCTCCCCCATATCGAGCTGATTAAGCGTCCGGTGCCCTTCGCCCTGGGCTGGGCAGGGCGGGCCGCTGGCAGTTCCCTGACGGCTGTCCTCGTCTGGTGCGTCCCGGCAGGAGCAGCTGGCAGAACACCTGGGCGACTGCGGGCTGGACGAANATATCGAGCTGATTAAGCGTCCGGTGCCCTTCGCCCTGGGCTGGGCAGGGCGGGCCGCTGGCAGTTCCCTGACGGCTGTCCTCGTCTGGTGCGTCCCGGCAGGAGCAGCTGGCAGAACACCTGGGCGACTGCGGGCTGGACGAAGGCTGGCTCCTGGTGTGCCGCCCGGCCGAGGGCGGGGCCCGCCTGGTACCCATCGACACTCCAGATCACCTCCAGCGGCAGCAGCAGCTCTTCGGAGTGGACTACCGCCCGGTGCTCAGGTCCTGCGCTGGGATGGGTGGGGCTTGCTGGCCGACTGCCAGGCCCTAGACTGGCACAGACCGGGCGGTGTGATCTGATAGGACTGACAGCAAAAAGGGCGGGAACTAAAGGGAGCTGGGATGGGGCTTCTGGAGGCATGGTTTAGAGGAGCCAGAGCTCTGGAGAAGGCTCCAGGGTCTTCTGCTGCCCGCTGAGGTCTCCATATCCTGTCCCCCATTCTGTGCGCACAGATGGGAACAGGTGGTGGACTTGACATACTCGCATCGCCTAGGATCAAGGCCTCAGCCGGCCGAGGCATACACTGAAGCTGTACAAAGGCTACTGTGAGTAAGCTGGGATGGGCTGGGGAGGAAGGAGCTCCAGGTCTGGGCCCGACCTAATTAGGGACTTGGGGTCGCTTAGCTATGTGCCCCCGACGTGGACCTACGAGTGCGACGAGGACCTGATCCACTTCTTGTACGACCACCTGGGCAAGGAGGATGAGAACCTGGGTAGCGTGAAGCAGTATGTGGAGAGCATAGACGTTTCCTCCTACACGGTGGGTGCTGGGACTCCACCCACCCCAAGCAAGATGTAGTAACATCCTGCTAGATTCGGAACTTTTACCTCTAAGCCTTACCTCTATGCCACAGCCAAACCTGAATCCCCACAGGCCAGTCTCAGTCCACCCCCCAGTCTTGGAAGTCCTATAGGAATCCCTCACCACTTCCACCCTTACCAGATGGATTTCCAGCTCAGCTCCACTGTGCTTTCTCTCTTGTGCTCCCTGCCCCATCCACCTCTCTACCCTCCCCAGGAGGAGTTCAATGTGTCCTGCCTGACAGACAGTAACGCGGACACCTACTGGGAGAGCGATGGGTCCCAGTGCCAGCACTGGGTACGGCTGACCATGAAAAAGGGCACAATTGTCAAGTGAGTGGGCTCTGAGCACAACAGGGTGGGTGAGGCACGTACCTGTGAGTGTAAAGACTCATGTGCACCCTCTTAACCCTCAGGAAACTACTACTCACGGTGGATACCACAGATGACAACTTTATGCCTAAGCGGGTGGTGGTCTATGGGGGTGAAGGGGACAACCTGAAGAAGCTGAGTGACGTGAGCATTGACGAGTGAGTGAACTGATCTGGGCTGGGAGGTGGGACATGATCCTGGCAGCGGGATCTGGCCCAGCTTGGAGGCATAAAGGTGGACTGTGACCCCAGCAACCCCTGAAGACAAGGGGTTTCCAAAGTCCCCCATGTTCATCCATCCCCTCAGGACCTTGATCGGGGACGTCTGTGTCCTGGAGGACATGACTGTCCACCTCCCAATCATCGAGATCCGCATCGTCGAGTGCCGAGGTGGGGCTTAAGGCCATAAGGAGGGAAAGGGAGCCCCAGCATGTAGATGGGGGTTAGCTGGCAGTGAGTGTGGAGTGAAGGAGATGGAGTTGGGATAAAGGTGACAGCTGAACTAACGCCAAGATCTGAAGCTTTGGGGCCGAAGCCAACGGGATGGTGCCGGGTATATGCCTGCCTTAAAGCCATAGAAGTGTTTGGGCTCACCTGGAAGGGGCATGGAGTTGGGACCTTCAGGCATCCCCATATTACAGTGGTGGGCAGAGGAACTAGCACAGAATATAATCATCAGAATCAGGTGATAGAAGGGGATCCCAAAGGTCCCGAGTTTCTAGGGGCTAAGGGTGACACAAGGCTGAGCACTGAAGAGCCGTTCTCAGGTCTCGGGGCCGAAGAGGCAGCAGGCGCCGAAAGCGAGCTCACTCTGACTCTTCCCCCAGATGACGGGATTGATGTGCGTCTTCGAGGGGTCAAGATCAAGTCTTCTAGACAGCGAGAGTTAGGGCTAAATGCAGACCTGTTTCAGCCCACCAATCTCGTGCGATACCCACGCCTAGAAGGCACTGACCCGGAAGTACTGTACCGCAGAGCTGTTCTCCTGCAGAGGTGGCTGTGGTCCTGGGCCAGTTAGTCCCTCCCCCGACCCCCCATCCTGAGCCTTTTGTCTATGCAGAAGAGATCTTACATTGTATGCTATTCCACTTCAAGAGGCAGAGAGCCCCTGGGCCCTGCCTTCTCCTGTCCCTGTGTGTTGGGGGTGGTGAGAGGGTCTTGCATCTATGACTTCAGCCACAATTATCTTTACCCGACCTCTCCAGATTCATAAAGATCTTAGACAGCGTCCTGCACCACCTGGTACCAGCCTGGGACCACACACTGGGCACCTTTAATGAGATTAAGGTGAGCCTGACTCACTCAGTGCTGGTCTTGGCAGTGGGCACCCCTTTCTACAGTTGTTCACACTTCATCAGAAAGTTCTTAGATCTACTCTAGGCCTAGACTTTTTTGCTAGGCTCTGGGAACATAGGAAGAAAGCCAGACAGAAATAATCAAAATTTAGGGTCCTATTTCCCAGAGAGTATGTGACATACACAGAGCTTGGGGAGGAGAGGTGACAGCATGGACAGGGCGGGCTGTATGAAAGGTGCCCCCTGGGCGTTCGTAGCTGATCAGGATGACTTGAGAGAAGCATAGCCATAGATGTGAGTGTGACATAGGATGAGGCAGGAGGAGGTGGGCAGGAGGCTGGTCCTGGTAGCCGAGGGCACTGGGGCCAGACTTTGTTCCTGGTCAGTGGAGCCATTGGGAAGTTTTTATGTAAGGTAATGACAAAGTTGGGTTTTTATGTAAGGTAACAACAAAGTTGGGTTTTTATGTAAGGTAACAACAAAGTTGGGTTTTAGAAAGCTTCCCCTGGTGGCTGGACTAAGGGAGAGACTGAAAGCAAGGACCAGGGATAGAGTAAGCTTGAACTGGCCCCGTGGGGGTGGAATAGAAATGTTCCAGGGCCTGGACAGAGGCTGACTGCCTGCCGGCCCGGCTCTGGCCACCTCTCCCCACCAGCAAGTGAAACAGTTCCTGCTGCTGTCACGCCAGCGACCAGGCCTGGTGGCCCAGTGCCTGCGTGACTCAGAGAGCAGCAAGCCCAGCTTCATGCCACGTCTGTACATCAACCGGCGCCTCGCCATGGAACACCGTGCCTGCCCCTTACGGGATCCTGCCTGCAAGAATGCTGTCTTCACCCAGGTCTGGACCACCTGGGGTCAGAGCAAGGGCGGGTCAGCAGGGGGACTAGGGGGCACTGGGCCAGGAGGGACCTGAGCAAGGTCTTTGGGCAAGAGTGGGGCCGGGTCTCTGACATTCCCACAACTCCCTTCCCTTCTCCCTGGGCCCAGGTTTATGAAGGCCTCAAGCCCTCTGACAAGTATGAAAAGCCCCTGGACTACAGGTATGGCTTGGGGGCAGGGGACCACACATGGACCCATGTCCACCCACACACTGCCTCTGGACCCCTCAGTATTGCCCACACACTGCCTCTGGACCCCTCAGTATTACCCACACACTGCCTCTGGACCCCTCAGTATTACCCCTCTGTAGCCGCTACTCCTGGGTGGACCCTGGGCTGGTGGGTCATCCTGAGCCCTAGCCCGGTGTAATGATAGAGACTTATCCCTCCTTATAGGTGGCCCATGCGCTATGACCAGTGGTGGGAGTGTAAATTCATTGCAGAAGGCATCATTGACCAAGGTGAGGCCTTGAGGGCCAGTAACAAGAGTCCTGCCGTATTGAGAGTGGTTGGGGTATCTGGGGTGACCAGCTAAGCCAGATAGGGGACTTGCTTCTTACCCCATCATTGGGGGCTGGGGCTCTTGTGTACCTCAACTGAGAGCATCTGTCTGTCCTTTCAGGAGGTGGTTTCCGGGACAGCTTGGCAGACATGTCAGAAGAACTGTGCCCTAGCTCGGCGGACACCCCTGTGCCTCTGCCCTTCTTTGTACGAACGGCCAACCAGGTAAGCCCGCACCCCTACCTCCCAAGTTGTTTCTGCTGTTCTGTCTCTGCAATCCTCCCAGGTGCCAGACTAAGCCAGAGAAGGAGCAGGGAGAGACTGAACTGCCCGGGGCAGCTTCTGGGCAGACAGGGAAGGAGCCATTGTATGTTCAGAGGGCTCCTTCAGGGCCCCTCCGTGGAAGGTGTTCGGTGAAGTCGTGGAGGCATCTGGGGTAACACAGGAGGGTCCATTACAGGCCATGGTGACAGCTCTGTCTCGGGGGCAGGGCAATGGCACAGGCGAGGCCCGGGACATGTATGTGCCCAACCCCTCCTGCCGGGACTTTGCCAAGTATGAGTGGATCGGACAGCTGATGGGGGCTGCCCTTCGGGGTAAGGAGTTCCTGGTGAGTAGCCTTATCTGCACCCAACCAGCTTAGTCCTGGCTCTTGGAAAGAAGAGCCAAACCCGGGTAGTTCAGGGCGCAAAGACAGCAGTGTTTGTCCCACAGGTCCTGGCTCTGCCGGGTTTTGTGTGGAAGCAGCTCTCTGGTGAGGAGGTGAGCTGGAGCAAGGACTTCCCAGCTGTGGACTCTGTGCTGGTGAGTTAGGGGCTGGGCCGGCTTTCTCTGCCCAGCTCTCAAGCTTGTTGCACCCCTAGGCTGTCCTGAACCTTCTCATACCACACGTGTGTCCCCTCTCCCACCCCATGTACTCCCATAGCTTCAATTCCTGTCACTGTTCTGGTGACCCTGCAAGGATTACTTACCTCTGGACCCAGCCTCTCTGCTAAGCCGAGGGCTGTATATGCATTTACCTACTGGACTTCTCTCCCAAGATGGCACCTTGGGCTCAGCACACTCTTCATCCTCTCCCTCTAGGGCTCCCTCTCACAGTGGCACCATCACCCACCCCTCCCCTTGCCAAGCCTCTCAGGGTCATCCTTCACTCTTCCTTCTCCCTCATCTCCCACATTCTGTCAATCTGCCTTTGGAATCTGCCCACCTCTCCCATCTCACTTTTTTTTTTTTAAATGTTTATCGATATATATTAACAAACAGAGATAAATCTCATTCACTCATTTAGCAGATACATATGAGCCCAGGGTTGACAAAAACGACAAAATTCCAGTCCTCATTGAACTTACATTCAAGTGGCAGACACAGACAGAAACAAAGAAACAAAATATGACATCTAACAGTGACTGGTATAACTAAGAAAGTAAAGCTCCAGTGAAGTGATAGATATCAGCAGTTTCACATTGTTTGACCTAATATATATGTGGGAACGTTCAGTCGTGTCCGACTCTTTGCGACCCCATGGACTGTAGGCTACCAGGCTCCTCTGTCCATGGGATTTTCCAGGCAANGGTCATGTATGGATGTGAGAGTTGGACTGTGAAGAAGGCTGAGTGCCGAAGAATTGATGCTTTTGAACTGTGGTGTTGGAGAAAGACTCTTGAGAGTCCTTTGGACTGCAAAGGAGATCTAACCAGTCCATTCTGAAGGAGATCAACCCTGAGATTTCTTTGGAAGGAATGATGCCTAAGCTGAAACTCCAGTACTTTGGCCACCTGATGTGAAGAGTTGAATCATTGGAAAAGACTCTGATACTGGGAGGGATTGGGGGCAGGAGGAGAAGGGGACGACCGAGGATGAGATGGCTGGATGGCATCACCGACTCGATGGACATGAGTCTGAGTGAACTCTGGGAGTTGGTGATGGACAGGGAGGCCTGGCATGCTGTGATTCATGGGGTTGTAAAGAGTCAGACACGACTGAGTGACTGAACTGAACTGAACTGAGTTATTCCTTGAGGAGTAAATAGGAAGGCAGGAAGGAAAGGGCCTGCTGAATAGGCAGAACATCATGGACAAGGGTATAGAAGTCTTGAAATGTGTGTCATGGCTAATAACCCATAAGGAAGGGTAGAGAGGACATCTGAGGTGAGCTAGGAGCAGGCCAGGAAGAAATATAACAGTTGAAGTGAAGGTCCCTGCATGCCATATAAAAAAATAGACTTGATTGTCCAAGTCAACATTTCTCACCCTCCTGCATGAGCAAGGAGGCTGATTCCTGAAACTTGAAGTCTCACTGGAAGTGAAAGAGGGAGACAGTCAATAAGGGAGGGGCAGTGTTTAGGGACATCAGGAACCAGGTTTTAATTTCTTGCAGCACCAATCCCTCTTCAGGTCTTCGGTAAAGTAATATTCAAAGCCATTAATAGTAATATTCAAAGTCTGGCCTTAGTCAGTTCTTGAGGCTATAGAGGAAAGCCCCAGTGCTAGGCTGGTGCTGACCAGGACTAGCCTTGTAGAGCTGCTGCAGCCTGTGGAAGCCAGTCCAGACCGAGGTGGAAAGTAAGAGAGCAGAAGTCTCCACATAATGGCAGTCTGGAATAAATGGTGGTGAGAGCATGGGGGGCAGACTTATTTCATCCCCTGGGGATTTCCAAAAATATTTAGGGAAGAAACCTAGTAAAGAGGAAATTTCCTACCATTAAGCCAAAATAGAGGGTTAGAACCGTGTCATTTCCATACTAAAAAACTCTCTAACTGCAAAAGGATGAACAGCCTGGTGACACATATTCTTTTTAACAAGCTCTCAAAAGAATTCATCAGTGCCAAGCTGAGCCTCTTGGCCCAGAAAGGCCCATAGCTAGACAGACTCACATACCTGCCAAATCCTGTCTGCTGGTATTGCCTCCACCCCTGGGCCACACAGTTTGGCCGAAGATTTCCATCCATCTTCAGGGTCCATCTGGCCCGGGGTTTCTCCTGACAGATCAGTTCTTGAAATGTCTGCTCCCATTCCCTGATATCCAAAGCTATTCTCTTGCTCTGAGGCTTGGCGTCCATGTTGACAGTAACTTTCAGTTTCAAGCGAGAAGGAAGAACAGTTTCAATTTCTCTGAATACACGTCAGCTGTTTTTTTCAGACTTTCATTTCAGGCTGTCTGAGTACACAGAGCAAGTGTTTGTTCTGAGGACAGGGGGCAGCAGGGATTAGCTAGTTTGTGAACAGGTCTTGCTAAGGGATGTCTGAGTACAAAACTCTGATCTGGATTCTGGAGGTACCTATTAGTTTTTTTGTTGGTTTGTTTTTACACTAGGCAAAGCACTGTGCTCAGGCTTCTCTAGCAGCTCAGCTGGGAATAATTCACTGCAATGCAGGAGACCCTAGCTCGATTCCTGGGTCAGGAATATCCCATGGCAATCCACTTCAGTGTTCTTGCCTGGAGAATCCCCATGGACAAAGGAACCTGGTGCGCTACACTTCATGGGGTCACAAAGAGTCAGACACAACTGAGTGACTAAGCGCGCGCGCGCGCACACGCACACACACACACACACACACACAGAGCAGTATGCTCAGCAGTGGGACAAGCAATGTCAACTAAGAAGCAGTTCCTACCCCCACAGGTGCTCACTCCCTCGTGCAGACACTGCAGCGTAGGGGTCGATGTAGGGGAGCACGTATCCAAGGTGTCTCTCACGTACCTGATGAGTCCTCACCATAGTCCCTTAATGGGGGGATGGATTATTCCTGGTATCTTTCAGGTGAGTGGCACAGAGAGCCGGATTTAGGGGGTTACCTTGTTCAAAGCCACCCAGCTAGTAAGCAGTATAAGTGAGACTTGAACTCATTCTTGTGTGACTCTTAACCTGCGATGTCTCCAGCCACCTCCTTTCCCAAGGAGAGCTCAGGATGGTGTTTTGGATTCCAGGTTGGCATCCTGGAACCAGTGGGAAGAACCATCTTGAGACCCTGACCTAGCGATTTGGTCTAGGGAGATTTCCTGGGTCATGAAGCCTGACTGTAGGACAAATGAAAGGATTTCTTAACTCCTCCTTTCATTGTGTGAATTATCATGCAAAGCAATATACAAGCAGGAGTGGGAGCCGTCTTTGGATGTCATGATAGAGTTCCCACTCCTGGGGAGAAGTATTGGGAATCGATGACCTGTAAAGTCAAGGTCTCTTCTGGGTTTCCCTGGTGGCTCTGTGGTAAAGAATCTGCCTGCTGATACAGGAGACATGGGTTTGATCCCTGGGTTGGGAAGATCCCCTGGAGAAGGAAATGGCAACCCACTTCAGTATTCTTGCCTGGGAAATCCCTTGGACAGAGGAGCCTGGCAGTCTACAGTCTATGCAGCTGCAAAGAGTCAGACACAAGTTAGCAACTAAACAACAACAAAGTCACTTCTAACTCAAAATAGTCTGAGATCCCAGAAAGTAAGCTCTGTCCCTCTGATCGCAATTCAAATCAGGGAGATAAGATAAGCAGGATGCTTGTGGCCTTGGAAATCCCACTACAACCCTTGGAAGTCCCAGACAGGATCACCCTAAGTCTTCTCAGGCTTTCTAGATTTTAACATGCTCTATTTGGGAGGCAGAAACCTCTTCCCCTATCCTACCCTCCCAGGATATTCTGTTCTATACAAACTCTCCCGCTTTCATAACTTTATACATTGAGGATGCCTATGTCTGCAGAAACAATATAGGATACTGCTATCTGCACAGATAGTTGTAGGAACTTCAGGTTAAACCCATGGAGTATTAGAATTAGAAATTTCTTAGGAATCAACTTGTCCTCTCTTTCTTCTGATTATTATACATAAAAAAAACCAGACACCAGAGACACAGGACTTCCCTAGTGGTCAGTGGTTAGGAATCCACCCGCCAATGCAAGGGACTTGGGTTCAATCACTGGTCCAGGAAGATTCCGCATGCTACAGGACAGCTAAGCCCACACTCTAGAGCCTGTGAGTCACAGCTACTGAGCCCATGGGCTGCAGCTACTGAGCCTGTGCACCCTAGAGCGGGCGCTCTGCAACATGAGAAGCCTGTGCAGCATGACTATAGAGAAGCTTCTGCTCACCACAACCAGAGAAAGCCTGCACGCAGCAAAAAAAGACCCAGCGCAGATGAAAATAAACGAATAAATAAAAACCAAAAACAGAGACACAAAGGAAAGAATCCTCCTGCCCAAGGCTATGCAGAAAATCATTGCCAATAGAGGGCCAGCACACAGACATCCCATTTTCTAGCTCTGGACTCTGCTCACTTGTCCAACCACCCTTTCCCCACCCTTCCTCTTCTACTTTTTGAGCCCAAGCCCACTCTTTTTGCCCTGTATCTTCAGAGCATCCCTGTCTCCTGACTCCTCAAATGGTCCTTTCCCCCAGGATGCTGCCTTGACTGGTCCATTGCACTCCATGTCATTTCCCTTGGCCTCGGTTTGCTGTGTTTCCTTTGCTATGTACAACTGCTCCAGGCCAGCCTGGCCCAAGAACAGGAGGAGCATGGGGAGGCCATGGGGTATGAACTGAGACTTGAGAACTGGAGGAAGCCCATTATCTTCCTCACCACCATGAAGAGAAAATAAAGAAAAAAGAGAAAGAAATCACAGCCTTTTTAAAATCCCATGGATCCACTGTAAACCACTGTTTCTTTGTGCCAAGACATCGTGACTTTAGTATTATCAAATCATGGAACTTACAGTTGGCTTAAAACACAACATTCAGAAAACTAAGATCATGGCATCTGGCCCCATCACTTCATGGCAAATAGATGGAGAAACAATGAAAACAGTGACAGATTTTATTTGGGGGCCAGGGGGTTGCTGGGGCTACAAAATCACTACAGATGGTGACTGCAGCCACGAAATTAAGACGCTTGCTCCTTGGAAGAAAAGTTATGACCAACCTAGACAGCATATTCAGAATCAGAGCCATTACTTTGCCAACAAAGTTCCATCTAGTCAAAGCTATGGTTTTTCCGGTAGACATGTATGGATGTGAGAGATGATTATAAAGAAAGCTGCTCACTAAAGAATTGATGCTTTTGAACTGTGGTGTTGGAGAAGACTCTTGAGAGTCCCTTGGATGACAAGGAGATCCAACCAGTCCATCCTGAAGGAAATCAGTCCTGAATATTCTTTGGAAGGACTGATGTTGAAGATGAAACTCTGATACTTTGTCCACCTGATGTGAAGAACTGACTCATTTGAAAAGACCCTGATGCTGAAAAAGATTGAGGGTGGGATGAGAAGGGGATGACAGAGGATGAGATGTTGGATGGCATCACTGACTCAATGGACATGACTTTGAGTAAATTCTGGGAGTTTGTGATGNCCACCTGATATGAAGAACTGACTCATTTGAAAAGACCCTGATGCTGAAAAAGATTGAGGGTGGGATGAGAAGGGGATGACAGAGGATGAGATGTTGGATGGCATCACTGACTCAATGGACATGACTTTGAGTAAATTCTGGGAGTTTGTGATGGACAGAGAGGCCTGGCATGCTGTAGTCCATGGAGTCACAAAAAATTGGACATGACTGAGTGGCTGAACTGAACTGAACTGATAGTTGGAAGAAATCTCACATATCATCTTGTGACCTTTCCACCCATGTCATTGAGAGATGAGATATTGAAACAACTTACCCATCTCACGCAGGCTTGATAGTAGTGAGTTAAATGTTTTCATCAACTGTTGGTGCCTTATCCTAGATTGGCTAAAAAGTTTCTGAGAGACAGTCAGAAAAGAGGAAGGATCCCCAAAGAACACAAAGCACAGGTCAGTTTTGAAAAAGAAAATTTAGATACTCAGCAGTTTGGAGCTGAAATGAATCTTCAGGGTCATCTAATCCTTGGATGGCACATGATTTCACTGTCCTATTCTTATTCAAGACAGACATTGCTAATCAATGACTGCACCCTTCTCTTGTGTCTGGGCATAACTTCAAAAACTCTTTCATCAGAGATTTAGGCAGTCATTACCAACTGAACATAGATGATATATATATATATATATATTTTTTTTTTTTTTTTTTGCCATTTCTGCAGTAGTCTAGCTTCCTCATTTTACAAGTTGCAGAAGCTGAGGCCACGATAGATTTGATTAAACTAGGACTAAAGTACAGTCCATCCTAAAGGAGATCAGTCCTGGGTGTTCATTGAAAGGACTAATGTTAAAGCTGAAACTCCAATACTTTGGCCACCTCATGCGAAGAGCTGATTCATTGGGAAGATGACCCTGATGCTGGGAGGGATTGGGGGCAGGAGGAGAAGGGGACGACATAGGATGAGATGGCTGGATGACATCACCGACTCAATGGATGTGAGTTTGAGTGAACTCCGGGAGTTAGTGATGGACAGGGAGGCCTGGCGTGCTGCAATTCATGGGGTCACAAAGAGTCAGACACGACTGGGTGACTGAACTGAACTGAACTGGAAGTACAGTTTTCATAATCTTAGGCATGTACCCATTTTCAGAATATCACATGACCTATCACAAAGTCTAGCACAAAGTTTGACACAAAGAGATGTGTTCTTTTGGGGGACATTTTAAGTGGAGTGAAAAAGAACATTATTGATAGGGATTGAGTAGGTGGGGCTGAAAGAGGAGAAGGAGGCCCTATCTACAGCAGTAATCCATTTGATGTTGTTGTTCTTCAGTCATCCAGTTGTGTCCACCTCTTTATGATCCCATGGGCTGCAATACGCCAGGCCTTCCTGTCCCTCACCATCTCCCAAAGCTGGCCCAAGTTTATGTCCACTACATCAATAATGCCATCCAGCCATCTCATCCTCTGATGCCCTCTTCTCCTTTCTGCGCTCAATTTTTCCCAGCCTCACTGACTTTTTCAGTGAGTCGGCTGTTTGCATCAGGTGACCAAATTAATGGAGCTTCAGCTTCAGCATCAGTCCTTCCAATGAATATTCAGGATTGAGTTCCTTTAATCAACTGGTTTTATTTCCTTGCTGTCCAAGGGACTCTCAGGAGTCTTCTCCAGCACCATAGTTTGAAGGCATCAGTTCTTTGGTGTTCTGCCTTCTTTATGGTCCAGCTTTCACAACTGTGTAGGACCACTGGGAAGATCGTAGCCTTGACTACATGGACCTTTGTCGGCAGAGTGATATCTCTGCTTTTCAACACACTGTCTAGGTTTGTCATCACTTTCCTGCCAAGAACCAATCATCTTCTGATTTCATGGCTGCAGTCACCATCTATAGTGATTTTAGAGCACTAGAAGAGGAAAATTGTCACTGCTTCCACATTTTCCCCCTCTATTTGCCATGAATTAATGGGACCAGGTGCCTTGATCTTATTTTTTTTAATTTTTTTAGTATTTAGCTTTAAGTCGGTTTTTTCACTCTCTTCCTTCACCCTCATCAAGAGGTTCTTTATTTCCTCTTAGCTTTCTGCCATTAGAGTTGTATCATCCCCATATCTGAGCTTGTTGATGTTTCTCCCGCCTATCTTGATTCCAACTTGTAACCCATCCAGCCCAGCATTTCTCATGATGTGCTCAGCATATTAGTTAAATAAACAAGGCGACAACAGACTACCCCATCGTACTCCCTTCTCAACCCTGAACCAATCAATTGTTCCATACACAGTTCTAACTGTTGCTTCTTGACCTGCATACAGATTTCTCAGGAAGCAGGTAAGATGGTCTGGTATTCCCATCTCTTTAAGAGCTTTCCACAGTTTCTTATGATCCACACAGCCAAAGGCTTTAGTGTAGTCGATGAAACAGAGGTAGATACTCGATTTCAATAATTACTCTAGCTTGGAAATAGATGGAGATGGAAGGATTGGCTTGGTTAAAGGAGAGAAGCAAGAAACAAGAAATGTACTCCTTAACGTAGAGATAATTTTACATTTTAAACATCTCTTTCCAGAGAAAACTCTAATTCAAAAATATATACACACTCCAATGTCTATAGCAGCACTTTTTTTACGTGGAAGCAACTTAAATATCCATTGAAAGACAAATGGATAAAGGAGATGTGATACACACACACACACACACACACACACACACACACACACACACAATGGAATATTAGCCATAAAAAGAATGAAATAATGCCATTTGTAGCAACATCAATGGGCCTAGAGATTATAAGATTAAATGAAGTAAGTCTGAAAGAGAAAGACAAATATTGTATGATTTCACTTATTTGCGAAATCTAAAAAAAAAATAAGATACAAGTGAAGTTATTTATAAATCAGAAACAGACTCACAGGTATAGATAACAAACTTATGGTTACCAAAGGGAAAAGGGAGAGAAGGAATAAATTAGGAGTTTGGGATTAACATATACACACTACTATAAAATAAACAAACCTACAAATAAACCTACTGTATCACATAGGGAACTATATTCAATATTTTGTAATAACTTTAAAAAGTCTCTTTGATTAGTTAGCATAAACACTATAGGTCTATGGAACATGAATACAGAAAGACATTTAAGGTCATCAATCTGGGGAATAGTGAGGCTGAATGATTCCTAACCTAAATCCATTTCTCCTGCCTCAGTGTTTCAGAGCATGGAAAGGTGAATTCTGGACTAGCAGTCCTTGATGTGCTGGTGATGCCAGACAAATGTCTTCATCTCTTTGACCTCAGGATGACTTGTTCATAAAGTGGCAGAGTCAGGACTCAAACTTCTCTGATGCCACACAAAGTCTCAGGAAAGAAGGGGCGTGTCTGAAGAAAAAATGAGTTTCTCGCAGTAGAAGGACAGACAGCAGGTATGGGGAGCCACCTGGGGGAATCTGAGCGGGGATCTCCCTGCTGCTCCTCTGAGGCTGGCTCTCTCTGACTGGGACTCTTGGGAATGTCCTAGGAAGGACTGCTGCTCCGGTTAGGATGTGCATGCGTGCTAAGTCATTTCAGTTATGTCCGACTCTTTGTGATCCCATTGCCTTGAATGTAATGAGATGGGATGGTTTTACTCTTCATCACGGCCCCTGCACTGCACATATGAATAGTGACAAACACAACAGGGAACCAGCAACGTTAGGAAACAGTAGAATTAGACAGTTGTCTTGAAGAGATCAAATCATACATTTATCAAATGTCTATCACCTGCTGGTTCTTAACCTCAGACAGGGCATAGCCCAGCAGGAAAGACAGGTATGTAAAAGAGCATCTAGCTTTGCTTTGCCCTGTCTCACTTTTCTCAGTTTATCCTTTCAGTTAAGAGCATAGATCTGGAGCCAGCCCAGAGTGGATTGCCATGCCCTTTTCCAGGGGATATTCCCCACTCAGGAGTTGAACCCGTGTCTCCTACATCTCCTGCACTGGCAGATGTTCTTTACCCTGGGAAGCCCAGTCCCTTTAACTTCTCTGTGACTCAATTTCTTCATCAAAAGAGTAGGGACAGTACCACTACCTACCTAACAGGGCTATTGTGAAGACTGAATGAGGTTTAACAAATAGTATTGACACCCATTAGGAAACTGACACATATACACTACGGGGTATAAAACAGATGACTAATGAGAAGCTACTGCACAGCACAGGGGACTCTGCTCAGTGCTCTGTGGTGGCCTAAATCAGAAGAAAATCCAAAAAGAGGGGATATATGTATATGTGTAGCTGGTTCACTTTGCTATGCAGCAGAAATTAATACAACACTGAAAAGCAACTATACTCCAATAAATTTTTTAAAAATAGTTATTGGCACTTAGTAAACAAATAGAAGTCTCTTCTAGCTTTCTGTTGTTGCTATGCTGCATGTTTCTTTGTAAGTTACCATCAAGTCTGTCTATCTATCTATCTGTAGTGGTACAGGGTGAAAAAAATCTACAGAAACTGTGTATATAAGGACTCCGAGAGCACAGTAGTCACTTAGGAACCCAGTCTGGGCAGAGATACAGAGTCCTATCACATCTTCTTATCTACTCTCAAACCCGCTCTGTACCGTGGACCTCCTTGGATGAGGCCAGGACTACCTCAGGATTCATGTCTAGCCCCGTCTGGATCGTCGACTCTTATGTAAAAGGTGAAATGTGAACTGCGAAAGGAGCAGGAAGCCCAGAGTCTGCGGCTGCTCAGGCCCAGGGCTAAGCCTCCTGAGAACACCATTCCAGACAGCAAAAATCACACTCAGAAGATAATAGAGAAAAGTTTTTAGATAGAACCAGAAGCGATGTATAAAATCAAAAGAACTGAAACAAAAACAAATTTTCAGAGGCAGTTTGTTTCACGTTTTCTGTGAAAGCTTGTTTGGTGTCAGGCCTTGCACAGTCCATCTAGGAAGCTTGGGCTTGCCTTGATAAAAAGATTTTGGGTATTTTAGGGGAGAAAGAACTATGAGCCTGAAGAGAGCTGGCCCCAGACAGGATGGTGGCCAACTCCAGGCTGCTTAACCTATAAACAGAGCCCTGGACTCCCCTTCTTGACAACCACCGCCTCTTCTTCAGCACAGGTGGTTTTAGAACCAGAGTCAGAACTGTCCGGGCCCTGTTCCAAAGCCGGGGTGAAGCTGTGATGGAGCAAGGGCTCTAGGCTCCACTGCGTGGCCACCACAGACCCAGCCAGGAAGCCAGCAGGCGGAAGCTGCACCCACTCGTGGGCTTTTCTTTCACAGCTGACTTACTTTGCACAGTTCCTCACTCCTGCCCCAGGCATCACCCCTCTCATTAACCACCGGCACCAAGTTCTCACCTCAGGCTGTGCTTCCAGAAGAACCCCAGCCAAGACAAGGAGCAGGTTAATTTTCCTTCACTTCCCCCCCATGTGTGAAAAGGCATTTTCCAGTCTGACATGGAAGGAGCTTAGAAGTCACCACTCCCATCCCTACAACAAGAAAAAAGCTGAACAAACAACATCAACAACCCTTCTTAGAGTCATGAGAGCAAACCACTTCCCTGAAAATTGGAGGAACAGGTTGGGGGGATACAGAGGATCATAGCTTTTTGCTGTCAAGTGCTCAGAGCCGGAAGCCGCCACAGGAAATAGTAGCAGCAGAAACTGGAGACTTAGCAGCCAAGAACAGGAATTAAAAATATCCAGGGGGCCTAGGCCTAAGGGGTGGGATGTTCCCAGCTGTTTGTGAGTTTTCCCTCCAGGAAAAACTCGCTGCTGCTGCTGCTGCTACTGCTAAGTCACTTCCGTCGTGTCCGACTCTGTGCGGCCCCATAGACGGCAGCCCACCAGGCTCCCCCGTCCCTGGGATTCTCCAGGCAAGAACACTGGAGTGGGGTGCCATTTCCTTCTCCAATGCATGAAAGTGAAAAGGGAAAGTGAAGTCGCTCTGTAGTGTCCTGTGCTTCTGTCAGGGAAGGAGGAAAAAAGGCATTTTTCAAAACACCTAGAACCCTGTTCTTTAAGTCTGCCTTGAAGGAAAACTGTTTCAGTGGAGCATGACACACTTGGATTTTACAAAAGCCTGGCTGACCTGGGGGACGAGAACTATCCAGACGCCAGTCCTTGCAGCCTTCACTGTGGGGAAGGAGATGACTCCCCTCCTTTTCTGCTCAGTAACGTGTACAAAGCCCACCAAACCTTCAGCGCTGAGGATGCTGAGTCTGGCACACCCTTAGGATGAGGCTGCCTCTGTGCTGTCTTCCAGGAGAGGAGCCAGGTCCCACACAGGTCAAACTGATTCTCTACTCATCTCAGAATATCTGGGGGAGGAATAAAGAATTCAGCTATCAAGATTTCTAAACATACAACCAGAAGCATTAAACCACCAGGACACAGACGAGATTTTAAAGGGCCTCTCAGGCCTACTCTTTACTTCCTTGCTTTGTAATGGTTAACACGTGAATGACGAGTAAAAATTCAGATACGACTTCTAGACCGAGGGAAGAAAAGAACTGGACTTAAAATTAGAAGACAAGGGTATAGATTCCACCTCTAATACTTATTGAGTTACTTAAGATCATTGAACTTTAATGTTTTCATCTACCAAATGGAAATATTAATGCCCATTTCATTAGGTTTAATGGTATATGTATTAACATGTTTTAGATGTGAAATATAACTACAAAATATCAGATAGTATTTTAAAAAACAAGAAGCTCTTGGATGGATTAGAAACTTTGGACTGGATATATAAAAGGTAAAAAAGAGATAAGGACCTTTATATGTAAAGGAGAGAGATATATAAGATCAAGAACCTAGAAAATATCTGTATGTTGTGGAGAAGAAAAGCAGAAGATAAAATGAACAACTAAATTTTAGAGCACTTTATCTTAGATACGTTTATCACCATATTGTTGTCATTCTTGCAATAGCCTAATGGCTTATGACTCTTAATAAGGAATGTTTCAGAACAGGTGTATAATGGAGCTTTGTAAAATCTGGAAGTCCAGGCTGACCTCTGGAAATTCTGATTCTGCATGTCTGGGGATGAGGAGGTCATATATTTTTTAAAATTCCCAAGAATGATAACAAAACATACTCCTGAATAAAAATCACTATAAATTAAAAGTCTGAGACTCAGGAAGCTTGAGAAAATCCTAAGATCTAATATGCTGTTGTTGTTAAGTCGCTAATTCGTGTCTGACTCCTTTGTGACCCCCATGAACTATAGCCCGTCAGGCTCCTCTGTCCATGGAATTTCCCAGGCAAGAATACTCTAGTGTGTTGCCATTTTCTCCTCCAGGGGATCTTCCCCACTCAGGGATCAAACCCACATCTCCCGTATTGCAGGTAGATTCTTTACTGCTGGCCAAGATCTAACACACAAGTGGCAGAAATAGGAAGTGAATCGAGGTACTTTAAATCCCACTTGTGTACTTTTTTTCCACTGTGCTGTTCTGGAAAGCAAGGTCAGCCTTCATTAGTTATTATGGCTGAACTGACCCGGCACCAGAAAGCTGCTTGCTCTCTGATGGATGGAGGCCAAGAGACAGCCACAGTCCTAATGTATGAATTTAATTAACGGCAGCACACACTGGAATCCAGGGAGAGTAGCTACAAAAACGAAGGCAGACCATCCAGGACCACGGCAACAAGAAGCAGAAGGCGCCACACAGTCTGCTACTGTTCACACTAATAAGCCGAACTGGCTTTTCACCTCTGCAGCTTTGGTCTGGCCATGAAAGTATAGCTTGGGCCTTAGTGAGAGCCCCAGGGCCTCTCCTGACGTCAGTGAGCATTTTCAACATATGCAAAGAGCAGCCAGGACCCCAGCCCAGGAGCAGGAAACAAGCAAACTCAAAGCCACAGACTCACCCAGAGGTGGTTTCCTGAGTTCATGAAAGGACTCCTGATCGTGACCTCAGTGTAGGTATTTTGCAAAGATTCAATATTGCCACCCTACAGGATAGTTCATGAGATTCATGCTGGAGTAATTTTACAATATAACCTAGGGTCTTCCACTGAAGTTATTGATTTCACTGGAATTCATTGTGACAGGCAGTTTTGTGTATCTGTCCTTGGGGTACTCTTCACTCTCAGCTACAAGACTGAAGATCAGGTTTTCCGCTGTTGTTTCGGAAAAAGAGGTCAAAGCTATAGCTCTCCTTGCCAACTCTTTAGATTTTTTTTTTCCATTTCATTTTTTAAAATCCAGATCCATTATAATCCTGAATCAATGAGAAGGAGTCTGTCTGGCCTATGATCACTTTTAATTACAAGGTATCAGTTGCAGGTGTCAGGTCTGAAGAGAGAGATCAGCGAGGGCAGCTACTTCAGAACAAAACCCACCCTGTACATGACCTCCTCCAGAGATGGAGAGGCTGGGAGATTATAGGTGATGAATGCTGCTTGAGGCGTCAGCACTGTTGAACTATTTTCTCCCTGCCCTTCCCTTATAGTCCCATGATTTATAATGCTCTGTCATGTCCAATTTTGGTCACGGCCTGATGATTGTCATAAGGCTGTAAACATTCTGAAGTTTTACTTTCTTGTGTGTTTTCTCACACTTTGTATTTGTTATAATCCATGTCACCCAATAATGAATTGACTTTTTATCTACTTTTTAAAATTCTTGTTAAGCTCCTGAGGTTTGCGAAATGAATATTCAGAGTACTGATATGTGGAACTCAGCTGAAAAATTATTCTGGCATAGATATTTAGAGAGAAGAAAAAGAGATATTATTCCAGGGAATTTGATAAACATCAGTTCAGTTCAATTGAAATATTATTTCTCCAGGTAATCTTGATTCCAGCTTGTGCTTCATCCAGCCCAGTGTTTCTCATGATGCACTTGGTATATAAGCTAAATAAGCAGGGTGACAATATACAGCCTGATGTTCTCCTTTCTCTATTTGGAACCAGTGTGTTGTTCCATGTCCAGTTGTAACTGTGGCTTCCTGACCTGGATCAAGTTAGGAGTTAGAGGATCTGGATTTGAATCCAGGCTGTGCCACTAGCTGATTGCCATGATCTGGACGTATTGCCTCAACTCTCTGCCTCAGCTTCCCCTTCTGCATAACAGAACATTGGACAAGATGGTCTCCAAGGTCAGTCCCAGACCTGGCATTCTGTAGATAGGTCAGGTCTCTGCATCTACCTTGGGGGATGTAAACGAGTGCTCCAGGCCCCAGCTACTGCTGCTGTCCCAGGTGCACAGTAGAGTAGTGCCTCGAGTGCCCTCTCCCAGTGGGCTTTTCCTTCAGAGAAAACTGGGGTGCTCCCAGTTAGCAAGGAGGAAATCTGGAGTATACTTGCTGGAAGAGAAAAAAGCTAGTACACAGGGTTATGTCAGTGTCTGAGAAGAGGCAAGAATGGCAAAGTAAATGGTACTGTTTACCTCGAGGAAGGGAAAATGCACTAGACAGATGCTACCTGAAATGACCAACAATTATACAGGGGCAAGAGAAAGCAACCTGCAAGTCACTGAGCGCATCATGGACCATATTCATTTTAGCCTTCTGAAATATTTCCATTCTTCTCTGCATAATTTCCTTAAGTACAAGTGCTAGAGAGATTTGAAGTGTAACAAGTACTATTGAATCTGGATTTATGGATAAAATCCGATTGAGAACCAAAAACAAAACAAGACATTACTTACAATCTGAACACATCCTGAGAAGAATGATATACTTTCACTCTGCCAAGACGAATCAGCTTCAATGAGGAAATTCCATCTTAAATTCCTGACCCCATTTATTTTCAGTCACCTTCACCTCTAATTATTTAATTCATCCAATCCCATGGCCATGTTACTTGACCTTATCATGTTCTAGATTATCAATCTGCTTCCTTTTCTTCCACTCTACTATAGCTATTGCAAACTGTCCACTCTCCACAAAACTCTAACCCTGCTGTTTCACTGGCTTACCCTCTGGAAATCGCCTTATCTCATCCACGGGGAAAGTTGAAATCTTCAAATGAAAATATCCTCAACTTTCTGCCACCAAGAGTATAAACTTTATATTTTATCTGCATCCATCTTTTGTCCTTCTCTACTGCTTTGATAGCAAGATGTCCTTTAACCTAAACTAAGCAATGACATTTTAATTTCCTATTCTATATGTTAACCTTTTTGTCTACCAACCCCTTCATTCAGCATTTGAAGTGTTGAAGTCTTTTTTCTTTCTCAAAAAGCACCCAATCTGAACCCCACGTTCTCTTCCAGCTACCAGTGAGCTCTCTCCCTTCACCATACCCAAGTCACTTATACTTACTGCCTCCACTTCCTTACCTCCCACTTACTGTTCAACCCACCACACCAGACTTCTCTGTCCCCAACACACCATTGAAACCAGTCTAACTCTTGTCTCCCTCAAACTACTATTGCTAAATTTGTTGGGTAATTCTTAGTCTTTATATTATTTGATCTCCATGCAAAATTTTATACTCTTGGCCTCCTTGAAACAATCTTCCTTTGACCTCTGTGATACCATACCTTCCTGCTTTGTGGCATTTTATTTTTCTCCTCAACTTTCTGGCTACTTTCTGAATTTCTTTGCAATTTTTTTTTTTTTTCTGTGCCTGTTAGTGCCCCTTCAGAGTTCTACCTTCTCATCTCATCTCATTTGGTCATCCTGGGGATACTTTATATACCCTGATGACCATCTACAGTTCCAGTCTCTCCCACATTTATAACTTTATCTTCTATTATCACCTGAACATCTCTACTTTTATTTGCACAGGACTTTCAATGCATCTAGAATATAATTTATTATTTTATTTCACAAACTGGCTCCTTTACCTTGATTTCCTATTCCAGTCAATGGCATTATAGCCATCCAGCTGTTAGCACAAGTAGGAAATCTGGATGCCGACCTCCCCTCTTCTCCATTTGTTTCTGAACTCTGTCAAACGAATCATGCTCCACCAGTTGTTCCCTCTAAGTCAACATCTTTCAAATCCCTTCATTTCTTCTCCTGCCATCCTAGCTGGGTAGTCAATACCTCTTTCCCTCCTCTGTTGTCAATCCATTTTCTAAACTGCACCAGAAGTGATCTGTCTAAAATTCAGATCTCACTATGCCAATTCCCCACCAAATACTGTGGTTCCTTACTCCTTTTAAGAGGAAGGCCAAACTCCGTGACTTGACCCCATAACCCTTCATGATTTGAACTCTGCTTGCCTCTTTCAGACCAGAGTTCTCAACCTCAGCACTATTGACATTTTGGGCGATATAAGTCTTTATTATGGGAGACTTTCCTGTGCATTCCAGGATATTTAGCAGCATCCCTGGCCTCTATCCACTAGATAACAGTCACACCATCTCCCCTGGAAAGTCTCCAGACATTGCCAAATGTACCCTAGGGGCAAAATCAGCCCAGGTGGAGAACCACTTCTTGAGACTAATTAGTCACTGCACCTGACACCCTATATAGAACTTACAGTCACCCTATTTAGTCACACTAGCTTTTCTTTATTCTTCTACTGAGCCACTTTTTATTTTATATTTGTGACAGATTTTTAAATATGTAATTCACATAGCATGCAACTTACCCAAAGTGTACCAATTCATAGGTTTTTAGTATATTCACAGAGCTGTTAAGCCATCATCGCAATCACTTTTAGAACATTTTCATCAGCCAAAACGAAGCTTCATATCCATAAGGAACCACTCCTCATTTTCCTCCAACCCCCGCCC
>SJYV01010157.1:509632-533401 GCA_006410875.1 Neotragus pygmaeus | reverse complement strand
CTTAATGACCCAGATAACCATAACAGTGTAATCACTCACCTACAGACAGACATCCTAGAGTGTGAACTCAAAGCTTAGGAAGCATCACTACAAACAAAGCTAGTGGAGGTGATGGAATTCCAGTTGAGCTATTTCAAATCCTAAAAGATGATGCTGTGAAAGTGCTGCTCAATATGCCATAAAATTTGGAAAACTCAGCAGTGGCCACAGGACTGGAAAAGGTCAGCTTTCATTACAATCCCAAAGAAGGGCAATGCCAAAGAATGCTCTAACTACCACACAATTGCACTCATTTCACATGCTAGCAAAGTAATGCTCCAAATTCTCCAAGATAGGCTTCAACAGTACATGGACCGTGAACTTCCAAATGTTCAAGCTGATTTTAGAAAAGGCAGAGGAGCCAAAGATCAAATTGCCAACATCTGTTGGATCAGCGAAAAAGCAAGATAGTTCCAGAAAAAAATCTACTTCTGCTTCATTGACTATGCTAAAGTCTTCAACAGTATGGATCACAACAAACAGATGGGAATATCAGACCACCTTACCTGCCTCCGAAGAAATCTGTATTCAGATCAAGAAGCAACAGTTAGAACTGGACATGGAACAATCGACTGATTCAAAATTGGGAAAAGAGTATGTCAAGGCTGTGTATAGTCTTCCCGCTTATTTAACTTCTATGTAGAGTACATCATGCGAAATGCAGGGCTGGATGAAGCACAAGCTGGAATCAAGATTGCCAGGAGAAATACAGTAACCTCAGATATGCCGATGACACCACACTTATGGCAGAAAGTGCAGAGGAACTAAAGAGCTTCTTGATGAAAGTGAAAGAAGAGAGTGAAAAAGCTGTCTTAAAACTCAACATTCAAAAACAAAGATCATGGCATCTGGTCACTTCATGGCAAGTAGATGGGAAAACAGTGGAAACAGTGACAGACTTTATTTTCTTGGGCTCCAAAATCACTGTAGATGGTGACTGCAACCATGAAATTCAAAGATTCTTGCTCCTTGGAAGAAAAGCTGTGACAAACCTAGGCAGCATATTAAAAAGCAGAGACATTACTTTGCTGATAAAGGTCCTTCTGGTCAAAGATATGGTTTTCCCAGCAGTTGTGTATGGATGTGAGAGTTGGACTATAAAGAAGGCTGAGTGGGAAAAAAAAAAAGAAGGCTGAATGGGGAAGAATTGATGCTTTTGAACTGTGGTGTTGGAGAAGACTCCAGAGAGTCCCTTGGACTGCAAGGAGATCCAACCAGTCCATCCTAAAAGAAATCAGTCCTGAATATTCATTGGAAGGAGTGATGCTGAAGCTGAAGCTCCAATACTTTGGCCACCTGATGTGAAGAACTGACTCATTGGAAAAGACCCTGATGCTGGGAAAGATTGAAGCCAGGAGGAGCAGGGGATGACAAAGGATGAGATGGCTGGATGGCATCACTGACTCGATGGACATGAATTTGAGCAAGCTCCATGAGATGGTGATGGACAGGGAAGCCTGGTTTGCTGCAGTCCATGGAGTCAAAAAGAGTCAGACATGACTGAGTGCATGAACTGAGCTGACTGGTCCAGTTATGAGACTGATTGTCCCATGTTTATAGTTAATTTCCTTCACTCGACCTAAAATCTCTCCACCCTATGGAAATGTCACCTTCTTGAAACAACAAACAGTGTCAGTCACTCTGTCCTCTATGTTTTCATCATACTTCATTTTTCTATCTCAGTACCTTTTAAGGTCTGCTTTATGTTGTAGTTAGTGGCATGTTAAACTCATCTTCCTAAGAGCATATGAATATGTCTATTTTATCTCTATAATATCAGCATTTTATATATGGTATATACTAAACTGGACTTGAGTTCATAATGGTCTGCCTTAAAAGCCATCCCTTCCATGAAGCCTTCCTTAACCATTTTCGTGTCTAAAATTTCATGTTACATTTCTTAAGAATAGGAGCCATGTTTAGTTCATTTCTGAATTCTCAGTTCCTATTTGGCCTTTGCGTATTAAATATAATTGTATTTGTTGGTTGAATGAGTGAGTTAATGACTAAAAGAAAGCTAAGTGGGAAAAGGAAGAAAAAAGGAAGGAAGGTTAAATGATATGAAAAAGAAAGAAAAGAAGAAAGTGAAAA
The DNA here is from genome assembly GCA_006410875.1 of Neotragus pygmaeus. Taxonomy (NCBI): domain Eukaryota; kingdom Metazoa; phylum Chordata; class Mammalia; order Artiodactyla; family Bovidae; genus Neotragus; species Neotragus pygmaeus. The sequence goes on along the minus strand of SJYV01010157.1, from coordinate 531,271 downwards.
AAAGAATGATTATAGTGAAAGGGAGAGGTAATTGAGCACTATCATGAAACACATATATCAATAACCTCAGATATGCAGATGATACCACCCTTATGGCAGAAAGTGAAGAGGAACTCAAAAGCCTCTTGATGAAAGTGAAAGAGGAAAATGAAAAAGTTGGCTTAAAGCTCAACATTTGAAAAACTATTATCATGGCATCTGGTCCCATCACTTCATGGGAAATAGATGGGGAAACGTTGGAAACAGCGTCAGACTTTATTTTTTGGGGCTCCAAAATCACTGCAGATGGTGACTGAAGCCATGAAATTAAAAGACGCTTACTCCTTGGAAGAAAGTTATGACCAACCTAGATAGCATATTGAAAAGCAGAGACATTACTTTGCCGACTAAGGCCCGTCTAGTCAAGGCTATGGTTTTTCCTGTGGTCATGTATGGATGTGAGAGTTGGACTGTGAAGAAAGCTGAGCGCCAAAGAATTGATGCTTTTGAACTGTGGTATTGGAGAAGACTCTTGAAGAGTCCCTTGGACTGCAAGGAGATCCAACCAGTCCATTCTGAAGGAGATCAGCCCTGGGATTTCTTTGGAAGGAATGATGCTAAAGCTGAAACTCCAGTACTTTGGCCACCTCATGCGAAGAGTTGATTGATTGGAAAAGACTCTGATGCTGGGAGGAATTGGGGGCAGGAGGAAAAGGGGACGACAGAGGATGAGATGGCTGGATGGCATAACGGACTCAATGGGTGTGAGTTTGTGTGAACTCCAGGAGTTGGTGATGGACAGGGAGGCCTGGCATGCTGTGATTCATGGGGTCGCAAAGAGCTGGACACGGCTGAGCAACTGAACTGAACTGATGAAACACATATAGAAATTGTTACACTTCAGAGATGCTAAAATCTAATCTTCAGATACCTGCAACACGTTATATTGCAGTGGATTACATTACCCTGCCAAAGATCCATGACAGAACCCCAAGTTTTTGTTAATTTATGGCTATATGGATAAGGTGAAGGCATCTATTACATGGAAATTGTCTGTTACTGAATTCATTATGATCATCAGTGAAACCCTAATAGCCATCTGATGGGAAGTGGTGATAGCTCTTTCTTTGTAGTGAAGGAAGTTTTAAAATGTGATCCCAGGATTTCCCTGGTGGTCCAGTAGTTAAGACTCCATGCCTCCAATGCAGGGGGCACAGGTTCAATCACTGGTCAGGGGAACTAAGATCCCACATGCAGCATGGCATGACCAAAAGTTAAAACTAGAATAGAATAGAATAAACTATAATCTTATTGGTATATGGTTTAATAAGTGCTCTTTTGCATTCTTAATGTCAGGAAGAAGTGGTGTATAATATATTAACATGTTTCATCTTAGATCTCTTGCTTACTGGTTTTATGTACCCTGAACAAAGTCACTTCATATCTTTTAGTCCAAGTTTCCTCATTTGTAAAATGGAGGAATTTTAATTTTTAATAATTTGCTGTGAGAATTAATTGAGAAGATACATGTAAAGTGTGTTCCAATATCTCAGTAATATTAGCTGTCATTACTAAATCTAGAAATAGACCAAATCTAATTGAAGTAGTGTAGCCATTGTCTAAATGAATGAGAGTTTTCATACTTTTCCTTCCTTTTTTTTCATGCTATAGAAGTCATTGTCATTACAACCAAGGATGTCCAAAAGGCTTTGTGTGCAGACTTCAACAAGATGAAAATGAAGCTAGATATTGTGTGTATTCCTGATGAAGCTGACATGGGAACTGCGGATTCTCTGCGCCATATATATCAGAAACTTAAGGTGAAAAACTGTTTATTGATTTTTTTTGTTTATTTCTTGAAAATAAATATCATCTTATGTTTTCCCAATGCACTGCAGTTTACAATGTGTTTTAAGAAATATATTCTAGTTCCCCATATTTTGTTGCCCATGTTTCAGCTGCTGTTTAGTTTAGTTACTAGTAAAGGTTTAGACACTCAGTTGTCACAGTCACTAGTTTCCAGTATTTTCCAGTCATAATACATCTTTATAAAAAAAGATACATTTCTAATGTACTTCAAAAGATTCCATTTATATAAAGTTCATGAATAAGCAAAACTTATGTATAGTACGGGCTTTCCTGGTGGCCCAGCTGATGAAGAATCTGCCTGCAGTGTGGGAGACCTGGGTTCAATCTTTGGGTTGGGCAGATCCCCTGAGAAGGGAATGGCTACCCACTCCAGTATTCTGGCCTGGAAATTCCACGGACTGTATAGTCCATGCGGACTGTGTAGTCCATGGGGTGTCAAAGAGTTGGACATGACTGAGCGACTTTCACTTTCATTTTCATGTGTAGTAATAGAAATGAGACCACCAGTTGACTCTGCAGATAAGAGATTGAGTGGAAAGAAATAGGAAGAAACTTTCAAAAATTTCAGCTCCTTCACATGATAGTATTTGAAAGTTTAGTCTCTTTTGATTAAGCAGCTAACCTGAGCAGGCTTCCCTCGTGGCTCAGTGGTAAAGAATCTGCCTTCCAGTGTGGGAAACACAGGTTTGATCTCTGATCTGGGAAGATCCCACATGCCTCAGGGTAACTAAGCCCAGGTGCCATATCTGTTGAGCCTGTGCTTGAGAGTCTGGGAGCTGCAACTACTGAGCCCACATGTTGCAGCTATTGAAGCTCCCACACACTACAGCCCATGCTCCACAGCAAGAGAAGTCACCACAGTGAGAAGCCTGAGTACCTCAACTAGAGAGTAGCCCCCGCTTGCTGCAACTAGAAAAAAGACCGTGTAGCAGTGAAGATCCAGCAGAGCCAAAAATAAATAAATAATAAATTATTTTAAAAATTATATAGCAAGTTAAAAAAAAGTATATCGCGAGCCTGTGGATATGAGGATGCAGTCTCCCCCATGGTTTGTGGCACATAAACTGAGAAAGATCCACTGTTGACTATTCTAAAATTGATGTCCTTTGGAAAAAATTCATTCTGATAATGTTTCCATCTTATTTGAGTTGGGGAGCAAAATTTCTCCTACTATTTCTGGTGATTGCAAACAGATATATTAATATTTTCTGCCTATCTATGCACCAAAGAGCAAAAACTTAATGCAGATATTTACGTGGCCTTTCCCTTCCTTTCTGTGCGTGCTCAGTTGAGTCTAACTCTTTGCAACCCTGTGGATTGTAGCCAGTTTTTTATTCTTGTCCAGGCAAGAATGCAGGAGAGCGTTGCCATTTCCTACTCCAAGGCATCTTCCCAACCCAGGAACTAAACTCTCATTTCTTGAGTCTCCTGCATTGGCAGGCAGATTCTTTTACCACTGAGCCACCAGGGTAGCTGTATACACAGTGCCCATTTACTGTGTATAAATGTATTTTATGTTTATACACAGTAAAATACACATATATTAAGTATATAGTTTGATGAGTTTTGACAATTATATACACTCAGATTGTGCTGTGGCTCAGTCACTCAAAGTGTACAACTCTTTGTGACCCCATGGGACTGTAGTCTGCCAGTCTCCTCTGTCCATGGGGATTCTCCAGGCAAGAATACTGGAGTGGTTTGCCATGCCCTCCTCCAGGAGATCTTCCCAACTCAGGTATCAAACCCAGATCTCCCACATTGCAGGTGGATTCTTTACCATCTGAGCCACTAGGTTATCATTATCCAAATCTAGAATATTTCCATTACCTCTCATAGTTCCTTTGTGCTTCATTTTAGTTAATCCTGCACCTTTAAAGTCAACTGCTATTCTGATTTCTGTCACCATATGTTATTTTGCTTGTTCATGAACTACATATAAATGAAATCATAATTTTATTTTGGTTTCTTTTGTTCAACATAGTATTTTTCAAATTCATATTATTACTGGTATAACTAGTTTGTTCTTATTTATTGCTGAGTAGTATTCCATTGACTAAGAATACCACTGTTTACCCATTTTTCTGTTGATGGTCATTTGCATTGTTTCAAAATTTTAGATATTATGAATAAAGCTGTTATGAACATTGTTCTGCAGATCTTTTTGTAAAAATATTATAGTTTGAAAAAAATTACATTATAGTTTTTAGGATTTCCTGTATTGAGAAATGCCAGAGTTTTCTAAGTGGTTGTACATTTTATACTTCTGTCAGCAATGTATAAGAATTGCATTTGCTTCACATCTTCATCAACACTTGGTACTGTCAGTCTTTTTAATTTTAACCATTCTAGTGGGTATTACATAACACTGTCTCATTGTGGTTTTAATTTGCATGTCCCTGATAATAATGATGCTGATCACATTTTCATGTGATTATTGACTATTTGTATATCTTCATGAAATGTCTATTCAAGACATTTGCCTTTTTATTATAGATTATAGAAATTCTTTGTATATTATAGTTACAAGCCTTTTGTCAGATATGTGTTGTGAATATTTTCTGCCAGTCTCTGGCTTGCCTTTTTATATTCTTAATGGTGACTTTGATGGCTAAAAGTCTTAAATGTTGATAAAATCCAAATTACCAATTTTCTCTTTTATGGTTAGTACTTTTTTTTTTTTTGGCCATACTACAAGGCATGCTGGATCTTAGTTCCCCAACCAGGAATTGAACCTGTGCCCCCTGCAGTGGAAGCATGGAGTCTTAGCCACTGAACTTCCAAGTCCCCTGTGGTTGGTGTTTTTTGTATCCTAAGAAATCTTTGCTTACCCTAAGCTTAAAAAGATATTCTTCTGTGTTTACATCTAAAAATGTTACAGGAATAAAGGTTTACTTATTTCTGTATGAATATTCAGTTGTTCTTGCATTGTTTGTTAAAAAGACTTTCCTTTCCCCAATGAGTTGCTCTGGTGCCTTAGTTGAAAATCAGCTGACTGATTATGTGTGTGCTATTTCTGTTCTCTCTTCTTTGTTCCGTTAGTCTGTTTGTCTTGTCTCTGCTTCCGTACTACATTTAATAAAGTCTTGGTTATCTTAACTTTATAAAGTTGGTCTTGAAATCAGGTCCTATAAATCTGCCAACTTTGTTCCTTTTCCTTAAGATTGCCTTGATTATTCTAAGTCCTTTGCATTTCCACATAAATTTTAGAATTAGTTTGCCAGTTTTTAGCCAGGAAAATGCTTTCTGGTATTTTGATTGGCATTGCACTGAATCTTTTGGTCGTTTTGGGGGAGAATTGACATCTTAATATTGAATCTTCCAATCCTTGGACAGCTACTTATTTAGATTGCCTGTAATTTCTCTCAGTAGTGTTTTTTAAAATAATTTTCAGTATAGAGGTTTTGAGTACCTTCCAGTAATTTTATTCCTATTTCATCAGTTTGATAATATTGTAACTAGTACTTTTCATTCTGTTTTCTAATTGTTTATTACTTGTTTATAGCCACACAGCTGGTTTTTATGTATTAGCTTTGTACCCCATGACTTTCTTAAATTGTAGATTCTTTAAGATTGTCTATAACAGCATGTTGCTTGCAAATAAAAACAGTATTACATCTTCCTTCTTAATCTTAATGCCTTTCACTTCTTTTTATTGTCTTATTTCCCTGGTCAGGGGTTCCAGAAGTTCAGTGTATATAGACATTTCCTTTTACTTTTTGGCCTTCTTTTGTCTTTCTGTGCTTTCATACAAGTAGATCTCTAATACTGTCATGTTGGGTGTGTGGCTTTCTTGAGTACAGTTTCTTATTTAGGGAAGAAATGGAGGATTTCACTAGGATAATGAGAAGAGAACTGTGTTCTTTTACAGGGTTAGATGCCAGGTTTACCAAGAAGCTTAGAGTGTTTAGTGGTCTTCCCAGGAGCTGTTTTAGTTACTGTCTAAAAGTTTAGTATGGAGGTATAAACTAGACTCTCTATTCCTTAATCTATAAATCTTAGAAATGTTGTTTTTGCCCTAGCCTAGAACTGGAGATCCTGGGAGATCCATACAAATGAGTTCCTATAACCCTTAGAGGCTTGAGAAATAATAGGGACAACTATTAATAAATAGGAGAGGGCATGAGGTAAAGAGTAAAGTAACTGTCAAAAGGACATTTTATTCCTAAGCTACCACCTCTTCTTATGGTTTTGATCACTTCTTATTTTAGGGCTCCTCCTTATCCCTGAGATCAGAATCCTCATTAACTCATTCTGCTGCTGCTGCTAAGTCACTTCAATCGTGTCTGACTCTATGTGACCCCATAGATGGCAGCCCACCAGGCTCCCCCATCCCTGGGATTCTCCAGGAAAGAACACTGGAGTGGGTTGCCATTTCCTTCTCCAGTGCATGAAAGTGAAAAGTGAAAGGGAAGTTACTCAGTCGTGTCCGACTCTTCACGACCCCATGGACTACAGCCTACCAGGCTCCTCCGTCCATGGGATTTTCTAGGCAAGAGTACTGGAGTGGGGTGCCATAGCCTTCTCCGTTAACTCATTCTTCACGGTCTCATTTCTTTTCCTTTCTTACTCCTGTTTCCACATCATTTACACAGCATCCTTTACCTATAATCCTACCTCTGAGCTTTCTTAAGTTGTGACTTTGACTAACAGGTNTAGCCTTCTCCGTTAACTCATTCTTCACGGTCTCATTTCTTTTCCTTTCTTACTCCTGTTTCCACATCATTTACACAGCATCCTTTACCTATAATCCTACCTCTGAGCTTTCTTAAGTTGTGACTTTGACTAACAGGTCTCTGCTCTCTTTGCTATCTCTGTTTGGTTTCTTTTGTACCAGTGACTCCTGAAATCCTAAATTAGTCAAGTCAGCTTGCAGGCCGAGCTTGAGTAGAAGGCAACAGAACTGACCTGTGGAGGAACATAAGTAGCCTCGTGAATAACCATTAGGAACATAGTCAAACTTGAGCCAAAATTCAGAACTGTCTGTTTGGGATCAATGTGAACTTGTAGGAAGCACAATAGAAATACATGTAAACAGTTGAAGAGTTGAGACAGCCTGAGGAGGCAGTTGGTTGCTAAGGGATGACAAGTAGTTCCTTAAGGGAGAAAGTAACACCTCCAGCTGTGCTGTGGTTTAAAAGCAGTGCTTCTTTGAGCCAATGTATATCTCTTCCCTTTTGGCCACAAGAAAGAAGTGAGAAAGTGAAGTCACTTAGTCATTTCTGACTCTTTGCAATCAACCCCATGGACTGTAGCCTACCAGGCTTCTCCGTCCATGGAATTTTCCAGACAAGAATGCTGGAGTGGGTTGTCATTTCCTTCTCTAGGGGATCTTCCCAACCCAGGGATTGAACCCGGGTCCCCCGCATTCTAGGCAGATGCTTTACCATCTGAGCCACCAGGGAAGCCTAAAAACATTGATTCTTTTTCAATAAGATTTTGGTAGATTAGAATATTACCTTTGAGTTTTGAGTTTATTAGCTTTTGGTTCTTTTATTTTTACCCACTTCCTACAGATTGAGTTCCTCAAATATTACTGTGAGGTTATCCCATGTGGTTTCTGCTTTTCTCAGAGAAAGACCACAGTAGTATATTAGCTTTATTTGGCTTCTTTGTTTAAAATGTATTTTACCATTTTAATTTACCATCTTTGTCATTTGCATTGCATTTGCTAAATGTATATGCTTATAGATTATTGGAGATGGACATCATATCTGCTATGTTGTAGTCTTTCAACATATTTCATTTGGTTTTATCCTTGTGGCATTCTTTTCTAGTTCATTTTGCCTTATCTCATCATACAATTTCACTGATTTACTGGCTTATCACTTTTTATTTCAGCTGCCCAAACCTCTTTCTTTGACTTATCAAAAGAGATTATTGGCTCATTCATTCTCCCAGACCCTGGGTGAGAGCTCCATTTTTATAACTAGTGCTGATAATATAAAAGTACTTAGATTTTATATTTTCTTCATAGTAGTATTTCACATTTATCAGTCTTACCTATGTCTGAACAAACTTTGTCCTACTATTTCTGGTGACTGCAAACAGATGTATTAGTATTTTCAACCTACCTGTACACTAAAGAACAAAAAAGTCAAATATGTACACGGCCTTTCCCTTCCTTTGTGGGCGTGCTCAGTTGTGTCTGACTTTTTGCACTCCTATGGACCGTAGCCCTCCAGGCTCCTCTGTTCGTGGAATTCTTCAGGCACGAATACTGGCGTGGGTTGCCATGCCCTCTTCCAAGGGATTTTCCTGACCTGAGGATTGAACCCGCATCTCTTTTGTCTCCTGCATTGACAGGCAGGTTCTTTACCACTAGCGCCACCTGGGACAGTACAGTATCATTAACTGTAGTCATGAGCTGTACACTGCATCTCCATGACTGACTTATTTTATAACTGGAAGTTTGTACCTTTTGGCTCCCTTTGCCTGTTTCGCTCACCTCCCACCCCTGACCTCTGGCAACTACTAGTCTGTTCTTTGTAACTATGAACTTGGCTTTGTTGTTGTTTATTTATTTTTAGATTCCATGTGTAGGTGAGATTATATGGTGTTTGTCTTTCTATTTTTGACTTATTTCAGTTAGCATATGCCTTTAAGTTCCATCAATGTTGTTGCAAATGCCAAGATTTCACTATTTTTAGTGGCTGAATAATATTCTGTTGTATGCATATACCACATTTTCTTTATCCATTCATTTGTCCATGGACACAGGTTGTTTACATATCTTGGCAGTTGTCTATATGCTGCAGTGAACATTGGCTAACTTCCTTCTCTTTTTCAGTATTTTCTTGTAAACTAGAGTTTGGATCTAAATTTTAATTAGATTCAGTGTCAACTTTTTTTGACAATAATACTTCATGTGTTTACTTCATATTGCTTTATATTCAGAAATGAAATCAGATATTTATTTTAAAAGCCTTGATTTTGATTATGATGTCAGTCTTAATAAAATGGTTAAAAAAACAGCCCAAATGGTTTCTTTTTGTGGAACATGTTTATGGACTACAGTCTAGGCTCTAGGAGAAATAGAAGCTTTTAAATTTTATTGAAATTGGTTTTTCAGTTTTTCTTTTATGGTTTGTGATTTCTGGTTTTTGCTTTAGAAATTATTCCCTATTTTAACATCTTAAAAGAAATTTTCTTAAAATTTCATATAAAAGTTTAATCTTGCTTCTGACATTTTAGGCTCTAATTCACTTAGAATTTCTCCATTTATTTTAGTCTTTTAAAATATATCCCAATAAAGTTTTATAATTTTCTTCATAAAAATCTTATTTATCTTTCTTTAGGTTTGTTCCTAGATTGTGTTTTCATGCTCCGTTTTTGTTAGTATATATATTGTATATGCAAATAATATACATATATATATATATAATTTAAAGAGTCAAATAGTTACAAGACTTAGAGTAAATAACAAGGGTCTCCTGCACTTGTCCTACCTTGTTTATTATTCTTACTCTTCAGAGGCAACTGCTTTCAGCTCTTCTTTTTTTCCTTCTGATAATGCCCTCAATATTTCTAAGTACCATATTTATACTGCTGTTTTCTTTAAGTTTTAGACATTATCTATTGTAATTCCACTATGGAAAGTAAGGATTTGACTCATTTAGCACCTTGTCTGCCCTTCTCCATGTACATAAGCTCCCCCTTTCCTAATCTCTCAATATAGTAGCATCAGAATTTTTATTAAATCAATTATGAGGGACTTATTTACAGCTGAGTTATACATTGTACTAGTGTTACATTCCCCCCCCCACTTTTTTTTTTTAAACATTTATTTATTTGGCTGCTTTGGGTCTTAGTTGCAGCATACAGGACCTTTAGTTGTACCATGTGGGATCTAGTTCCCTGACCAGGGATCAAACCCAGGTGCCCTGCATTGGGATCACCAACTCTTAGCCACTAAACCACCAGGGAAGTCCTTATATTTCCCTTTTAAAAAAATCAACTTTATTGAGTTATAATTTGTATACAATAAAATACACCCATTTTAAAAGTATAGTTTGATTTTTTTTTAAATCAGATTTATGGAAGTATAAATTACATACATAAAATTACCTTTTTTGGTATATCGGGTTTTTTTTAATTTTATTGGAATGTAGTTGATCCACAATGTTGAGTTAGCTTCACGCATACAAATAAGTGACCCAGTTACACACATACATATATCCATTCCCCTTCAGACTCCCCCCTGCCCCATAGAGGTTATCATAGAATATTGAGTAGAGTTCCCTGTGCTACACCATAGGTCCATGTTGGTTATCTGTCTTACATATAGTAGTGTGTGTGTTGTATACTGAGTTTTGATATAGATATGGAAGATATATATTGAAATATATATCAAGATAAAGAAGAAAAGTTCTATCAACTCTTCCAAAAGTTCTGTCAACTGTTCCACGTTCCTTTTTTAAATACAATGATTTGTTTTTCTTAGACTTATTAATTGCCCCCTTTTAAAGTTTCTTAGTTTTTTGTTTCTGTCACTCATTCATCCTCAGATCCTTTAAAAGGAATGAAAAGATGTCAATTTGTTTAAACACTTTAGGTATTCAATCCATCATTTTTTTCTTTTCTTTTGAGACTGTCTTCCTGGAAGCCATCTATTCTCTCTTGAAATTTCTACACATTGCTCTAGCCTGCTGCAGATCTGTCATTCTGGGACTTCTTTTCACTATCATTCTGTGAATTTCCTTTTCTCTCCTGTGTTGGATACCCTAGTTCCTAGATCTCACATTTTATTCTTTCTTGGTTTACTCTCCCATTTCAAAGGAACCCAATCGTTATTGGCTTTTTAAAGAGAACATGGAAGGTAAATATTTTGAGAAGTGCATGTTTAAAAATGTTTATTCCATCCTTACTCTTGAATGATAACTTATCTTTGCATAGAATTCTAGGTTAGAAATAATACTCTCTCAGAATTTTTTGTCCCAGGAGCAAACAGACAAACGTCCTTGATGGACTCCCTGTGCTATAGGTAGATTTTTTTTTTCTCCAAATTTACCGTTTCACTGAGGTCCCATTTATGCAGAATCTCAGTTCAGACTCCCAGCTTTCATGCTTTCATACCAGCTTCAAACTACATCTTTTGGCCCTGTGTAACTGGTGGCTCAGTGGTAAAGAACCTGCCTGCCAATGCAGGAGACGTGGGTTTGATCCCCGGATCAGCAACATCCCCTGGTGAAGGAAATGGCAGCCCACTCCAGTATTCTTGCCTAGGAAATCCCATGGACAGAGGAGCCTGGCAGGCAACAGTCCATGGAGTCTCAAAAGAGCTGGACACACCTTAGCAACTCAGCAATAACAGCTAAATTTTCAACGTAGTTTTCATTTCCTTCTTCAATTCTGGCACTTGGTATTTTCCTATTCTTTCTCATAAGTTTGAATACATTTGGAGTAATTTTTTGTTAGTGCCTTATCCATAATTTTTAGGTATTTGTAACCGTTTTTGGGTTCCTAGTCCATGAGATTTCCAACACTAGAAGCCACCATGCTATACACTTAATATGCATTATTTAATTTTATATTCCAACNCATCCATCTCATGAGAACTGATTCAAATGCATTCTTTTTAATGGCTGAGTAATACTCCATTGTGTATATGTACCACAGCTTTCTTATCCATTCATCTGCGGATGGACATCCAGGTTGCTTCCATATCCTGACTATTATAAACAGTGCTGCGATGAACATTGAGGGTACACATGTCTCTTTCAATTCTGGTTTCCTTGGTGTGTACGCCCAGCAGTGGGATTGCTGGGTCATAAGGCAGTTCTATTTCCAGTTTATTACGGAATCTCCACACTGTTCTCCATAGTGGCTGTACTAGTTTGCATTCCCACCAACAGTGTAAGAGGGTTCCCCTTTTCTCCACACCCTCTCCATCATTTATTGCTTGTAGATTTTTGGATCGCAGCCATTCTGACTGGTGTGAAATGGTACCTCATTGTGGAAAGACCGATATTTAAAAGAAAAGTGGATAAAATGTCAACTTAACTTTGCTGTTTATTTCCCCAACCACACTCAAAATCATATCTTCATATTCTGGTCATATCCTTACTTGAAACATTACCCTCTGTTAATTCATAACACAGTAACGGCACACTGCGGTGATTAAGAGTCACTGAGTCCTGCAGGGGTTCAAATCCTGGCTGTTTCCATTCCCAGCTACATACCTTCCAGAGTTGTTGTGAGGAATATATGAATAATAAATATAGTCAGAACACTTCGGAGCCCATAGTAAAGCCTCAGAAAATGTTAGCTATTATCACTACCTCTATCATTATCATAACATTAATCCCCAGTAAAGTTCTGAGAGAAAGGCAGAAATATGAAATGACTTATCTAAATCACAAACAAGTGACAGAATGCAACAAGAAAAATATCATTTTAAATCCTGAAGTTTAACATTAAAAGTTACTCATTCCCTAAGCAACGGGATTTTCCAACCTCTAATTCTCCAGTAATTCACATGAGGCTCCTTTAAGTGAGAAGAGCAGCATAAAGAAGTGGAAATAACAACAGACATGTTCACTAAGATGATCTAATTGCTCCATCACTGACTTCATTTTGGGCAAGTCACCTAATCTAAACTTCAAATTGCTCACCTTAAAAAACACTTTGTCTACCTCACAGGGCTGTTGCCTGATACACAGATAACACATGAGAAAACACATGTAAGCCAAAAGCACACTATATGAATGTTCACGAGCATGTGATACTCATCTTCATCTCCCCAGTGCCTAGCAGAATATATAGCAGAGGTTACAATCTAAAAGAAAGCCATAAGCAGGATGGAGTTGACAGGGTGAGGATTACAATGATAAAAGAGTAAGAAATTCAAATGTCCATCAACTGATAAGTAGAGAAATAAATGGCGGCAGAGTCAGAAGGTGGAACTGTGCTAGTGCTTAGTCATGCCCAGCTCTTTGCAACCCCATGGACTGCAGCCCCCCCAGGCTCCTCTGTCCCTGGGATTTACAGGCAAGAATCCTGGACTGGGTTCCTGTTTCCTCCTCCAGGGGATCTTCCTGACCCAAAGATTGAACCCACATCAACTGCACTGGCAGGTAGATTCTTTACCACTGCACCACCTGGGAAGCCCCACAGGACAGAATATTCAACAATAAAAAGGAATGAGATATTGACACAATACAAAAATGGATAACCCTTGAAACACTATGCTAAGTAAAAAAAGTCAGACACAAAAGACCCTGAGTTGTATGATTCCATTTATACAGAATGTTCAGAAAAGACACATCTACAGAAATTTAAGTACATTAGCACTTGCTTAGGACTGGGGAATGAAGGGGAAATGGACAGTATCAGCCAATGGACACAGACTTTCTCTTTTGAGATGATGTCTGTGATGACGGCTGCACAATTTGGTGAATACAGTAAAAGCCACTGAACTGTACACTTCAAATGGGTGAACTGTATAGTATGTGAATTATGTCAATAAAACTTTTAAAAAGAAAAATAAGTTTGAGAGAACCTTTAAAGTATAAAATCACTGGCTTTAGAACACAAGGTTGTTTCTTTTTTTAAAGGAAAAAAGTGAGTTTTCTAATATTTGAGCAGCTCTGACATGTGAACAAGAATGAGACCGAAGGAAACATTAGGAGAAAATACTAAGAATTACCACACCAGACCATAACATCTCTACAACACCTTCTGTAGAAAAAAAATCTGGAATCGCTTATCCTTCCTTTCAAAATTCTCAGGTTACAAATCACCTTCTGGTCCCAGTTCAATAGTCTTTTCATAACGATCATTGTTTCTGAACTTTAAGACTGCATTTGAAACTAAAAGACGCTTACTCCTTGCAAGAAAAGTTATGACCAACCTAGATAGCATACTGAAATGCAGAGATTGTCAAGAAAGGTCTGCCTAGTCAAGGCTATGGTTTTTCCTGTGGTCACGTACGGCTGTGAGAGTTGGACTGTGAAGAAAGCTGAGCACCGAAGAATTGATACTTTTGAACTGTGGTGTTGAAGACTCTTGAGAGTCCCTTGGACTGCAAGGAGATCCAACCAGTCCATTCTGAAGGAGATCAGCCCTGGGATTTCTTTGGAAGGAATGATGCTAAAGCTGAAACTCCAGTACTTTGGCCACCTCATGGGAAGAGTTGACTCATTGGAAAAGACTCTGATGCTGGGAGGGATTGGGGGCAGGAGAAGGGGACGGCAGAGGATGAGACAGCTGGATGGCATCACTGACTCGATGGACATGAGTCTGAGTGAACTCCGAGAGCTGGTGATGGACAGGAGGCCTGGCATGCTGCAATTCATGGGGTCGCAAAGAGTCGGACACGACTGAGCGACTGGACTGAACCATATTACCCTTCCTATCCTTGGCTTCTGTGATACTGATGTACTTCCTGGTTCTTCTCAGAAATGTTTTATCTATTAGCCTATAATGTCACCCACAGCTCCAAACCTCAAAGCTCTTTCACCATCATACTACTAACCTTCCAACACTCATCTACTCTTTTTTTTTATTACCAAATACAGCCCTGCTCAATATACAATCTACATATCATCTTACAGTGACACACTACAGGATTACTCTATTCAAATCTTGATTATCCTTGCTAAGGTTGGAAAGTAGTGATATGGCTCAACCAAAATAATTCCTATACATTTTTTCTTTTGAGTAGCTCTGTTTTTCTAATTGTTTTGCTTAGACTAATACTAAACTAGCCTACCCTTCCAGAGTCAAACCAGCAAGCAGAAAAGACCATCAGGAGTTGCAGAAGGTTAATTTTTTATTGAAAAATTGATTGTATACAATCTAAGTGTTGACCATTACCCACCCTGGCTCATTTATCTTTATAGTGACACTTTCCTAATTTCCTCATCAGCCATTCTCCCAAAATTCTAGCCTTTAATCTTTTAATGTTTAATTTGCCCTTTTCCCTTGGCACACATCCAGATATCACTAAGTTCAAATTAATTTTTACCCAAATATACATTCTCATATATTCTATACATTGTTTCACAGGACAATATAAAGACTAAATGCATAAGCTCAAAGGTAGAACTGCTTGGATTCAAATTCTGGCTCTGCTGCTTACTCTCTGTGGGATTTAGGACAAATTACTAAACCTTTCTGTAACTCAGTTTCTTCATAGGGATAATAACACTTTATTATAAAGATTTTAGGAGTTAAATACATGTATAAAGTTTAAAACACTGTACCTGGCATACAGTACTCTATAAATGCTAGTTACTGTTTTATTCCAAACATCACCATTTTATCTCAGACCCTCATCAGCTTATTCCTGAAATTCTTCAAGAGCCTTCTAGTCAGTCTCCCTACTCCAGAAAGCTCAACTAATTATGAAAATCTTCCTCAGGAATAATATGCTTCATCTTACTCCCAATCTTTAGAACCCTCGGTAGTACCCCCACCAAATTAAACTATATATCCTTAATAAGGTCCTCCATCAATACCTACTCTACCAAGCCTAAACTCATTTATTATTATAATTCACCAATAAGATGCTCTATGCCAATCAAGCTGCTTGATATCTTCTGAACTGATACACTGTCAGTATATGTCTTGGTAAATACCCCTTCACTCTCCTGGAATACATCTCTTGCCTTTTGAAAATTTCAATTTCTCCAAATCTCACTTTATACCTTTGATTTTGGCTGCACTGTTATCCCAACTAGGAGCTTGATGTTGTATGGCATTCTGAATGATGCACATGTTCTTTCCCCAACAAAAGTGAGAGAAGACCACATATTTTATTTCCTATGTCTCTTCATACATAACACATAGACTACTTCACACATAGCACAGTATTTTGCAGAAGTACACAAATACTGACTTAATAAATATGCCTCAGGATGTATCAGAACACTCTTTATCTTCCACTGCCCCACCCATACTTAGCATAGTGAGGGCAGACACAATCTGTCTTTAAGTATTTTCATTTTACATACACAGAAGGAGACTATACTAACAATTTTACTAAACCAGATTTTTTTTTAAAAAAGAAATCATCGAAATCACCCGACCTCATCCAAAAACATACCTAATAAAAGCATGAGGAAGCCCTCATATCTTCAGCAACACAAAACCAAAAACAAGATTCATCTTATCTTCAAGAAACACAAAAAGAAAACTGAAACCTAAAAAAAAAAAAAATTTAATTCAATCAAATCTCTAGATGCTACCCAAACATAAAAATGAAGAGGCGCTCACTGCTCGTCTCTAAGTATCTGCTTATAGCCTAGGAGAAATAAAAGGCTTCCCTCACTGCTACTGTGGCCTGTTCCCTGTTAAGGGAGCAATCTGTGGTCATAAAAGAGCAAAACACAGGAAGATGGAAACCTTAACCTGGAAGAGACATTAAGGAAAGAAATTACTCAAAACACACGTTTCAAAAACCAGAGAGTACAATGATACTCAATAGCAAGAGAGGGAAAGTGAAATAAAAAAGCACCCACGAAATGAGTGACTCACTGAAACTTATCTAGTGCTGCCTTGCAAGTAAAGAGCTATGCATATAACATATCCATGACATGCACGCCTGTTTCACTGGCAAACAAAACGGAAAGAAAAAATAAATGTCAGAAAAAGACAAGGCAGATGCCCCATCAATCTCTAACTCCCTGGTCAATACAACTCAGCTCATTCAGGAATCCAACCAGGAACAACACAGAGGTGGATTGCACAATACAGAAAAGAAAAATCTTCGCCAACCATACACAAAAAAGTACAACGGAGAAGTGAAAATTATACACCTCAATGCATCAGCAGCTAGAGCTTATTATTCTGTTTCGGATTAAACTGTAGAGAAAAGAACAAGAGCAGCTCAAGGAAGAGGGGAAAATGTCAATGAAACTAAGTCTCTTAGTGGTCTCAATCTCAGAGGGTACAAGTCTTGCTTCTTCCAGCTGACCAACCGTCGGCCTCAGCACAGCAAATTGACCCTAACACCTTCCACGCCACCCGGAGGAAATCACAGAGGAAAAACCCAGCCCGCTTTAACCTCCCTCCTCACCAGCTGCAAACTGGAGGGGGCTGGGGGAGACACCCTACCACGTGGGCAGGATGCAACACACACAGGACAGCAACACGTCCGCATGGAACTGCTGCCTCTGCCCAATGCCGATAGAGGACGGCGACAGGATGGGTGGGAACATAGGCCCCCCGGCACGGGCCTCCCCNAAAAGACTCTGATGCTGGGAGGGATTGGGAGCAGGAGGAGAAGGGGACGACAGAGGATGAGATGGCTGGATGGCATCACTGACTCAATGGGCGTGAGTCTGAGTGAACTCTGGGAGTTGGTGAAGGACAGGGAGGCCTGGCGTGCTGCGATTTCATGGGGTCACAAAGAGTCGGACACGACTGAGCTACTGAACTGAACTGAACTAGTTTTTTTATCAGCTGTGATTTAGTGTTAAGTAGCAAGAGGCAATGGCACCCCAGTCCAGTACTCTTGCTTGGTAAATCCCATGGACGGAGGAGCCTGGTAGGCTACAGTCTATAGGGTAGTGAAGAGTCAGACACGACTGAGCGACTTTACTTTCACTTTTCACTTTCATGCATTGGAGAAGGAAATGGCAACCCACTCCAGTGTTCTTGCCTGGAGAATCCCAGGGAAGGGGAGCCTGGTAGGCTGCCATCTATGGGGTTGCACAGAGTTGGACACGACTGAAGCGACTTAGCAGTAGCAGCAGCAGCAGCAAGATACCTAACTGAGTTTAAATGTAACATAGGTATGTATAAAGAAGTAGATTCATTTTGCACCACATCTATTTTTAGGGTGTGCGTGTGTATTTTGGAAGGCAATATGATGGCAAAGGGGCAGATCACATAGTATTTCTGAGCTTACTTTTTGTCTATAAAATGAGTTTAACTATTTTGATATTTAGAATTACGTGAATTTAGAATTAAATTCAAATATATGTAAAAGCCTCGTAAATGGTAAAATGCTGTCCATTTTAAGTTACTTGTTTTTGCCATCAACTTAGAGATAACATAGCCTTAGAGAACCAACTGAATGGATGATGATAGCAAGTAGACTGTAATTAGTTTCCAAACTGGAATCTTTATGGATCAGAATTCTAAAAGTATGTGATTCATGAGGCTATTGCTAAAAAGGTTTTCAGAACCACATGTTTTAATGAATGAACTTGGATGGTAACATCTCTTTAACCAGAATGGTTAGCTTGTTATGGATTTTTGTGCCTGATTGACTTCTCTGATTAACTGAAAATTGCCATATGTGGATTATTACTTTGGAATTAATTCAAGCTTGTTATTTTAATTGAGTATATTTCAATTGATATAAATATTGTATAGGTTATAGGCATACAGTTGGGTAGATAGCATCACCACCTCACTGGATATGAATTTGAGCAAACTCCAGGAGATAGTACAGGACGGGGAAATCTCGTGTGCTGCAGTCATGGGGTTGCAAAGAGTGGGACACAGTGACTGAACGCACCACACACATAGTGATTCACAGTTTTTAAAGGTTATACTCTATAGTTATTATAAATATTTATTGTATTCCCCATGTTGTACAGAAAGAATCCAAGTTTAATTAAATTTAGTGAGCCTCAAAATTACACTTAACATGATTTAATCTTTCATGAAGATTCCCAAAGTGAACTTTAGGGTCACCACTATTATTAATGCCACTGAACCCAGAACATAGCTCTAGATAAAGAACTGATAATAGCTTGACCCTGGTAATCATACAGCTTTGGGCCATGAAAGGCTTCAAAGTTGGTGCAGGCTTTTATCTTATAAATGAGGAAACTGAGGCTCAAAGAGGGAATGACTTATTCAAAGTCACATGTGTAATTAATAGGAAAAGTAAATGTGTCTAACCTTAGAAGCTACTTTTTGGGGATGATAAAATTCTGATTTTAGTTTCTTTTTTGTTGTTGTTTGTTTAAACTTGATAGTTGTTTGTTTCTCATATTGTTATAAATGCCCCTCTTTCACACCCCTCTGCTGATCTTCTTCCAAACTTTTAGGTTTCTAAGTAAACTGGACACTTTCTATGTCATATACTTCAGGGTAAAATTAATATTCAGGTTACAGGCAGAAAATATGTAATGTAATTGTAAGAGCATACTCTATGGTCTTGAAATGGAGCAGTGATACATTTATTCTGTGGCATATGTGTGTCTGACACAAAGGAAAAGAATGAAGTTATTTGTTATAAATTCAGAATAATAGATAATTTCAAAGTGAAAGTTTGATTTGAGAAAATAAAAAGCTTTTGTTATTTCTCTATTAATATCAGTACATTTGGAGATTAAAATTAAATTGTAGATATCTAAATCCTGGAAGAGATGTAATCAGCATTTTTATGTACAACTCATTTAACAGAAATTAACACATTCTCAGTTAGTTTTCAGCTTCACATGGGAAAGATGAGTAGAATTCTTCGTTTTGTTCTTAACCTGAAGAGGAAAAGTTATTGTAGAAAGGTGAATGAGTTAAAAATATTATAACTGTAAATGTTGAACCTGCATTTAAAAATTATAAATCTGGCATATCACCCTCTAGCCATGCTGTCCAGGACAATGGCATTTGATTTCTTTCCTTTCAGACATCTCTGCCTTTTCTTTGGAAGCAGGAGATTTGTCCCCTACCCCATTGCTTCAGGAAGCAGCCAAGTTGCCTCTGTGATCCCTGCCCTAACTCCAAATAGTCACATGTTCTACAGAGGACACTCAGCTCTGTCAGAAAGATTTCTAAACATCTAAAATTGGATGTTATAATCTTTGAGTCAGTTTAAACAAGGAGAAAGAAGTAACAAGAAGATTGCCAGTATTTACTGATGCTTTTGTTTGCTAGTAGCAGGTTGAATTCTGAGGATACAAAGATACAAGAGCTCCTTATGAAGATCAAAATCTAGATGGAGAAAAAACAGCTTAGTGATTAAGGTCAGTAATGGATCGGAAAAGATTTTATATCTAGATGAGACAATATATTGACTCTTTGTTTTCCAGTAACTATGGTAAGACCTGAATCTTGATGCGGTGGAAAGAGAGAATTGGGAAAGCATTCTTGGCAGTTTACTCTAGCAAATTAACATTAACTATGTGGAGTGGGGATTGTGGGAAAGAGGCTGGCTAAATAGGTAGGTGGAGTCACAATTTGAAGAAAAGATTCTGATGCTGGGAGGGATTGGCGGCAGGAGGAAAAGGGGATGACAGAGGATGAGATGGCTGGATGGCATCACCGACTCGATGGACATGAGTTTGAGTGAACTCTGGGAAATGGTGATGGACAGGGAGGCCCGACATGCTGCGATTCATGGGGTTGCAAAGAGTCGGACACGACTGAGCGACTAAACCGAACTGAACTGAATGTCATGCTAAGGAATTTGAACTTAATCCTGTAGAGCGATGATCTCCAAAATAGAGTGTTCTCAGAGCCAGAGGGTGTGCAGGATGGAGTCCTAGAGGAAAATATTAGAATCTCTAGTTCTTATTTTCTTGGTCTCTAAAGTCACTGCAGATGGTGAGCGTAGCCATGAAATTAAAAGATGCTTACTCTTAGGGAAAAAAGAGATAACAAACCTAGACAGCATTTTGAAAAGCAGAGACATCACTTTGCTGACAAAGGCCTATATAGTCAAAGCCATGGTTTTTCTAGTTAGTTATGTACAGATGTGAGAGTTGCACCATAAAGAGGCTGAGTGCCAAAGAATTGATGCTTTTGAACAGTGGTGCTGGAGAAGACTTGAGAGTCCCTTGGACAGCAAGGAGATAAAACCAGACAATCCTAAAGGAAATCAACCCTGAATATTCACTGAAGGACTGATGCTGAACTTGAAGCTTCACTACTTTGGCCACCTGATGTGAAGAGCCAGCTCATTGAAAAAGACCCTGATGCTGGGAAAGATTGAAGGCAGGAGGAGAAGGGGACGATAGAGGATGAGATGGTTGGATGGCATCACTGATACAATGGACATGAATTTGAGCAAACTCCAGGAGATGGTGAAGAACAAGGAAGCCTGGCGTGCTGCAGTCCATGGGGTTGCAAAGAGTCAGACATGACGGAGAGACTAAACACAACAACTATTTCTTTTAATTTTATTTCTTCTTTTAAAAGTATCTGTTTTTTATATGTTATAGAAAGAGTATATTCTATCATTTATAGTGATTTGTGTGTTTTTAAATAAATTTAAGTGAGAATAAATGGATAAGTATTTATCTTTTTGTTTGGAGAACACTACTTTAGGGCAAGAATTCACAGAACTGTACAAAAAAGATCTTCACGACCAAGATAATCACCATGGTGTGATCACTCACCTAGAGCCAGACATCAAGTCAAGTGGGCCTTAGAAAGCATCACTATGAACAAAATTCGTGGAGGTGATAGAATTCCAGTTGAGCTATTTCAAATCCTAAAAGATGATGCTGTGAAAGTGCTGCACTCAATATGCCAGCAAATTTGGAAACCTCACCAGTGGCCACAGGACTGGAAAAGGTCAGTTTTCATCCCAATTCCAAAGAAAGGCAATGCCAAAGAATGCTCAAACTACCCCCCAATTGCACTTATCTCACATGCTAGTAAAGTAATGCTCAAAATTCTCCAGAGAAAACATTTCACTGGGTCGGCACCCTGAGAGATGCTTTCATCCACAGCAGGGCAGACTCAGTGAGCTTCATGGCTCCCTGTGCTGTCAGTGAATATCATCTTACCTCCAATTTTTTAAGTTCCTAATGCCCATAGCCAGGCTTCAGCAATATGTGAACCGTGAACTTCCAGATGTTCAAGCTGGTTTTAGAAAAGGCAGAGGAA
>SJYV01010157.1:455753-508666 GCA_006410875.1 Neotragus pygmaeus | reverse complement strand
AAAGATGATGCTGTGAAAGTGCTGCACTCAATATGCCAGCAAATTTGGAAACCTCACCAGTGGCCACAGGACTGGAAAAGGTCAGTTTTCATCCCAATTCCAAAGAAAGGCAATGCCAAAGAATGCTCAAACTACCCCCCAATTGCACTTATCTCACATGCTAGTAAAGTAATGCTCAAAATTCTCCAAGCCAGGCTTCAACAATACGTGAACCGTGAACTTCCAGATGTTCAAGCTGGTTTTGGAAAAGGCAGAGGAACCAGAGATCAAATTGCCAATATCCGCTGGATCATGGAAAAAGCAAGAGAGTTCCAGAAAAACATCTATTTCTGCTTTATTGACTATGCCAAAGCCTTTGACTGTGTGGATCACGATAAACTATGGAAAATTTTTAAAGAGATGGAAACACCAGGCCACCTGACCTACTTCTTAAGAAATCTATATGCGTCAGGAAGCAACAGTTAGAACTGGACATGGAACAATAGACTGGTTCCAAAAAGGAAAAGGAGTACATCAAGGCTGTATATTGTCACCTTGCTTATTTAACTTCTATGCAGAGTTCATCATGAGAAATGCTGGGCTGGTGTGCAGCACAAGCTGGAATCAGGATTGCTGGGAGAATATGCAAATGACACCACCCTTATGGCAGAAAGTGAAGAACTCGCCACCTGATGAAAGTGAAAGAGGAGAGTGAAAAAGTTGGCTTAAAGTTCAACATTCAGAAAGCTAAGATCCTGACATCTGGTCTCATCACTTCATGACCAATAGATGGGGAAACAGTGGAAACAGTGGCTGACTATTTTGGGGGTTCCAAAATCACTGCAGATGGTGACTGTAGCCATTAAATTAAAAGACCCTTACTCCTTGGAAGGAAAGTTGTGACCAACCTAGACAGCATATTAAAAAGTGGAGACATTACTTTGCCAACAAAGGTCCATCTAGTCAAGGCTATGGTTTTTCTGGTAGTCATGTATGGATGTGAGAGTTGGACTGTAAAGAAAGCTGAGCACCAAAGAATTGATGCTTTTGAAGTGTGGTGTTGGAGAAGACTCTTGAGAGTCCCTTGGACTGCAAGGAGACCCAACCAGTCCATTCTAAAGGAGATCGGTCCTAGGTGTTCATTGGAAGGACTGATGCTGAAGCTGAAACTCCAATACTTTGGCCACCAGATGCGAAGAACTGACTCATTTGAAAAGATCCTGATGCTGGGAAAGATTAAGGGCAGGAGGAAAAGGGGATGACAGGATGAGATGATTAGATGGCATCACCAACTCAATGGATAGGAGTTTCGGTAGACTCTCAGAGTTGGTGATGGACAGGGAGGCCTGGCGTGTTGCACCCCATGGGGTCACAAAGAGTTGGACACGACTGAGCTACTAAACTGAAAACTGAAACTGAAGCAGTGGAAATTGGAGTACAGACTAGAATATGGGAAAATTGCAGTGAGAGAGACCAATTAAGATACTGGAAAAATATTTTGAGGCCTAAATCAGGACAATGGAAATAAAAGAGGAGGACTTGGGACCAGTGAAAATATGGGGATGGGGTAGGGGAACTTGGCCAGAGAGAGAGGATTTCAATCCTAGGCTCTGGCCAGCTTTCTGACTTTAGATCCTGGATGGTTGTGATACTGTGAGTAAGTTAAGGAACAGAGAAAGGATATTTAGTTGAAAGCCTAAGGATTGTCACATTTCTTATTTACGTTACTAAGTTGGTCATTCCTTCTTGCACCTGCTCGTCCAACCAGAGTAAAAAATAAAATGGCAGCTGGCCCTTTGGTGAGCACTTTGGGGACTGAAGACTGAATCTTTTCCAGGCATTTTCAACAAAAATTGAGCACAGTGAGATCTCTATTGCAGTTAGCCATGGGTAATTATTAAAGATTGAAGGCAGGAGGAGAAGGGGGTGACAGAAGATGAGATGGTTGGATGGCACCACTGGACTCGATGGACATGTGTTTGTTTGAGCAAGCTCCAAAAGTTGGTAATGGACAGGGAAGCCTGACGTGCTGCAGTCCATGGGGTTGCAGAGTCAGACATGACTGAGCGACTGAACTGAACTGAACTGAATTATTAAAGCACCAAACTACTCTTGGAGATTGGATTGGGACTGGACCACATAGAAAAATGTAAATTGTGACAATTCACAGTTGCACCAAATAGCTGAATTCATTAGTTCCTTATTGGCAGGGATGGGTATTGGGTGGTGATTTGGATCATAGTCATTGTTTGTGGAAGTGCTGAGTTGGTAAAAGCATGGAAGTTACTTTACCCTGACAGTTTTTTTCCAGGGAGTCAGTGTGTTTTTCTTTCTCCTTGCTGTAGGAAATTGTTTGCCAGATTGTGTTACTTATAACAATCTATCATAGAACAGCTGCCAGGAAAAGAAAAGAGGCTATTGCCAGTAGCTCATCCCACCTCCTAGCCTACCATTACCCCACACATGCATACATCCGGTTTTTTGTTTTTTTTTTCTAGTTTTACTCAGTGGTTTTGGCTTGATTGAAAATGTTCTTATAATGAGAGATTTCAGGACTTTGCCGTGGCTTGGTAATTGGGTTTTCTAAGCTCTGTTTGTTTGCTTTAGCCAAGACTAATCGACAGCAGTTCAAGTTTTGAATTCTGGGGTATCTTGAACACCAAAGTGCTATTTTCTACCTTCCCTTGAAAACCTTGTATGTTTCCACTTGGTCAAAAATGCATGCATTTACTGTCCTTTAGAACTGTGCTTTTCACCCTTGACATTGCCCTCGTTCCTTTACAGAAGCAGGCTTGGGTAAAGCTTACTGAGGACTGTTAGGATAGTGAATACGGAGGTCTGTGGAGATGCCAGTTGGTCTCTGCAGATGACGCATACTCTGATGTTAGAAAAGAACACAAGGCAACTGAGGATTGATGTCTCCCAGGAACTTTCAAGTTAATTGCATTTCAGATATACAGTTGCTTCACAGTCCAAACAGTCTATGTTTATTCATGGTTTGTGGTCACACGTGATCAGAAATACTTCTGGCTCTTTTAAGAGTTTTTCCTCTTTCTCTCTGTGGGTTCCAGTTAGTAGAAGAACATTTGCATTTCTAGAATGGCCTTTACATTTTTAGAATAAAAATTAAAACAATAGTCATTTATTTTCTTAAAATTATAACTTTTATTAAACAAAAATGAACAGTATTAAAAAGATATAAGGATGATTTCATTTTCCTTTTAGACTTTAGTTTCTTCCAGGATTTCTAGCCTTGTAAACAAAGTACATTGATCAGTCAGCAAAGACTTTCCTTTGGAAATGCAGTTGCAAAGAGAACAAGAACATGTTTGGTCTCAGTGAGAGTGGTGCATTCTTTAGGAACAGGCAGGAAGAGGGCCTGACGGAATAGCACCTCCATCTGTATCCCAGGTTCTGCCCTTTCAGACTAAATCCTTTCATTTCACATTGAGAACAGATGGCAACCAGACACTAAGAGGAGGGCTCCATTTCTTGTGCTCCTTGGGGATTTCGCATTCAGTTTAGCAAAAAGTCATCTAAAAGCAGAGAGAAAAATGAGGCTGCAGACTGTTCACAATTATGCAGAACTTGTTTGGCATTCATTATGCTGACAGATTTATTTTCTGCAGATATTGAATGATAACAGCATTAATTTTCCAAGACAGCATTGTCACCACTTCAGAAGCATCTGCATTGGGGTTGTTTTCTTCACTTTGGAGTACAGTTAATAACTTAATTTATTGTGGAACAGTCAGCTTGCAGAAATCAGTCATCTTATTAGAGAAACTTAGAAAGATAGAAAGAATTTTTTTTCTTCAACAAACTGTCATTTTCATTGTAATGAAATGGGGTAACTTCTGTGCGGCTCTAGTGAAATGTCTTTAGTAACGGCCCGTGCTTCCTGCCTTTCTAAGTACTGTTAACAAGAAGTGGGATTCTGCAGGCTATTTCTTCCTTAGCTTGCATGTATGTGGGCTGATTTGTTAATGTTTGACAGTTCCTGGATGGTGAGTTGCAGGCTTAGGAATTTTTTTTCCTAAAAAGAAGATGTTTATAGGAACTTTTTTTTTAAGCTCAGTTAAGATCCAGAAAGAACTAAGAGAGCCTTAATAAGTAGAAGAGTAGAAAAAGAAAAAAATCCAAATTTGAACTTCTTAAACCTGAAGCCTTCAAAAGGAATTGTTTACATTATAAATAATGAGTTTTATGTAGAAAAAGAAATGATGGTCCTAGTACAGAATCTGTATTTGGAATAAGAAATTGCAGGCAGTAAGATAAGGCATTCTGATGGTTGAGTCTCACTTTCTGAGCAGGTGTGATTTTTTTTTCCTAGAATGTAAGTTGAAATTATCTATTTTCTCCCAAAGCAAGAATCTTGATTTTAAATTAAAATCTTAGAAAAGTTGGAGCCACTTACAAAAATTTCTCTAGATATTCACTTTATTCTTTAACCTAAATAATGTAGTCCAGTGTTTTTCAGACTTTTTAAAATAGCAGAATTTGTATTGTTATGAGGATTAAATGAATGCTTTTATACATACCCAAGGTTGTAGTATAATGGTTTATTAGCTTGACTGTTTTCCCAAAGAGGGGCACATTATAATATATTCATCCTGTTATTTATTTCCTAGTATTATAGCAAAATGACTGCTTTAAATTAAAGCATTTCACAGTCTTATTGGATAATCAGACTGTGTGAAAGCACCTTTTAAACTGTAAAGAGACATGTAAATTTTAAGATCATTAACTCCATAGTCACAGAAATAGACAATGTGATGGTTTTCATACTCTCTTTCTTAGAGCCCGGGATTCCAGAGGTGCTTCAGGGACAGCAGCAGTAAGGCACACACAAAGGGGAGGTAGGATTTCCAGACCCTCTTCCAACACAGTTCAGCTAGAACAGCCCTATTTATTTTACCTATTCCACCACTGTGAAAAAGGTTTGAGGACAAGTGTCCAGTTTGTGTGTGCTTCTGAGACATTGTGAGTTTATCCTGTGATGATTTTGTGTGATCCTTTGTCCCTTGTGATACTGACTTTTCCTCTTCTCCTTTGACAGACAGATGTACTGGTCCTGAGCTGTGATCTGATAACAGATGTTGCCTTACATGAGGTTGTGGACCTATTCAGAGCTCATGATGCATCACTTGCCATGTTAATGAGAAAAGGTCAAGAAAGCTTAGAACCAGTTCCAGGTCAAAAGGGGAAAAAAAAAGCAGGTAAGGAGGGTGGAGTTTGATTTATTTGTCAACTTCTTATAATTGTCATTCAAGCTTTCACTTAAAAAGAGATATTTATTGAAAACTGACTATGCTGCAGGCACTGTGCTAGGGGTGGATGACATAAAGTCAAATAAGACACAGTCCCTGATTTAAAGAAGCTTGTAACTATTGATTGGATTCTGTATTTTCCAAGAGGCTTTTGTCTACAGAGAGGAGCACTCAGAACTGTTTGCATTGTGTAACTGAATACGTACATATACCTGAGAAACAAAAGAACCTAATTTAAAATCACTTAAAAAAAAAATCCGATGACAAGTTAGATATCTTTAAGCAATTAAGATTACTATTGCACATTTAGAATGGTTGATTCTTTTTTTTTTAAGTTGTTTCAAAGTAATTTATTTAGGGGTTCCATTTTCACTCCTCAATAGATTTTATGTATTTCTCATATGCTTCTTCACTCATTAGTTCATCTAGTTCTGAAGGGTTACTGAATGATCAGCCAACCATCTTCATAACAAGACTTGTTGACAAGTACTGGATTTTCTGCTAGAGCTTTATTAATTTCAGTTACTTCTCCTGATAGAGGAGAATAGAGTTCACTAGCAGCTTTCATACTCTCCAAAGCACCAAACTCCTCTTGTTTGTTCAACTTTGTTCCAGCTTCAGGCAGACTACAGTAAACAACATCTCCCAAAGCTTGCTGTGCAAAATTGCTGATTCCCACTATTCCAACAACGTTTTCTGTTGTTACCCATTCGTGTTTTTCTGTGAATTTCTGCACCGACAGCAGAGCAGGGCCGGTGCGCAGCGCCCAAACGGCACCCGCCCACAGTCCCCAGGGCCGCAGCAAGCAGGGTGCACTGAGTGCCGAGATGGTGCGCAGGCGCGAGATGGCCTGCTCGCTCTGCACCGCGCGCAGCGCTGTGTTCGCATGGGTGCAGAGCGTCTCCGCGCGTGGGCACCTCAAGAATGGTTGATTCTCTTGAACACTCCAATGACCCTGAAAGTTGCTCAGTCTTGTGACTCTTTGCAACCCCATGGACTCTACAGTTCATGGAATTCTCCAGGCCAGAATACTGGAGTGGGTAGCCTTTCCCTTCTCAAAGGGTTCTTTCAACCTGGGAATTGAACCGTCTCCCACATTGCAGACGGATTTTTTAGCTGAGCCACCACGAACCCTAAATAGCCAGTAAACAAAACAGTCATTAACCATGTTTTGTCTTGGGATTACAACATATCTTGATATTTCCCCGGATTCCAGTAGTGGGTTATTTTTTGAATTTTCAGAGAGTTATAGTAATCTTACCAGATCCAAAAGAAAAGGAATAGTACTCTACTCCAGCCAGGGTTATAGAATTTAGGTTTTTGGCTTATTGTTGATTTTCAGTTAAGGCATAGTTCATGACTGCTTTCCCAGAGTATTTCAGCTGAATCATTCATACTATGACTGGGCTACTTTTAATAACTGAACTTATGACCAAAAAACTTTGTTAGAACATACTTTTTATATAGGTTTTAGTTTTTCCTATAATGTGTTTTTTCCCCCTGGAATGATGTGTCCTTTAGATTTTTCTTAGCCAGCATTATGTAACCCATTGTCCTATCTTTATATATTGACATGGTCTGTTACAATTACTAGAAGCTATGTATGGTTTATTAGTATCTGATTATTATTAATAGAACCACCTAGAATGTTCATTCATAGGATTTTAGTAATGTAGTTTGTACTTTTAGCTCTCTTTTTCAGAACATTTGGTTAATTTATTATTTTGAACTATAGCATTGAAATGTCTTTCTAGATGCTTTTTGTATTAAAGCAATCACTGATACATATTAATCGTTGAATCCTCTTTCTATACTTCCCACGTGGATCAGTCCTTTGCTTCTTGATGTAATTTCTACTTTTATGAGCTCTGGTTTGCTTACTCACAATTCCTTGTATTCATCCTTTTCCACCTACTAGATCGAAGCAAGTGTATTGTCAGACTTTATAAACATATATATTTTACAAATATTATTGTTTTCTTTTTTATAATCCTCTACTTATAACAGTGCAAAAAATCAGATACTATAGTTACTCTTGGTATTATAACTTTTTTGTACATTGTATATTAGCTTTTATGTCTTAATTATCATTATAGATGAGTAGCTTTTCATAATTTTATTTTAAATTAACTATTATCTGTCCATTTTAAAATTGATGCTTAAATGGTAACAACATGGTTATTGGAAGTTTCTTTAAAGTGGCTCTTCTGTTTTTGAAAAAGTGTGATGTTCACTGGTAACTTGCTATATGGTTAGATTCTGAGTACGGAGGGCAGGGAAGCTGGAAATGGTACTGGAGAGAATACAGGGATTAGACTAACGAGTTTGAACTTTATCCCGGAAACAATAGGGATGTAGTTGAGGAATTTTAAACAAGAGAATGTCATAATCAGATTTATATTTTAGATTTTTTCATTCTTTACATGAAATTTGGAACTCCTCAGTATCTATATTTTGTTGTATTTGAGGACTAAGTTTTAAATTCTTACCATGGAATGCTATGCATTTCAATGATAAGTTTTTTTTTTTTAAGAATCATAAATTTCTCAGATTGTATGTTTGGTCTGCCTCTTGACTGCTCTTATATGCCAGAACAGCCAGTGGTCCTCTCTTTCTCAGATACTGTTTAATAGTCTGGATCCGTTAGATCCAAGTTTCCCAAACAGTGTTCTTACTGGCTTATGGGAGAATGGCTAATGGCTAGATGTTTCAGGACCCATCTTTCTTTGTGTTGCCACTTCCTTCTCAGATTTTTAGGAACTAAAGATACTGAGGGGGCTTCCCTGGTGGCTCAGAGGTTAAAGCATCTGCCTGCAATGTGGGAGACCTGGGTTCAATCCCTGGGTTGGGAAGATCCCCTAGAGAAGGAAATGGCAACCCACTCCAGTATTCTTGCCTGGAGAATCCCATGGATGGAGGAGACTGGTGGGCTACAGTCCACGGGGTCGCAAAGAGTCAGACACGACTGAGTGAGGCACAGTAAAGATACTGAGGAGGGCAGGATCAAATTAATTTATGTTTGGATTTTTGGAGCTTATTCTTCCCCCTGCTGCAGGCCTTTACATGTGATGTTCTCTGCCAGAAATGCTCTCCCCTTACCCGAAACACATGCACTCTAAATCCAACTTAACTTCAAGTTATCTGCTGAGAGAGGCCTTCCTTGACCCTCTAATTCTACCCCTATTTGCCTATATATGGCAACCCTACTCTTGTACTTACTTTCTCCTCTATTGAACTATAAGCTCCATAAGAATAGGAGTCATGTCTGTTTTGTTTAGTTTATCCCCACATCTGGCTCAGTTATGGCCCATGGTGACCAGTCAGTAGATACTACTGAATGATTGAGGGGCCTGCCTATAAAGGTATCTCTTATTGCCCTCAAGGTAAGAGAAAGTATATTCAAGCCCTAGATGTTAAAGTCCTAAAAATTAGAGTCTAAGTTGGATTCATGAATGGATATTATGAATCTGAGTTTCAGCAGTATACAATATACTGACACTACATTGCCTTTTTTTTTTTTTTTTTAAATTTAATCTTAGTTCCCTGACCAGGGATCAAACCTAAGCCCCTGCCAGAAGAAGCGTAGAGTCCTAAATACTTGATCAACAGGGAATTCCCATTGCCTATTAATTTGTGTTTAGAAATGTTTGCAAGACTTTTAAATTAAACAGCTGCTGCTGTAGCATGGTTGTTAAAAGCACAGGTTCTAGAATTCAGACTGAGTGGGCTTCAATGCTCAAAAACTGTGCAGTCTTGGACAAATTATCTAACTAACCTGAACTTCATTTTCTTTAGCTGTAAAATAATACTGAATCCTTTGAGGATTTTTGTGTGAGAATTAAATGAAATATCTGTAAATCAGGCAATCTACTTCTTGAAACAGCATAGTTGGCCCTCTATATCCAGGTTTCACAATATGAATTCAACCAACCAGTAGTATAAAGATTTCCATTTACCATCCCTTGTTTAGAAAATCCAAGATCCAAAATCTTCTCTCTCAATTTCAGTGAGAACATATTGTATTTATTTTGCTTCATTACAGATAACAGGTTTACTAAGAGGCTTTTTTTCCTGGGCATTCTTCTGTACAACTGTTTAATGCTATTAAAATTATGGTTTTCTGATACAAATTATTGACTATTATCTCTACAGTTCCTGTGTCTCTTGGAATGTTTGAAATGGAAAATGTTGTAGGAAACTGTTATTTAACTTACCCAGTTCACTGTAGTATTTCTCAAACTCTCCCCTAGTTCTCAGAGTAATGGATAGCTTTGGTCCAGACTGTGTTAAGTCCTTTCAGTCGTGTTCAGCTGTTTGCAACCCCATGGATTGTAGCCTGCCAGGATCCTCTGTCCAAGAGATTTTCCAGGCAAGAATACTGGAATGGGTTGCCATGCCTTTCTCCAGGGGATCTTTCTGACCCAGGGATTGAATCAATGTCTCTTATGTCTCCTGCATTGGCAGGCAGGTTCTTTACCTGGGTCCAGACTAGATCAGTATATATCAGGGTGCTTCAAAATCTCACAAATGAAAGCTGTCACTTGGTTGTCACCTCTCAGTCAGCTTCAGTTCAGTTCAGTCACACAGTCGTATCTGACTCTTTGCAAACCCATGAATCGCAGCACACCAGGCCTCCCTGTTCATTACCATCTCTCGGAGTTCACTCAGACTCACGTCCATCGAGTCAGTGATGCCATCCAGCCATCCCATCCTCGGTCGTCCCCTTCTCCTCCTGCTCCCAATCCCTCCCAGCATCAAAGTCTTTTCCAATGAGTCAACTCTTCGCATGAGGTGGCCAAAGTACTGGAGTTTCAGCTTTAGCGTCATTCCCTCCAAAGAAGTCCCAGGGTTGATCTCCTTCAGAATGGACTGGTTGGATCTCCTTGCAGTCCAAGGGACTCTCAAGAGTCTTCTCCAACACCACAGTTCAAAAGCATCAATTCTTTGGCGCTCAGCCTTCTTCACAGTCCAACTCTCACATCCATACATGACCACAGGAAAAACCATAGCCTTGACTAGACGGACCTTAGTCGGCAAAGTAATGTCTCTGCTTTTGAATATACTATCTAGGTTGGTCATAACTTTTCTTCCAAGGAGTAAGCGTCTTCTAATTTCATGGCTGCAGTCACCATCTGCAGTGATTGTGGAGCCCCCCCAAAAAAAGTCTGACACTGTTTCCACTGTTTCCCCATCTATTTCCCATGAAGTGATGGATCAGCTTAGCTCCCTCTATATTAACACATTTTGGCAGGCAGTTCTAAGCCTGTATTTCTTTTGCTTCAGCTTCCTTTATTTCTCTCAAAGCTCTACTTCAACAAGCAAACTTCTACTCCTGTTTAGGCTTCTGATTTATCTTTTTTTCTCTTCTCAATCTCATTCTTTCTGCCCCAACCTGTTTTTCCCCCTAATTATGTCCAACAGAAGTGATTGAAACTTCTGCATACTTAAAACTGAAATTCTTGTGTTTGAGGAATCAGTGTACAGAAATAAGTTCAAATATAGTAGAAATTGTATGTCATGGTGTGACAGGTACAGTAGCAGGAACATGTACAAAATACAGGGAGCAATTTAATGTTTCAGTTACAGGGAAATGTGTTTCAAGGCATAATATTTGAAAAGAAAGAGGTGAGTGATTTACTTAGGTACAGACAGGGGTAGCTGGTATGAAATCAGATCCCTGACTATCAAATACATTAAATTTTGATGTAGTCATTGAATTTAGGACATATTATATATGAAACCTATGCTAAGCCCTATATGAGAAACATAAATAATCAAGATTTGCTCACAAGATAAAATTAATGGGACTAGGCAGTTTTGTTACTTTACCAACTTGTATAATCCATCTATGGCCTAATAACACTTTGTGGATAGTTGTTCAAAAATCACATCAGTGATAAGTGACAGAATAGAATTTGAACTCATGGCTTCTAACTCCACAGCCTCGACTTTTCTAGTTCATTTCTTTCTTTTTTTTTTTTTTAATTTTACTTTTTTATCAGTGTGTTATATGCTCATAATTTAAAAAGTACTATAATTATTCATGGTATATTGTAATAAGTAGCAACCTCATCCTGTCTATCCTCACCATACTCAGAGGCAGCCACTTAACATTTTAAGCCAATTTTTTTTTCACATTTAGTCCCACATCTCAAATGACATGCTTTTGTTTGCTGTGTCTTGATATTTTTAGTTTTAGGAATTATCTACTTACTTTCTACTGTGAAACTTGAAGATTTAGTTCTATTTTACCACACCCTCTTCCCCCTCCCTCTACAGGCATGTAAATTTCCAGTCTCCCCAGCTTCCTAATACAGTGACTTACTTATATTGTAGTGTTAACTGAATATATGTTTACATCATTATGAGCGTATAAATGATATTCACAGCAGAACCTTGTAGTATGTTATTTTTCTCTTTATTTTCCTAAAGATTGTCCTGTTTTCTCATTTGCCTAATTTTCTATGTATTTATTACCAATTCAACCTTAATCCCAGTTGTGTGAATTTCCTCCTCTGATTACTTTCCAACAGTCTAAGTAGTCCAAGAATTTCAAATTCTTGAAGATCTCTCTCCTAGATTCTGGATTAGTTGCTCTGCTATAGAACTGTCTTTTTAGGTTCACCCTTCATTCTCATATCTTGAGCCTCATATTTTCCTCTTTCTTAGCTTATGTACCTGTGTGTGTGTGTGTGTGTGTGTATAAAAATATATCCTCTAGTAGCCTCCTAAGATGGGGTTTGTGAAAAATAAATTTTGTGAGCTTTTGCACATCTTTATTCTGCTCTCATACTTATTGGATATTTTGGCTGGATATAAAATTCTCATGGAAATCCTGACCCCTCAAAATTTTGAAGGCATTATTTCACTATACTCTAGCTTTTCTGTGAAGTCCAATGGCATAGTGATTCTTGAGTCTTTTCCTTTTCTAGAAACTTACAGAATCTTATTATTTCCAAACTTTTAAAATTTTACATTGATATGCCTTAGTGTTTAATTGTCATCTCTTGTGTTGAATGACATCTCTTGTGTTGGATGATCTCTTGGGCCTTTCAATCTGAAAATTCAAGTCCTCAGTTCTGAAATTTTTTTCTCAAATTAATCTCCTTTTTTAAAAAAAAATAAGTGAATTTTTATTCATACATGTTTAATATTCTCTTAGACTCCAATTCTCTGTTTTGTTTTCCTGTTTTTTTTTTCCATTAAAGTATGTTATAGTTAGTTTACAATATTATCTAAGTTTCAGGTGTACATCATAGTGATTCAGTTTCTAAAGATTATTTTCCATTTATAGTTATTATAAAATACTGACTACATTCCCTGTGCTGTACAATCTTTTTTTTTTTTAGCTTATTTATTTTATACATGGTTGTTTGTGCCTGTTAATACCCTACCTCTGTTACATCTCCATCTTCCTTCTCCCCACTGGTAACCACTAAGTGTTGTCTATATCTGCGAGTCTGTTTCTTTTTATTTTTTTAATTTCACATATAAGTGATAACATACTGTGTGTGTCTTTCTCATCTGACTTATTTAATTAAGTAAGTGTAATACCCTCCAGGTCCCTACATGTTGTTACAAATGGCAAATTTTCATTCTTTTTTATGTCTTGCTGAAGAACTCTGTATTGCAAGTTCTGAACAATGTTAACTTAGATTTTCTATTAAGAATTTTTAAGTTTTATGCTTGACATATAATTCCTTGATCAAAACAGATTTGTCTTTTGTATATGGTATGAGGTTGGCTTTTTTTTTTTTCCCATGTAGATGTCCCTTCTTCCTTATTTCTCCAAGGAGAAAAGGTGAGAATCTTCTAGCAAAGCATAAGTTATGAATTTACGTACCCTAATCACATATATAATATCTCATTACTTTTTCCCCTTGCTGGATAGAAGCAAGTAGCTAGGCCAGCCCATCTTCAATGGGAGAGGATACAAAAGGGTGTGAATGCTAGGAAGCTGTTATAATTCTTTGAGCCTGCCTACCAAAGCTGAACCCACTAATATGTCTAGGGCTTTAGCTGGGACAGCCAAGTTTCTTTCTTTAAAAAAAAATTTTTTTTTATTTATCTAATTGTGTCGAGTCTTAGTTGTGGCATGAGAACTCATAGTTGCAGCATATGAGATTTAATTTCCTGACTGGGGATTGAACCCAGGCCCCTTGCATTGGAAATATGAAGCCACTGGACCACCAGGGAAGTCCCTTTCTTTTTTCATTTAGTCTTTTACACAGGAGGCTAGCCCAGGCTTGCTCACATGGCAGCAGCAGCAGGTTCTGAGAAAATAACAGAAGCTACACGATCTTCTTGAGGCCAAAAATCAGAACTTACATTGTGTTACTTCCTCCAAACTCTTGTTAGTCAAAGTTAGTCACTAGATCAACCTAGATATAAAGGATGGGAAACTAACCTTACTTTTTTTTTTTTTCCCCCTTCTGGTCCCTTTTTTTTCCCTCACACTTTTTTGTTGTGGTAAAAAACATGTAACATAAAGTTTAGTTTAATGGCATTAAATACATTTATAATGTGGAGCACCATCACCTCTACCTTTCTCCATAATTCTTCTCATCTTATAAAACTGAAACTTCATAGCCATTAAATATAAATCCCCATTTTCTCCCTCCTCCTAGCCCATGGCAAATGCCATCTGCTTTCTGTCTGCATGATTTTGGCTACCCTAATTTAAGTACCATATATAAGTAGACTTATATAGTATTTGTCTTTTTGTCACTGTCTTTTTTTCACTTAGTACAGTGTCCTCAAAGTGTATCTATGTGGTAGCATATTTTAGGATTTCCTTCCATTTTAAGCTGAATAATATTCTCTTATGTGTATATACCGCATTTTGCTTATCTGTTTAGTTCACAGATGAACATTTGGGTTGCTTCTACATTTTAACTATTTTGAGTAAAGCTGCTATGAATATGGGTATACAAATATCTCTTCAATACCTTACTTTCATTCCTTCAGGTATATACCCAGAAGTGGAATTGCTGGATCATATTGTACTTCTATTTTTAATTTTTTAAGGAACCACCCTGCTGGTTTCCACAGTGGCTACCATTTTACATTCTAGGCTCTATTTCTTGATGAGAAGAGCTACAACAAATCTGTAACCCTTTTAAATCTACTTTTTATTTGCTAATATTTTATTCAGGATTCTTATATTTATATAATGAGTGAATTTGCCTGTAATCTTCCTTTCTCATATCTTTGTCTGGTTTTGGCATCTGAATCATACTGGCCTCATAAAATGAGATGAAATTCCCCACCCCAAATATATGACCTGTCACAGGGCTGGTGCACAAATATATTTCTTAGTTGAATGAATGAATGGATAAGTAAATGACTAAAGAGGAAACAGAGAAGAAAAAAAACAACTGGAAAAATATATGGATAGTTGGTTATGACAGATTTTTTTAAGATGGGAGTTCGTAGTTTTAACTGCCTTCTTAACCTTATTTGTATAAACTTTCTCTTAGGATGGACAGTCTTAGGATGTTCTTGCTCTGCTTCCCAGGTGGAATTTACTTTGTTAATGTAGAACAGAAAGAAACCTATCCAAGTTTCTATAATTTGTATCATATTCTGAGGTCCTAGTTACTATGGTTGCTACAAAGAAGCCAGTACAAAGAGGGGGGCCTGAGAGTGAGGGAAATGTGACTGAAGTGCAACATAGCTGAAAAATTGATTTGTTGGAAATTATTGCTCCCAGGACATTGAATAATTCAAGGTTTCTGTGGGCCAGAGGAGTTGGATAGGGTAAGCACTCCAAATATATCCAAAAATAACATCTCTGTTATTTCTTTTTAAAATACTGGCTTGTAATCAGACCTTTGCAGACTTTGTTATATTCTCAAGTTTCCATGTAATGGATGAATTGATATATGTCACAGTTGCTTTGTGGCATTTAAAATTTTCTGTAAAATATAACTTCAGTTGAAATTCTCTGTAAATTTCATATTGGCATTCTTCTAAAAATTTTTTTAATTAATTTATTTTGATTGGAGGCTAATTACTTTACTATACTGTGGTGGTTTTTGCCATNGCATATAGGGTCATCATTACCATCTTTCTAAATTCCATATATATGTGTTAATATACTGTATTGGTGTTTTTCTTTCTGACTTACTTCACTCTGTATAATAGGCTCCAGTTTCATCTACCTCATTAGAACTGACTCAAATGTGTTCTTTTTAATAGCTGAGTAATATTCCATTATGTATATATACCACAGCTTTCTTATCCATTCATCTGCCAATGGACATCTAGGTTGCATCTAAGATGTCCTAGCTATCATAAACAGTGCTGTGATGAATGTTGGAGTACACATGTCTCTTTCAGTTCTGGTTTTGTCGGTGTATATTCCCAGCAGTGGGATTGCTGGGTCTTATGGCAGTTATATTTCCAGTTTTTTAAGGAACCTCCACACTGTTCTCCACAGTGGCTGTACTAGTTTGCATTACCACCAACAGTAAAAGAGTTCCCTTTTCTCCACACCCTTTCTAGCATTTACTGTTTGTAGACTTTTGATAGCAGCATATTGGCATTTATCCTTCCTTGTTTGGAGTTCACTTATCTTGGTAATAAAAAGAAAAGTGTAATTTTTTATGGCAGTTTCTCCCTATTCAGATTAAAACACTGCATGTGACCTAAGCAAAAAACATTTGAAAGAATGAATGCTTTCAAGAACCTGAACTAAACACATTGTACACTTGAGGGAAACATTTGGTTTTAGGTATAGGCAGCTACAGCCAACAGGGAAGCATATTAGGTTATATAGTGGCCATTGTCTGTCAGTAGGAGGTAGACAAGTTCATCTTTAGAGATGGCCATTTTCCCTAGAACTCAACTTTTAGTTTTTCTCTTTCAAAGAGGTATTAAATCATTGCTTTATTTGATTGTTGTGAAGATCAAATGAGAGTGTGTCTTTTGTTTAATTTTTTAAACTTAAACATTTTTGATGTTTTAGTTAAAAGCACTAAATACAGTTTTACAGATACTATTAATTCATTTAGTTCTCCTAACAATCCTGTGAGGTAGGTGTCGGCACTATTATTTCCTTCTTACAAATGAAACTGAGGAATAGAAGTTTAGTATTTTGCTCAAAGATGTACAGCTAATATGTGGAATTCATACCCAAGTAGTCTAACTTCAGAAGCTCTCTTCTTAATCATTACACTATGCTGTCTCTATGTGAAAATGCTTTTGTAAGCTATAAACAGATACTCTACGGATGTTACTGGCAGATTTTATTAAGTGTTCAACATTGTACTAGATGTTGTGGCAGATCTAAAGGAATCATAAATCTGCCTTTTTAGAGTTTGTAATCTTGTTGGGGGAAAGAAATATAACACAGAAGACAGCAATAATATGGCCGCCTATAAGATCACTGTCTGCCAGAGAACTCTCCTCATCTAGTAAATATGTGCCTTATTTTCTTTCATTGCTCCCTTCCACAGCATAGAATCTAGCGCGTAATACATATATAGTTACTGTTGGCTAAATGTGGATGTCTTTAAACACTATTCCCATTTACACAGTGAGCAGACCTAGGTTATTTATAGAGAAGTAGTTGTACTTTCTTTCTGTTCCATGTAGTGAACTTGAGATTCATCCACTTAATTTGGCTAAGCAGTATCTTGATTGCCCCTCTTTCGCTTTAACTTTTCATTTTTTATATTTACTTATTTTTAACAAAAATTATATGTTTAAGATAAGCAGCATAATGTTTTGATATATGTAAACATTATAAAATGACTACCACAAACTAATGAAAATATCCATCATCTCATTAAACTTTTTATTTTTTTATATAATTTCACATTTACAGGTTATAGGGGTAGTACAGAGATTGCATATATCCTTTACCCAGATTCCCCAAATATTACCATTTGCTCTAGTATTCTCCCTCTTTCCCTCTTATGTATTCAATATATCTGATGTATATACAATATATTATATAATCATTATTTTTCTGAATTATTTGTGAGAATAAATTGCAGATATGATTCCCTTTGCCTTTAACACATCAATGTGTGTCTTTCCCCCATACTCCTAACCCAGAAAGGACAATCTCCTAAGATAGGAAATTACATTGGCATAATACTTTAGTCTGCAGACTATTCAAGTTCGCCAGCTAACCTAATTATATCCTCTAGAGCAATACAAAAAAATTCTGACTGCCCATGTTTTAAACACTGTGATGAGTACGTGTTAAATAATACTCAGTCCTGTATTTGGTTCCAGAAGCATTGTGAGCAGGTGTCCTGTCCCCTGACTTAGTCACCCAGGCGTGGCCAATGGCTTAGTTTGATTTTTCTTTTTGTGTGTGATTCAGTGGAGCAGCGTGACTTCGTTGGAGTGGACAGCACAGGCAAGAGGCTGCTCTTCATGGCTAATGAAGCAGACTTGGATGAGGAGCTGATCATTAAGAGATCCATCCTACAGAAGTAAGCCCTGGGGTTTTTCTTTTTGGCAGTTCTCCTCGTCTTAAAACAAAATAAAACCACCCAGTGGATGGGAAAAATGAAATGAAAACTAGATTAATCTCTGTGAAACTGACAAAAGTATGTGAATGTTTTCCCATGAGGTAGGATAGAGGCTTTTCTTCACCACACAAGCTTAGCTTTTCCCTATGTCTTTTCTGGCCAGGGTAGAATCAAATCCTGCTTCAGAGCAGAGCAAGTGGCTGTGGAGAGAACAGGAAACAGAACTATCTTTCTGACAGTGTTATAGAGTTTCCTGTGTTTTGTTTAACTGTGGTAAACACACAACATAAAATTCATCACTTTAACCATATTTAAGGGTACAGTTCAGTAGCATTATGTGTATTGACATTGTTTTGAAGCAGATTTCTGAAACTTTTTCATCTTGCAAACCTGAGACTCACAACTCTCCTTTATCTCCTCTCCCCAGCCCCTGGTAACCACCATTTGACTTTCTGTTTTTCTGAATTTGACTACTTTAAGTACCCTTTATAAGTGGAATCATATACTTTTTGTATTTGTCACTGGCTTCTTTCACTTCATTAGTATAATGTCCTCTAGGTTTATTCACATTGTAGCATGTGTCAGAATTTTTTTTCCTTTTCAAGGCTTCTTAAATTCCATTGTGTATATGCACCACATTTTCTATCTGTTAATCAATCAGTAGACATTTGGGTTGCTTCCACCTCTTGGTTTTTGTGAATAATGCTGCAGTGAACATGGATGTACAAATATCCCTTTGAGATCCTGCTTTGAATTCTTCTGGATATATACCAGAGGTGACATTGCT
This sequence comes from Neotragus pygmaeus, assembly GCA_006410875.1. Classification (NCBI taxonomy): domain Eukaryota; kingdom Metazoa; phylum Chordata; class Mammalia; order Artiodactyla; family Bovidae; genus Neotragus; species Neotragus pygmaeus. The sequence goes on along the minus strand of SJYV01010157.1, from coordinate 490,142 downwards.
GGATTATTTGATAGTTCCTATTTTTTATTTTTTGAGGAGTGTCGATACTGTTTTCCATTTTATAATCCCACTAACCATGCACAAAGGTTCTAATTGCTCTATATTCTCATTAACATGCGTTATTTTTTGTTTTGCTTTGTTTTTGATAGTAGTCATCCCAATGGCTACACATAGGCAACATAGTCACATTTTCTTTAATCAGCATTTTATTGACTACTTCAGAAGCCACTATCCTCAGTGGGCATCACTGCCTGATGCCACTACATAGGAATGCTTAATAAATGTTTGGAACCTGGATGAAATGAATGTGAGAGGGAAAATTGGGAAAGAAAAGTGTCTTACTGGTTGGTATGTTTTTTCCACTGGTTGGTGTGTTTTTTCCTGTTTGTTTGTTTTGCTCCCCAACACAGTAGAGGTAGAAGACATATTTTAGTTTATATATTTTAATGAAAATGAAGTTAAACTCTAGTTTCAATTGGCCCAGTTACCCCTATGGATAAGAGTTCTATATTAGAGCTTTGGTTGTCTCACCTGTAAAAATGAGTTTAATAATAATAGGGCTGCTATGGGAAATTTGTTGTTGTTCAGTCATTCAGTCATGTCCAACTCTTTGCGACCCCATGAACTGCAGCACACCAGGTTTCCCTGCCCTTCACCATCTCCTGGAGTTTGCTCAAACTCACGTCCATTGAATCAGTGGTGCCATCCATCCATCTCATCCTCTGTCATCCCCTTCTCCTGCCTTCAATCTTTCCCAGCATCAGGGTCTTTTCCAGCGAGTCAGTTCTTTGCATCAGATGGCCAAAGTATTGGAGCTTCAGCTTCAGCATCAGTCCTTCCAATAAGTGTATGTAAAACAGTTAGCATGATGCCTGTTCCATAGTAGGTGACCAAAATATAGCAAACATCACTTATAAATAAACAGCTCTTGAGAAAAACACTTGTGGATTAAAGTGGCTACTTCAGATTTTATCACAGAACTGCCTACTACTAGTTTCTAATCAAGTGTGAAAAATAATTTAAAAACCGGCAGAGGGACTTCCCTGGTGGTACAGTGGATAAGAATCCACCTGCCGATGCAGGGGACACAAGTTCGATCCCTGGTCCTAGAAGATTACACATGCCATGGAGAAACTAAGCCCATGCACCATGACTGCTGAGCCCGAGTGCTGCAATTACTGAAGCCCGTGTGTCTAGAGCCTGGGTTGGCAAGAGAAGTCATTGTAGCGAGAAGCCTAGGCACTACAACAACGAGTAGCTCCTGCTACTCATCACAATAAAGACCCAGCACAACCGTTAAATAAATAAATGAACTTAAAAATTTTAAAAACTGGCAGAGTTTCAACAGTAGCAAACACAGTAGGATAATTAAACACAATAAAGCTCAAAAATTGGTGACCAAGGAAAGAAGCAAGATTCCAATGAGACCAGAAAGGAATAGCAGTAGGCTCTCAGCTCTGCCCTATCAGCATTCCCCAGAAGCCATCCTGATGTGTTAATGAAATTCTGCAAATTCTCACTAATAGCTCCAGATCTGAAAAGAAGCAACCTGAGTACCTATCTGTACATTTATCTTCTGACTGAGTACCTATCTGTACATTTATCACTGCTGAGGAGTAAATATTTTAAATCTTTTATTCCCCAGTGAATCATTTAGAATTTTATTATCCAGAATTTGGAAGGATCCCCAAAAGAGTATTCAGTTCAGTCGCTTAGTCTTGTCTGACTCTTTGCGACCCCATGGACTGCAGTACACCAGGCCTCCCTGTCCATCACCAACTCCTGGGGTTTACTCAAACTCATGTCCATTGTGTCAGTGATACCATTCAACCGTCTCATCCTCTGTTGTCCCCGTCTCCTCCCGCCTTCAAACTTTCCGAGCATCAGGGTCTTTTCAGATGAGTCAGTTCTTTGCATCAGGTGGCCAAAGTATGATTGGAGTTTCAGCTTCAACATCAGTCCCTCCAGTGAATATTCAGGACTGATTTCCTTTAGGATAGACTGGTTGGATCTCCTTGCAGTCCAAGAGACTCTCAAGAGTCTTTTCCAACACCACAGTTCAAAAGCATCAATTCTTCAGCACTCAGCTTTCTATATAGTCCAGCTCTCACATCCATAAGTGACTACTGGAAAAACCATACCTTGATTAGACGGACCTTTGTTGGCAAAGTAATGTCTCTGCTTTTTAATATGCTGTCTAGGTTGATCATAACTTTACTTCTGAGGAGTAGGTGTCTTTTAATTTCATGACTGCAGTCACCATTTGCAGTGATTTTAGAGCCCAAGAAAATAAAGTCAGCCACTGTTTCCACTGTTTCCCCATCTATTTGCCATGAAGTAATGGGACCGGATGCCATCTTAGTTTTCTGAATGTTGAGCTTTAAGCCAACTTTTTCACTCTCCTCTTTCACTTTTATCAAGAGGCTCTTTAGTTCTTCTCTTTCTGCCATAAAGGTGGTGTCATCTGCATATCTGACCATAAAGCATACTTATTTCTTCAGACAACTTCTGTACATGTTAGAGAGACATGACAAACACTGTAGTAGAGAAAAATAGACACCCATTTCAATCCAACATTTACTTGTTGGATTGAATTAGAAAAAACGACATGCGTATATCAGGCTGTTAGACTTTAAAAAATCATAGTTCTCACAAAAACTGAGGAAATTTGTTTGTAACCAAATCTGGGTAGATGGTTGATTTGGAAGGTACTCAGTGGACTCATTTAATTTCACATTATGAATCCATCCATGGACTCATTTAATGTCACGTTACCTTTTAATGTTGTTGCTGGAGTTTTGGGCTGCCAGCAATACCTAAGTTCTTGAGAGGTGTTCATAAATTCAAATCATTCTTTTCTTCCTCATTAACTCTAGAAAGAAGACCTACAAGACCTTTTAGAACTAACACCCAAAAAAGATGTCCTTTTCATTATAGGCTACTGGAATGCTAAAGTCGGAAGTCAAGAAACACCTGGAGTAACAGGCAAATTTGGCCTTGGAATACGGAATGAAGCAGGACAAAGACTAATAAGAGTTTTGCCAAGAAAATGCACTGGTCATAGCAAACACCCTCTTCCAACAACACAAGATAAGACTCTACACATGGACATCACCAGATGGTCAACACCGAAATCAGATTGATTATATTCTTTGCAGCCAAAGATGGAGAAGATCTATACAGTCAACGAAAACAAGACCAGGAGCTGACTGTGGCTCAGATCATGAACTCCTTATTTCCAAATTCAGACTGAAATTGAAGAAAGTAGGGAAAACCACTAGACCATTCAGGTATGACCTAAATCAAATCCCTTATGATTATAGAGTGGAAGTGAGCAATTAAGATTTAAGGGCCTAGATCTGATAGACAGAGTGCCTGATGAACTATGGAATGAGGTTCGTGACATTGTATGGGAGACAGGGATCAAGACCATCCCCATGGAAAAGAAATGGAAAGAAGCAGAAATGGCTCTCTGGGGAGGCCTTACAAATAGCTGTGAAGAGAAGAGAAGCGAAAAGCAAAGGAGAAAAGGAAAGATATAAGCATCTGAATGCAGAGTTCCAAAGAATAGCAAGAAGAGATAAGAAAGCCTTCTTCAGCGATCAGTGCAAAGAAATAAAGGAAAACAACAGAATGGGAAAGACTAGAGATCTCTTCAAGAAAATTAGAAATAACAAGGGAACATTTCATGCAAAGATGGGCTCGATAAAGGACAGAAATGGTAGGGACCTAACAGAAGCAGAAGATATTAAGAAGAGGTAACAGGAATACACAGAAGAACTGTACAAAAAAGATCTTCATGACCCAGATAATCACGATGGTGTGATCACTCACCTAGAGCCAGACATCCTGGAATGTGAAGTCAAGTAGGCCTTAGAAAGCATCACTTTGAACAAAGCTAGTGGAGGTGATGGAATTCCAGTTGAGCTATTTCAAATCCTGGAAGATGATGCTGTGAAAGTGCTGCACTCAGTATGGCAGCAAATTTGGAAAACTCAGCAGTGGCCACAGGACTGGAAAAGGTCAGTTTTCATTCCAATCCCAAAGAAAGGCAATGCCAAAGAATGNAATTCCAGTTGAGCTATTTCAAATCCTGGAAGATGATGCTGTGAAAGTGCTGCACTCAGTATGGCAGCAAATTTGGAAAACTCAGCAGTGGCCACAGGACTGGAAAAGGTCAGTTTTCATTCCAATCCCAAAGAAAGGCAATGCCAAAGAATGCTCAAACTACCGCACAATTGCACTTATCTCACATGCTACTAAAGTAATGCTTAAAATTCTCCAAGCCAGGCTTCAGCAATACGTGAACCATGAACTTCCAGATGTTCAAGCTGGTTTTAGAAAAGGCAGAGGAACCAGAGATCAAATTGCTAACCTCTGCTGGATGATGGAAAGAGCAAGAGAGTTCCAGAAAAACATCTATTTCTGCTTTATTGACTATGCCAAAGCCTTTGACTGTGTGGATCACAATCAACTGTGGACAATTCTGAAAGAGATGGGAACACCAGACCAGCTGACCTGCCTCTTGAGAAACCTATATGCAAGTCAGGATCAACAGTTAGAACTGGACATGGAATAACAGAGTGGTTCGAAATAGGAAAAGTAGTACATCAAGGCTTTATATTGTCACCCTGCTTATTTAACTTCTATGCATAGTACATCATGAGAAACACTGAGCTGGAAGAAGCACAAGCTGGAATCAAGATTGCCAGGAGAAATAACAATAACCTCAGATATGCAGATGANTAGTTAAAACATGCATGTGACTTTCATTATATTGATTCTACTTTTGCTTTCTAGAGCAATATACAAATGTCTTTTTTTTTTTAATGGCAACCTTGTAAATAATTGGAGACAGGTGTTTTCCTTTCCTTTAGTCCTCTCTAGGCTACACAGTTCCACTTCCTCTGTTTTCAACATGATTTCCAGACTTCTGGCTCTCCAGCTTGTCAATGTCTTTCCTAAAATTATGGTGTCTTGGACAGAAAACAGTCTTCTAACTGTGATCCAGTCAGTGTTAAGTACATCAAAGATATGACTGCCCATCATGTAGACACTTCTATTTATACTGTCTAAGAAAGTTTTAAGGGATACTTTTTTTTCCTTTATCTTTTTTCCCCCTTTTATGCAGCTGTATCATATAGTTGGCTCATATTAAATTTTTAGTCAAGTAAAATCTCTAGATATTTTTCACAAAGTGAAACTTTTCATATTCAATTCTCACTTTGAGCCAGCAACCACTTACTCCAGTAACAGGCAGAGAATTCATATGTGTAGCTACCTGAGAGAAGGATAAATATCTGGATAATCCATTATGTTTTGTTATAAAGCTTCTTCCAGTGGCCATTCTCATTGCTTAAGTTTCATCAACTAAATTAAGTATTTTCCCTTTGGGGGAAAGTCTTGAGTATTCAAGTACATATTTATGTATTTTATTACTTATGTTGTACTTAATATGTGCTAATATTAAGTCACTGTTCTTATTCTCTTAGACTCCAAAATCACTGCAGACAGTGACGTCAGCCATTAAATTAAAAGATGTTTGCTCTTTGGAAGAAAAGCTATGACAAACCTAGACAGCATATTAAAAAGCAGAAACATTACTTTGCAACAAAGCCCATCTTGTCAAGGCTATGGTTTTTCCAGTAGTCATGTATCGATGTGAGAGCTGANATTAAAAGATGTTTGCTCTTTGGAAGAAAAGCTATGACAAACCTAGACAGCATATTAAAAAGCAGAAACATTACTTTGCAACAAAGCCCATCTTGTCAAGGCTATGGTTTTTCCAGTAGTCATGTATCGATGTGAGAGCTGAACCATAAAGAAGGCTGAGTGCCAAAGAATTGATGCTTTTGAACTATGGTGTTGGAGAAGACTCTTGAGAGTTCCTTGGACTGAGAGGAGATCAAACCAGTCAATCCTAAAGGAAGTCAATCCTGCATATTCATTAGAAGGACTGATGCTGAAGTTCCAATACTTTGGTCACCTGATGTCAAGATCTGACTCATTGGAAAAGACCCTGATGCTGGGAAAGATTGAGGGCAGAAGAAGAAGAAGGGGATGACGAAGGATGAGATGGTTGCATCAACTCAATGGAAAGGAGTTTGAGCAAACTCCAGGAGATAGGGCAGGTCAGGGAAACCTGGGGTGCTGCAGTCCATGGAGGTCAAAAGGAATCAGACACCACTGAGCAACTGAACAACAATCACTGTTCTCAGAGCTTTAAAAATATTAACTCATCTTATCTGGATAATAACTCTTCCAAGTTAGTACTGTTATTATACAGATTTAACAAATGAAGAAACTGAAGGGCAGACAACTTAAGTAATTTGCCACAAATCACATAACCAGTAAGAAAGAAGCAGAGGCAAGATTCAAAACCAGGTAGTCTACAAACAGATGGGGCTCATAATCATTATATTATGCTGGCTCTCTTGACCCTAAATAAATGTTTAGAACAAAAGGTATTGTGTCATATATTTGGGAAGCAAACAAAATAACATATCATGATATTTTTATATGTTTGTCTTAGCTCCATTAAAAGGATGATAGACAGATACATACATAGACACACAGATAGAACTACAATAAACAACACGGAATAGCATAATTATGACTGGTTTGAATCATTGTAAAGGAGAAGGAAATGGCACCCCACTCCAGGACTCTTGCCTGGAAAATCCCATGGATGGAGGAGCCTGGTAGGCTACAGTCCATGGGGCCACAAAGAGTCGGACATGACTGAGTGACTTCACTTACTTACTTAAGGCAGAAACCAACACAACATGTAAAGCACTTATCCTCCAATTTAAAAAAATGAAATATTCTCCTAAAAATGGAAGAGAAGCAAGGTAAAAATTGAAGCACACAATTTTTAGCAAGGACTATCAGAAACACCTCATGATGGAAAGATAAAAATCACTCAAGTTCTTTAGTACCCATCTTCTGCTGGAAATAATTCCTCCATCATCCTGTATGTCACCAACTTGCTTGGGGTTTAAAGACAAAACTACCCTAAAATCATGACCCACCAAACATCGGTCACCTAAACCAATCTAGGAGCTTGCCTCTCTAAGTACTCTAAATTGGTATTTTTGGGGAACTTATATATATTCCTGCTACTGCACCATAATCTAAAACTCGTTCTTTTGATAGTACTTTCAAATGAATAACCCAGGATTCCTTACATAGACTCTCATTTTTGCTTAAGACTAAGGGCTATATACCAGGAAAACTTGAAGTATCTCTTCAGTAGAATTTCCTAAGCAAACTAGTCCTCATTTGGCTTTGGAGTGTGGTTGCTGTGCTGTTTAAGGTGACAGAACAGAACTTGAATGCAGCCAAGGACAGAGTCCAGGATGGAAATCTACTGTAACCACCTCGTGATCCATTGTCTTGATATGGCTGTTCTATTGTTGATATTCTGGTTTCTTTAAATTATAATCATCATTAAAATTTATCAAAGTTTGTTGCTGGCTGTTTGGTTGACTCTACAGTGTGAATAATGAAAACTTGCTTATTTTTCCTATGATCTTCTGATTAATAGTCTACACACGGCAGTTTCAATGTAAATCATCCATAAGGCAGCTGTAAACATTATTCCACATCACTCCTCTAACAATCCTTATTTTGCCACAGGTAGGAGAACATCATCCCTCTAACACTGTTAATTCATCCCCGAGTTTATGTTAATAATTTGCAACAAATGGATTTATTAAAAAAAAAAAAAGTATAGGTTCAAATTCTTAGTTTAAAAAGTCAGCAGTTTATATACATTTCCCCACATCTATTTGTACCTATCAAACTATTTTCCTGAGGACACAGAAATTTGCGATTAGAAAAATAAATTAAAAGGGGAAAGAAGGGAGAATAAAAAAGAGAAAAAGCAAAAGGTCTAGTTATAGAAGTTAATCCCCCCTCAAATACAAAAGTGACAAAATGCTTTGTTTCACTCACGTTGCCATTGATCACTGCCCATTCATTTTTGTTCTCCACCCTTGCCCTTCCTAACAACTAAGGATGGACCACTTATTTTTATAGTCATTCTATAATACAGCAAGAAATAACATAGTTACTCTAACACTAAAATTTCAAGCAAAAAAATGATTCATCCTGTTAAAGCATTACTTTGGTCATACCTATGGTCTCTGAATTCTGTATTTACCATCACGCTAAAAGATAAAAAATCCATCTTCTAGTTTGTTTCCTCTTTCATCAGATTCCCCTTCAGTGAAAGAAAGTACCACTTCTTCATCCTTGCAATGAACACAACGCCTCTACTCACACCCTAGTTATTTCTCACTAGGTTATTAGATGTTCTGTCTGCTCTTTCTACATCTTTAGCACCAAAAGGAATAAAAACACCCACCTGCTACCTTCACATTTACCAGTACGAGTCTTACCTTGGCACACATTCGGGCAGAAGTGCTTATCATTTCAGTCTGTGGACCCAGCCTATGTCCAGGAGGTTATGAGAAACTGGAGAGCTGTCTTTGGCCCACTTGCTACAAATGGCATCAGACTTAAGAGGAGACACAGTCATGGAGGTGTCATAGGGAAGATGAAAGCAAGGGAGAAGCAAAACACAGATCAGCCACTCACCTGTGTTAAAACCTTACGCATGAGAGTCCTCTTAACCTTTATAATTATTTCTAAGCCAGAATTAATGATTCTGAAAGCCTGTTTTGGAAGGAACACCTTTGTTTGTCCAGGTGCATGAGGTTGTTTCCCTCTGCCACAGAAAAACAAGTTCAAGGCATTATGAAAAGTGTGCACTTAAAAAGGACATTTTCATCTCAGCGGTCTGTGTGCTAGGAAGCATTTCAGGATTAACATCTCAAGAAAGAAGTCAATCAAGGAGGATATGAGTCTATGAGTGTGTACATTGTGTCTATGGAGAGGAAAGGAGGGATACTGCTGGGGGAGGGGTAGAATTCCTGATAGAGATGTAATATTTGATCACCACTAATTTTTGTAAGTTTCACATCTATGATAATACAAAACTTTATAGGGCTCTATTTGTTGTTCTTGTTTTGTTTTTTTGTTTTTTTTTGGCACACTGAGTGGCATGTGGGCTCTTAGTTCCCTAACCAGGGATGGAACCTGTGACTCTTGCAGTGGAAGCGTGGAGTCCTAGTTACTGGACCAACAGGAAAGTCCCAGGGCTCCATTTTAAATATGAGTATATATCATACACATGTATTCATTAAAAATCTGATAAATATGTATAAATACATTTTGACAAATGAAAGGCCACGTTTTCTTATAAACCTGAATATAGATGGGGACATTTTAATTTGGTCTGTATGAATCAGTGCATAACGAAAATCAACCCTCCTTTCATTGGCTACATATTCCCATGATTTCTAGAATTCCAAGTCTAACTATCATGCAATGGAAATTTTAAACAATTGTTTTTGTTGCTGTTCAGTCACTCATTCATATCCTACTCTTTGCAACCCCATGGACTGCAGCATGCCAGGGTTCTCAGTCCTTCACTATCTCCCAGAGTTTGCTCAAATTCATGTACATTGAGTCACTGATGCTATCTAACCATCTCATCCTCTGCTGCCCCCTTCTCTTGTTGCCTTCAGTCTTTCCCACCATCAAGTTCTTTAAACTATTATTGTTATATAATTATTATAACAAATTAGAAAAAGCTATCAGGATTGCAAAATTATGATCTCTAGAAAACATGTGTTATATCCTGACAGTCATAATTGTAAAAGATAGGAAAGTTTTAAAAGGTAAACCCTAGACTATTAAATCAGATTTCAAAAGTCTATAGTAATTTAAAATGAATCACCTTTACAGTTTTAAGAATTATCTTCAAGACAGGAGTTAAACATGCTGCCTTTTAAAATTCATATATTTCTAAATATATAAAAATATTCATATAAGTCTTCCCTTTGGGACAACTTGGCAAAACTGGCCTGTTTTTATTTTCTTAGAGGGAGGAGGTGATAATAGTATTGGTAAATAGGATATTTCCTAAATATTCAAATAAGTCTAGCTGGAGCTACTGTAACGTCCTTCTCTACATATAATTTTAGAAGATGATATTGGTGAAAATAAGTCTTTATTAAGTGGGTCTTTTCCTGACAAAAATATTTTCTAAAACAAGACTTTGTATATAATGGAAGCTATATTAATATTATTGTGTTGTTCAGTTGCTAAGTGTGTTCGACTCTTTGTGACCCCATGGACTGCAGCATGCCAGGCTTCCCTGTCCTTTACCATCTCCCAGAGTTCATTCAAACTCACGTCAACTGAGTCGGTAATGCCATTCAACCATCTCTCCTCTGTCAACCTCTTCTCCTCCCACCTCTAATCTTTCCCAGCATCAGGCGCTTTTTCAAAGAATATGCAGTAGGAGAAAATATTAATTTTTACTCAAAAGTATTAATTAAGTATATAACCTACAACTTATACTAGAACTCTCTCTTCTAATACTATGCCTAGTTATTAAAAAAAACAGGCACTCGAGGGCTGAGTTGTCATATTAATATACTGGCCAGCAAATTACTGCTGCCCTAAAATTCAAAGGTAAATGCAGAAATAGCTCTACCAACACAAGTGAAGTAGATACATTTCAATGATTGTTATTTAGGAAACACATGCTATTATAATAGGGCTTGCCAGGTGGTTCAGTGGTAAAGAGTCTGCCTGCCAAGCAAGAGACACAGGTTCAATCCCTGGGTCAGGAAGATGCCCTGGGGAAGGGAATGGCAACCCACTCCAATATATTTGCTGGGAAAATCCCATGGACAGAGGAGACTGGCGGGCTACAGTTCATGGGGTCACAAAAAGTTGGACATGACTGAGCATGCACACAATGCCATTTTATTAGTAAAACTTTATAATTTAGCTGGTAAAGGAAAACACAGGTATGATACAGTCTGAGCCAAATTATCCTAGACTGGCTATTCTCAGAGCTTGGATTTCCCAAATATTTACCCACTCTTGATTTTATGTTGCTCATTACCAACCTGTGTTTTTAGGACTTCAAAGGCCAGCTATTCCAAGGAGCAAGAAGCTAGACAGACATGAAACTTGGATGCCACGCTTAGGAACACAGAGTGCTCCTTCCTGCCTAGCCACAAAACCAAGCCTCATTTCACCTCTCCCACTTCCTGTTAATAGCAAAGGTTAGAAACAGATTCTGTTCCCAAGCACAAAAGTCAGCATGTCTTTTTTCCTTTTTTTTTTTTTTTTACTAATAAAACTCTGAGCAGCACACACAGGTACAAGTGTTTCACGCTATTTGCTTATTCTCTACCTGAGTTATAAACCCTTAAGATAGATGGCAGTAAACTGTTAAATTCTATAGATTAACTTGGTTGCAATTAAATCAACAAATCTCATAGCCAATAGAATATTCTTGCAGTCTTGAGCTGTTAACCTGGTGTGAACACAGATTTATATCTGATAGGGACATGTAAAAAAACATTAATTTGATCATCAATCTTAGAGCTACCACTAGTAGAAAATGTTTCCTGAGCAGCCAAATATGAAAATTATATTTACACAAAGGCAAAAATAAATGGAAGAAAGGTCAATTTTGGGGGGAAAAGAACAGAAAAGCATACAAATATATATATACCTAAAATCTATGGTATAATATTCTAAGGTGGGTAATTTAATCTCAACCAGTAGAGCCATCAGTTTATCTAATATAATTTCTCTATTGAACATACCATTACTATTATGGTTTTTTCATTGCAAACTCCTCTATTTCACCCCAACCAAATCCAATTTCCACTCAGCTTAAACATTTCCCATGATCAGAAGAGTATTTATTTTNAGACTCTTGAGAGTCCAAGAGTCTTGTGAGGAGGTCCAACCAGTCTGTTCTGAAGGAGATCAGCCCTGGGATTTCTGTGGAAGGCATGATGCTAAAGCTGAAACTCCAATACTTTGGCCACCTCATGCAAAGAGTTGACTCATTGGAAAAGATTCTGATGCTGGGAGGGCCTGGGGGCAGGAGGAGATGGGGGTGGCAGAGGATGAGATGGCTGGATGGCATCACAGACTCGATGGACATGAGTTTGAGTGAACTCTGCGAGACGGTGATGGCCAGGGAGGCCTGGCGTGCTGCGTTTCATGGGGTCTCAAAGAGTCAGACACACGTGAGCAACTGAACTGAACTCAACTCTGGAAAAGATATTGAGTTTTTGTTATTTCTGGTATCAGAAGCCTAAATGATCAACTGCCATTTCATATCAGAGGAACATTTCTTTTACTCTTATGGTTGCAGTCTGAGTGCTATCAACGTATAGCTCTTTCCTAAGTACAAACTAAAGCCTGAGAAATGCTAGAGTTCTCTCCTTTTTTAGGTGGTCATGGCCATCAGAGAGCCTACTTTTCCTACAACATCAGGAAAGCATCATGGTTGTGGTGGTGGTAATGGTGATGATGACAGTGAAGACGATAAGGCAGCAGCTCTAGTTTTTCAAATTTTGTGCCTGGCATTGTATTAAAGGCTTTTTTTTTTTTTTTAACACAATAGCTCTATGAAGTAGATTCTATTATATGCCACTTTACAGATGAGGAAATGAACAAGGATTAGTTAGAAATAAGAAATTCCAATAAATATTTGTTGAATGAATAAGTGGGAAATCATCTATATGATTGAAAGTCTATAATCTATGGCTTGGCACTCTGATGAACGTTGAGGTATAGAACAAGGATTGGCAAACTTTTTCTATAAGGGGCAAATAGTAAATATCTTAGACTTTGCAGACAATCTAGTCTCCGTTGCATTTATTCAGCTCTGCTGTTATAGCACAAAAGCATCCATAGATATGTACCAGATGAGCATGGCTGTGTTCCAGTAAAACTTTATCTACGAAAACCGGAAGCAGGATCATCCAGCTGGCAGGGTGTTGTTTACCAGCCCCATTGGAGTTTTTTTTTCCCTCTCCCTCTCTATAAAGAGTATATATGATGGGGCCATTTTAACATAACTTGTTTCTGACAGCAGTCAGGATATGGCAGGCTGGATGTGGAATTTTTTCTTTTGCGAAAAGAAGAGGGTTCTTACAGATTATTTTTTCCTAAACAAAATTTTAGGAAACAGAGGAGGATTTCTTTATATTTTAGAAGAGCCAAGAACATAAGATGCAATTAAAGGATATCTCTTATTGTATTGAAAATATGATCTTATTTATAGATATTTTAGAATCATGCTATCACAGCTAAAAGATCATTTGGCCCATATATTTCAGATAATGATACTGGAAGCCAAGGGAAGAAGAAGTTGTTCCATATCATTTATCTAGTTAGAGACAGGCCTTTTCCATTTAGTTCATGCTTTATACTTTTCAGGAATACTATATTCAATTGGCAAATGTTTATTGAGTTTCCTCCTCTTGTTAAACCACTGTTTTGGTATTTAAGGCAGGAGACTATCTCAAAGAGTTCACATTAGCCTTGGTAGAAGGGAAGATTATACATATAAAAGCCTAAAAAACAGTAGCAAACAATATCAGATTCTGAACAATTAAGGCCAACAGTGTTGTAAAAATTCAAGGGAAGCATCAAACTCTAGGGGCTGAGGTGATCAAGAAAGCATAAAAGGTTAATTTCAGCTTGAAAAATGGATTTGGGTCTTGATACAGAAAGGGACATGTGAAGCTGAATCCTGTGTGGGGAGAATATTCTGAGCAAAGGTGTGAGAGACTTATTTAGAAAGGGTATGCAAGACTTGTTTAGAAACAGTTTGGCCCAAATGGAAGCTCTCTGTGGGGAGCACTAGTAGTAGTAGAGGCTGGGAAATTAAGCTGGTACAAAAATAGAGGGGTTTGAATATTGGGGAATTATTAAAAACATTTTTAGCAGAGAGAAAATGCTTTCAGTTCTGGACTCTGGAAAGGTAATCTGACAGCAGTGTGCAGGATTGGTTTAAGGTATAAGACCTGAAAAGAAATCCAGTGTTGCATTCCTAAATTCACAAGACTCCAAAGAGCAAAGGGATTGTGTCCTCTGGAATGCAGAAGGGACTACTTGTGGTCATCTGTTATTATGTGAAACAAGGGATCTGACTCATTTATGCATCCACCAAGCACTGATGTTTATGCTTCATTAGATTGGCAGGTTTATTAATAAAATTCTTAGAAGCCAGAGTCTTATGTTTCTGTAATCAAGCTAGAAGCTGGAGGTTGTCTCCTGCTTTCTCTTTAACCTTGGGAACTAGTTTGTTGTTCTCTATGGTGAATTGTTAGTAAATATCTTAGTCTCAGAGGTCCCTGCCAAAGAGAGCAAGGGTTAAGCATGATAGGAGCAAAGAAGATGGACATAGCCAAGAGGTAAGGTGCAAATGAAGAGCAGATGGAGGTATATTTTTCCTTCATACCTGTTGATCTCAGGGCCTTGAGTAAATGCTGGGGCAGATTTTCAAGCACTTTTTGAATACCAGAAGACAGTGCTTCCTATCTTTCTTTTCAAACTGAATTTCCAAAGATGGGAGTTATAGAGCCAGAAACCTCTTGTTTTCAGATTTTCTTACTTTTATATGTACTGGTTGTAGGAGAAAAGGACAGTGAGGATGGAATGTACATCCCATCTGTTTTCAGACTGTCCAGTAGAGGATGAAGTATTTGCTTGACTGCAAATAATGTTCTCTTCTGTTGGGCCTTGGGCATATTTGGTCTTGCAAAATGAGATAGTGTAAGACACTTGAAGTAGGAGTTCTGCTCAGCCTATGGTCAGGTACAGAGACATTCTCCCTCTGTCATCAAGTAGTACTGATAACTTTATTCCAGTGGGCCCAAATTCATCCTGCCTTAGTGGATTTGGAGAAGGCACAGCATCCATCAAGCACCTTTCCCATCTATCAAGTTGATGTATTACTGACTTGGAGAGGCAGTATAGGTAGTGGAAAAGAATGTTGAATGTTACTGATAGAAAGAGCGTGGTTGTAGGAATTCAAGTCCAGAGAATTTGGAATTTAATCCTGAGAGAGAAAAGCTGTATGACCCTGAGCAAATCACTTTGCTTCTCTAAGCCTCAATTTCCCCAGCTGAAATTGGCTTAGTGGTTCTTTAATGGCCCTTCCCCAGCTCTTAAATTCCTGTTTTATTTCTGAAAGACATGTGTTTTTAATAATTTGTAAGTAAACGTGTTTGTGCCAAATATTTAATAAGAAAATCATGTAGCTTTTCTCCAACGTTAGTTGTTTTCTTTTGAATACTAGTCAAGGTTTTTTACTGGAAGGATAATGAAAATATTAAAACAAGCTTCTAAATGATGTCTTTTAAAAATGGAATAAAATATTCACACATTCATCTTGGGAAAAGACAGAAACCTAAGTCAAAACCTCAAGGATCATGGCCACATCTCTATTTCTGGGACTACAGATGATGAGAAATGGGTTCACAGTCTTGATTATTTTGCTGATGGTGTGGAAGGTCTTGAAATGTGTGCTGTTTGTCTACATTAGGAGCCCCACTGCTACTAACCAGCTGAAACCCCTAAAGTACTCCTCTAAACTTTCTAGTGGGTAAAAGCTATGCTGCCAATTTCTGATCTTTTCAGGGCTTCTGCAGTACAAATCAGGTAGCTACTCAGCTTTCTTTATGGCTGGTTTAGGATTCAGCTTTCTTAGGTATGCTGTCTGTTACCACTATCCTTCTTTACAGCTTCCAAAATTTTGTTACTTTCCTCTCCTGGTTTTTGTCCCTGGGTTTGTAGGGAAAGAGCAAATTAGCCAAGATAGCCGTGGTCAGGTGCTCTCACCCCACGTTCTCTTCAGCTCTCACCCCATGTTTTGTAAATAATGACTTTGCATGGTTACTAACAGCTGAGATCCTTTGTAGCACTGCGTGCACCTGTCAAGCCCTTGAGGCTGTGTCTGCTGGGTCAGCTACAAGAGAATATAGCATGTCTCCTGCTGCGCCAACCCAGAGAGAATAAACATGTCTGTAGTTCCTACAGCTCCTCAAAGTTTCCTCTAGCTTCCTCGCTGGGTCCTTGCCTACCCTGGGTTCAGTGAACAGTGAGACAGTTGGCATAGTTGGCAAGATACACAGCAAGTAGAGGAGCCTGAGGCTCCAGTGGATGGAGGAAGCCAGTGGCCATGGTCCTATCAGCATGGGCCTCAGTGGAAGATTGGGAGGCAGTGGACAGATCACCATATAGCATTGAGAAGGTGTTGCAGGTGATAAGTTCCCATTTGCCGGACAAGGTGGCATGGACTACCACTGGCACCATGGGTGGATTTCCTGACTGCCCTGAAGGCTGTGCAGAGATGATTGGAAGAACTAGAGCAATATATATTGGAATTAGAGCAAGAACTTCGTGGCCTTAAAGAACCCAGTGTTTCTGACAGTGAGACAGAATTGTGTCTTTTTCAGACTACAGGTCCAGGCCCCCACTTGTTAGTAAGGCTTGTCATGCAGCAGAAGGATGAGGCCAAGAAGGTGAAGCCCCGGGAGGCCTTGGGCACCAAGGAGGCCAAAGAGAAGAAGAACGGCACCAACTCTGCAGCCAGGGTGAAGTCTAGAAAGATGAGCAAGGAGCAACCCCACTGTAGAGAAAGAAGAAAGGAAAAAGGGAAAACCACAGTGGCAAGTTTAGAGCTGGATCAGGTCCTGCTGAACCCTCCTCTGTGGAGCACCAAGGAAACCACTGAGCCTGCAGACAGCTTCACAGGATGGCAAGTGAAGCTCAGAAAATAACAATGAGGACCTGGACTTCAAGGTGGTGGATGATGACTGGGAAACCATCACCATGCTTGGAATCAGCTTGACATCCACCCTATCAGCTTCTATACTGGTCTGGCAGGTGGAGGAGCCTTCGGAAGATGACAACCATTTTATAAGCAGCATGCAAGTTGCCATTTTGAACAATATCCTGTCCACCCTTTTGGTTCCTTAATTGCCACCTCAATAGTGGCAGGCTTGGGAGAAGTAGTGGAATGGTGGCAGGTGAAGGGGATTAAAAGTGTGAAGGCCCTAAAGGAGGGTGCCCAACTGGTAAAGGCCCCATCCGGGTTCACAGATGCAAATGTGGGCTGATGTGCTGGCAGCAGGAGTTGACAGAAATAAAATTGATAAACAGCCCAGTGCTCTGCTCCTAGAGCTATGGAGGCAACTGAGATCAGAACAGCAGTTTACCAAGTTTCAGAAACACCGACAGCAAGAGATACAGGTGGTTCAGCTAGAAGATTACATGGCATCTAAGGATGTTCCTTCGGATGCTCTTTTCCACTTTGAAATACTGTAAAGGCTGTGTGCTTACTTTTGGAAATTGGATGACTCCCTGTGCACAGGTATACTATAAAGGCTATGTTTTATGATTGCTACTAACTTCTGATGCTCTTGCAGATTTAGAACAGTGTGCACCAGAGGTTATAAAGCGTACAGAATCACGTGGATAGGCTGTGAAAACTGCAAAAATCTGCTCTTTGAAGGGGTGGGCCTGGTGCCTGTGCAGGGTTTTGTGGGTCCTTAAAACCCCACAATTTCAGGATCCTGCAATTTCACAAGGACAGACAGTGGACTAGACTTGGCCATGGAAGATAAAGGCACTCCACATGTGGTGGGTGGCTCTTCTAACCCCATGAGGACAAGGACTGCAACATGAGTTCCAGGTGATACCTGGAGTTGGGTTTTGCTACGGCACCCCACTCCAGTACTCTTGCCTGGCAAATCCCATGGACAGAAGAGCCTGGTAGGCTACAGTCCATGGCGTCGCTAGGAGTTGGACACGACTGAGCGACTTCACTTTCACTTTTCACTTTCATGCATTGGAGAAGGAAATGGCAACCCACTCCAGTGTTCTTGCCTGGAGAATCCCAGGGACGGGGAAGACTGGTGGACTGCCATCTCTGGGATCGCACAGGGTCGGACACGACTGAATTGACTTAGCAGCAGCAGCAGCAGCAGGGATGTAACTATTTGCTGTTGTAGCATCTACTGCTGTTGCAGAATGTGGGTTCAAGGATCACTGTTACTAAGCCAAGGAAATATTGCAGAAGATGGACTGCACCTAGATTGTGACATGAGAGACCTTGAAGGGGTAGAATATAGAGAAAGAACAAATTAGTCAACATGGCAGTGGTCAGGCCCTCTCGCCCCCATGTCCTCTTGCTCATACACCCCACATTTTATGAAGAATGACTTTACATGGTTATGTAACAGCTGAGATCATTCATAGCACTGCATATGTGCATCATGACCTGTATAAGTACCACCTGAAAAGCCATTGTGGCTGTGCCTGCTGGGTCCACCATGAGAGAATATAGCATGTCTTGCTATTTTGTCATCCTGGAGAGAAGATACATGTCTGCAGTTCCTATGCCTCCTTGAGTTCTCTTCCAGCTTCCCCACTCATGCTTTGCCTACCCTGAGTTCAGTGAACAGCAAGACAGGGGTTATGCCTTCAAAAACAAAAATTACCAAAAAACTGTTTACTGTGACTTCCCTGGCAGTCCAGTGGTCAAGACTTCAGGCTTCAGTAGCAGGGGGCACAGGTTTGATTCCAGGTCAGGAACTGAGATCTCGCAAGCCTCAAGACATGACTTCCCCCATGCCCAGCCCCCACCAAAAAAAAAAAAGCTTACACAAAGCGATGGATAACTGAGAAGAGAATTGAGCATAGGAGAGTCCTGGGATAATCAGTGTGCTATAGTCTGAGCCCCAAGGATCATGTTATACATCTTTTAAAATATATATATTTACTTGGCTGTTTGAGACTCTAGTTAAGATGTGCAGGCTTAGTTTCTCAGTGGCATGTATCAAGAAATCTATTTTTTTTTAACTATTTCAAAACAGTTAGTGTTCTACAAAACAAATGATTCACTCTAATCATATGGCTTGTCAGGGAAATACAAAGGGGTAACTTATTTAAACTGAAATTGCCAAATGCAGTGTGAGGCTCTGATTCAGACAGACTAGCTATAAAAAGGGAAATCTGGATTTGGATTGGATTTTAGATGTTATGAAGTTGTTGATAATTTTATTATGTGTAGTGATATAATGCTTATATTTCATAGTCCTTATCATTTGGAGATACGTACTACACATACTGGAATATTTACAGTAAGATGATTTTGTGTCTGGAATATGCTTTTAAAAACTGTATTAGTTTGCTGTTAACAAATCACTATAAACTGGGTGGCCTAGAACAACAGAGTTTTATTGTATTCACAATTCTTGAGGCTAGAAATCCAAAATCAGGATATTTTCAGCATTGATTCCTCTTGAGGTTTATGAAGGAGAATATGTTCCACCCTTCTATCTTCTGGAAACCTCAGGCATTCTTGGCTTGTAGATGGCATTCTCCTTGTATCTTCATATTGCCTTCCCTCTGCAGATCTGCCTCTGTGTTCAGGTTTCCGCTGTATTAAGGTACTAGTCCTATTGGATTAGGGCTCCTCTAATGACCGAACCTTAACATGATCATCTACAGATGTCATATTTCCAATTAAGATCATATTCGCAGGTATTGTGTATTATCTTTTGGGGGGGACACAGTTTAACCCACAATAAATACTGCAGGAAAAAATTTTAAAGATTAGAAAATGTTGATAATTTAAACTATTTGGGCACATAGGAATTTATTTTGTTTTTCTCTTATTTTGTGTGTGTTTGAAAATTTCCATAATTAAAATTTAAGAAATGTGTGTGTGAAACAGATTAAATTGATATTTGTACAATCATGTTCATAGCAGCATCATTCACAATAACCAAAAGGTGGAAGCAATTCAAGTATCTATAGACAGATGAATCAGTAAAGAAAATGTGGTACACACATACAATGAAATATTATTCAGAGTTCAAAAGGAAGGAAATTTTGACACATGCTTCAACATTAACTATAAAGACATTATGCCAATGAAATAAGCCAGTCACAAGAACAAATGTATAATTCTTCTTATATGAGGTTCCTGGAGAAGGCAATGGCACCCCAACTCTAGTACTCTTGTCTGGAGAATCCCATGGACGGAGGAGCCTGGTGGGCTGCAGTCCGTGGGGTCGCAAAGAGTCAGACACAACTGAGTGACTTCACTTTCACTTTTCACTTTCATGCATTGGAGAGGGAAATGGCAACCCCCTTCAGTGTTCCTGCCTGGAGAATCCCGGGGACGTGGGAGCCTGGTGGGCTGCCGTCTGTGGGGTCGCACAGAGTCAGACACAACTGAAGCGACTTAGAGGTAGAGTAGCCAGAATCATAAAGTAGAATGGTGGTTGCAAGGGGCTTGGAGGAAGAAGGGAATGGGGAGTTAGTGTTTAATGGATATAGAGTTTCAATTGGGGAAGATGTAAAAGTATTGGAGATGGATGTTGGTGACAGTTGTACTGCAAAGTGAATGTAATTAATCCCACAGAACTATATACTTGAAAATGGTTAAAATAGTAAATTGTACAAACCAGCTAAGGACTTTCTGGAAGATACTGTAAAAGCCATCAATCTTTGCAGTTAAACAGTAAATGCTTATCCTTGCATCTTTTGCAATATTTATTTCATTTATACATTCCTCATTTGTTTTAAAATAATATTAATAATTATAATTACTACCTGTTGGCTTTTTTTCCCTTGCTTTAAAAACTGGTATTCCTGTTTTTAAGATCATAAAAAGATGCTTGGTTTCCCTTAAATTTTAAACACTATAAATTTGAATTCTAAATTATATAACTTACTGTTTTAAAAATAGGTCTATAAAAATAATCCTGATGGCTTATATTGTCCTAGAAATATTATAACTATTTCTAAATGTCTTATCATTTCTATTACTGATTTCTTTATTTTGTACAAATCAAAAATATCTTCTTGGTCCAGAGCAATCAACCAGTTACCCAGATTTACTGGTGCCTCTTTAAGGTTTTTTGGTTTTGTTTATTTTGTTTTATTTTAAAATATCAGTTCTTATTTCTAATGCCATTTAAAAATAATTAAATGGGGAAAAATAAAATAAGAAAACACCTTTTGGGCAACTTAAATGGCATTAAATCCTGGTCCCAAGATTTGCATTCAATACAAATTTCATGTGAAAGGAAAAAATCTCTGAATTGCCCATCTCTGTTCCTTTATTGTACTTCAAATTTGTAGCTAAATTTCTAGTGTTGAGTGTACCAGCTAAATTTTTCGAATTTTTTTTAATGGAAGAATTTTTTTGTTTTACCTACTTTACATGATGATAGTAAAAAGCTGAAAAAATTTATAAACTGTAAAATGCTATTTGAATATAATTGCCATATGAGGTAGGTATCAGTAAGAATTTAGAAGATGATTACTCAAACTTTTAAGTTATTCCTTCCCCAGGTGTATGATACAACTTGACTTCAGCTATAAATATGAGATACATAATTCATAAGGTAGTTGCAAGGATAGAATAATTTAAGTAGAATATGTTGAATGAGTCAAGGAATTCATAAACCAAGGAACTGAACAAGAGAGTTCAGCTTTCCAAATTGGTTAGATCAAGGGCTNTATGAGATACATAATTCATAAGGTAGTTGCAAGGATAGAATAATTTAAGTAGAATATGTTGAATGAGTCAAGGAATTCATAAACCAAGGAACTGAACAAGAGAGTTCAGCTTTCCAAATTGGTTAGATCAAGGGAGAGAATTATAGTGTGAACTTCAAATCAAACCCAGGCACTACAAGGTAAGTAACCATATTTGCAAAATTCTGTTTCCTGAAAAATTTCTTAGAACTCAAGAATTTCAGGAAGTAAGAATTGGGACGTAACTTTCTTCTTCATCCTCATTGTATACAGTAATTGGCTTTTGCGAGGTATGTGTGTTATAGATGTGAGATCTGAAATCCGACTTTTCTCTTGCTTTTGGAAGCATTTTGTTCCCCCTTCTTCCCAAAAGAGCGGAAGCCCAGGGTGGTGTATATGTGTTCTGTTGGTCAGTTGTGTATGATTCTTTGTGACCCCATGGACCTTGTGGACTGTAGCCCACCAGATTCACGTCCATGGGATTTTCTTGGCAAGAATCCTGGAGTGAGTTGCCATGTCCTCCTTCAGGGGATCTTCCCCACCCAGGGATTGAATCTGTGTCCCCGTTGTCTCCTGCATTGCAGGCAGATTCTTTACCACTGTGCCACCTGGGGAATTACTTCTAAGGTGTCTAGATCCTATGAGAATAATTTTCATTCAGACTATAAGCAATCAAAGGAGAGTAACACAGAGTAGAAGATAACAACCAGGCAGCTACAATTGGAACTGCTATTCTTCCACCCTACTCCTCCCCTCCTCTCCTTCAGTTGTCTTTTATTTTATTAAATATAATGACTTTGAACATGAAACATGGCATTTCTTCAGGCTGAAACCAAAGTTAGTAGACTAGGTAGGAACTAGTTCATGTTCAGTCTCTCAATTGTGTCCAACTCTGTGCGACTCCATGGATTCNGAAAAAAAAAAAATGGCCAGGCTTCCACCCGCAGCTGCAAGCTATCTGATAGCTTCTGACCAGTCAGCAGGAGAAAGCCTGCATGACTAAATTACTGAAAGGTAATTTTACTTCTCAAAATGAGGATTTCTGAGCCATAAATGTATGCATTCCAGTGGCTGCTGTAATTTGGGAACAAATAGCCCTTTTCATTTGAAAATGACGGGAACCACTGCCAGTGTTCAGGACGTTTTGTTTCTTGGGCTTTTACATGAAAAACACAATGTAATGCTCGTTATTTCTGCCCCTTTTCACATCTTATTAGACAGAGAAAGCAAGGTGGTTATCTGTGCTCTCTTAGGCTAAATCTACACATGGAATATATTCCCCCCACCTCCAGCTTCTGGACAGGTGCCTAAATAATAGAAGAGTGTCATTTTTGTCTTTCACTTTGTATAGAGTCCAAGTGAACTCTATCTCAGAATTGCATCCGACAATCCCAGCTCAACTGAAAGACACCTACACCTAACCTGATCCCATTACAAGGACGAAGCTGATTACCTGCGCGTGCTAGCTGCAAGAAATGAATTAGCTGCTAATAAATGCAGATGGAAGGCTTCTGCCCTTGTTTTTTTAAATCTTAATATTTCAAAGGAGTTCATAAAACATGATGTGCCTTCTCATTTCGCTTCAATAGTAAAGTATTTGGGATCTTACTCTAGCCTTCATGAGAATAACTACTGTCTTTTTTGAAACATGCTTGTATGCCACTGCCAATCTTGAAAATCATACAACAGTGCAAGTAAGTTCTGGCTAATTGAAAGAAAACNCAAAGGAGTTCATAAAACATGATGTGCCTTCTCATTTCGCTTCAATAGTAAAGTATTTGGGATCTTACTCTAGCCTTCATGAGAATAACTACTGTCTTTTTTGAAACATGCTTGTATGCTACTGCCAATCTTGAAAATCATACAACAGTGCAAGTAAGTTCTGGCTAATTGAAAGAAAACATAAATATTTTTCATGATTACCTCCAATAGGAAAATACCTCAAAAGAAATTGAGGCACTCTTTGTACTGTTGTTTCTCCAGCAAAACTAAATTCAGAGAATGGATTGTGGAATATAGGCCACTGAGTACAATAAAAGCAGATATGACATGCAAGCAAAAACCATATTATGGGAAGTTGTTATGTTTTCAGGATGACGTGTTTGACTTCCTCCATGTGAATTGGACAACAAAGGATGAAGACGAAAGGTTAAGCACAGTACGAACTTTCTCAGCAGTCCTGCATCTTAAGAAGACAGCCTCGTTTATGCTATTAACAGATGATATGATATTAACACTACACTTCGTTCCCACATTTCTTGCAGACAAACAAAGAAGAGCACTCTGTTTCTTGGGGAAAATCTACTGTTTCAGAGTCTATTGTACCAGACTCATAAACCCTGTCAACAAGAAGGATGAATAGATGATAGAAGCCGGGTTGTGCTGCTGGAGAAACACAGAGCAGGGAAGGAAGAGCTTATTTTTCCAATGCTCTGATCTGGGTTCTTCCTAAACATTTGAAGCCAATTGGGGGTAGGTCTCCTTTGACTTTTAGTAGGGTGATACTTCCATGTTCACTATTAGTAAATCCTTTAAACTTCTGCAAAACGCCTCTGCATAAGAATAAAAGTCTCTGTGAGCAGCCTGGGAAGTTGTAAGACACAAGTTCTTTTCATCAGGGAGCACAATGAACAATCAAATGAAAGAGACACATTAGAACAACAAAATTGCAATTACCCATCTGAGATCCCCTGTAATGGGAAGCCAGGGGGATATGGCCTTTATGCACACACTCTGACTGTAACTAATGCTCAGTAGCCATCAACAAATTATGACTCCTGACACTTTTGCTGCCGCAGTATTAAGCCCAGAGTCCAATGGAGAAAATATATGGTTTTTATTACAAAATTGTTCTTGTTTACAATTCTAATATCCTCTTCATTATCTACTTTTCTAGACGTTTTAGGCAGTTCTGAAGACCTGGGGCAGCACTAGTCCTGTCATAAAGAGAAATTAATGTTGTTAAAGTTGGCCTAGCTGCCCTCTGGGACGGCTGAAGATGTGGAAATATAAGGCTCTGTTTTTAAAATGAAAATGATTAAAGGCACAGACACCTTGCTCTTGGAGCAGCCACTAAAACTTTTAATAAAATACATGGGCACATACACACAAAAGCTTCTTTTCTTTTCCTTTCAATAAGTCATCATCTTCTCTCCCTCTCTCTCTCAAATCCCGCTTTGTTCTATAAAGAAACAGCTTGCTTTAAAGACTAATAAGTGTAAAAACATGACCTCATTGTTATAAAGAACACATTTATTTCATCCAGGAGTAGCTCATTCAATAAGGACTAGGCACAGAGAAGCCAGGAGAGCCTTCTCCCAATAGTCAGTAAGCTAATTAGGAGCACGTTTAATAGGTAGTCTTTACAACAACCGACCAGCTTAATCCCACCTCTGGAGAACACTGAAGAATGGCCTAACCATCACCACTGCCGGAGGAATGAACCTGCTTGCGTATTCTAGGGTTTCAGGGAGGGGTTTCACCAGGGGCAAGCAAGAAAGAAACAGCAAGCTAGTGGAAGTTACTAGGAATCTTTTTAGAGAGAGACTACCAACAGTATCTTGAACAAAATGGCTCATATATCCCAAGAAAAATGACAGGAAATAACTCAAAGGAAGAGAGCATAACCTTTGCCATCTGAGGGCGAATGAACAGCAGTCAAGATATCACCTCTCTGATCCTCCCAACCTTAGTCATTTCATCAGGTTAACTGAATGCTCTCCATACAGCGTTTGAGAGCAAAGTAACACCCCCACTCTCCCAATGTTTTAATTTTATTATTTTATTTCAAGAGCTCTTGTGTTTCCACCATTTTTCTTTTCTTCCTCTGCTCCTTTCCTCCTGATTTTCTTCCTTACTTCCTTCCTTTTGATTTCTCCTCTCTCTCTTTCTTTCCCTTTCAGTTTCTTTTTAATTTGCCCTACTTGCCATCATTCTGCTCAGATAACGAACGTGTAACTAATAGCCATCTGGGAGGAACAAAAGCTCTACAGTGGCCTTAAGTTGTTTTTATTTTCCCCATTGTCTGCTTGGTTGGTTTTTCACAAGAGTTAATGTAGCTTCCTTACAAATCGAAAGGCCCTAGAAGATAGTCAAATATCACTGAGGTTGTCACAATCTATTTGCATACTTCTCTCATTCAGATAATTTCATCAAATATCCACTCTAAACAGATTTAGCAGACTTGAGCCTCTCATTCTTATATTTTCAGGAGAAACATATAGAAGCCANACTTCACTTTCACTTTTCACTTTCATGCATTGGAGAGGGAAATGGCAACCCCCTTCAGTGTTCCTGCCTGGAGAATCCCGGGGACGTGGGAGCCTGGTGGGCTGCCGTCTGTGGGGTCGCACAGAGTCAGACACAACTGAAGCGACTTAGAGGTAGAGTAGCCAGAATCATAAAGTAGAATGGTGGTTGCAAGGGGCTTGGAGGAAGAAGGGAATGGGGAGTTAGTGTTTAATGGATATAGAGTTTCAATTGGGGAAGATGTAAAAGTATTGGAGATGGATGTTGGTGACAGTTGTACTGCAAAGTGAATGTAATTAATCCCACAGAACTATATACTTGAAAATGGTTAAAATAGTAAATTGTACAAACCAGCTAAGGACTTTCTGGAAGATACTGTAAAAGCCATCAATCTTTGCAGTTAAACAGTAAATGCTTATCCTTGCATCTTTTGCAATATTTATTTCATTTATACATTCCTCATTTGTTTTAAAATAATATTAATAATTATAATTACTACCTGTTGGCTTTTTTTCCCTTGCTTTAAAAACTGGTATTCCTGTTTTTAAGATCATAAAAAGATGCTTGGTTTCCCTTAAATTTTAAACACTATAAATTTGAATTCTAAATTATATAACTTACTGTTTTAAAAATAGGTCTATAAAAATAATCCTGATGGCTTATATTGTCCTAGAAATATTATAACTATTTCTAAATGTCTTATCATTTCTATTACTGATTTCTTTATTTTGTACAAATCAAAAATATCTTCTTGGTCCAGAGCAATCAACCAGTTACCCAGATTTACTGGTGCCTCTTTAAGGTTTTTTGGTTTTGTTTATTTTGTTTTATTTTAAAATATCAGTTCTTATTTCTAATGCCATTTAAAAACAATTAAATGGGGAAAAATAAAATAAGAAAACACCTTTTGGGCAACTTAAATGGCATTAAATCCTGGTCCCAAGATTTGCATTCAATACAAATTTCATGTGAAAGGAAAAAATCTCTGAATTGCCCATCTCTGTTCCTTTATTGTACTTCAAATTTGTAGCTAAATTTCTAGTGTTGAGTGTACCAGCTAAATTTTTCGAATTTTTTTTAATGGAAGAATTTTTTTGTTTTACCTACTTTACATGATGATAGTAAAAAGCTGAAAAAATTTATAAACTGTAAAATGCTATTTGAATATAATTGCCATATGAGGTAGGTATCAGTAAGAATTTAGAAGATGATTACTCAAACTTTTAAGTTATTCCTTCCCCAGGTGTATGATACAACTTGACTTCAGCTATAAATATGAGATACATAATTCATAAGGTAGTTGCAAGGATAGAATAATTTAAGTAGAATATGTTGAATGAGTCAAGGAATTCATAAACCAAGGAACTGAACAAGAGAGTTCAGCTTTCCAAATTGGTTAGATCAAGGGAGAGAATTATAGTGTGAACTTCAAATCAAACCCAGGCACTACAAGGTAAGTAACCATATTTGCAAAATTCTGTTTCCTGAAAAATTTCTTAGAACTCAAGAATTTCAGGAAGTAAGAATTGGGACGTAACTTTCTTCTTCATCCTCATTGTATACAGTAATTGGCTTTTGCGAGGTATGTGTGTTATAGATGTGAGATCTGAAATCCGACTTTTCTCTTGCTTTTGGAAGCATTTTGTTCCCCCTTCTTCCCAAAAGAGCGGAAGCCCAGGGTGGTGTATATGTGTTCTGTTGGTCAGTTGTGTATGATTCTTTGTGACCCCATGGACCTTGTGGACTGTAGCCCACCAGATTCACGTCCATGGGATTTTCTTGGCAAGAATCCTGGAGTGAGTTGCCATGTCCTCCTTCAGGGGATCTTCCCCACCCAGGGATTGAATCTGTGTCCCCGTTGTCTCCTGCATTGCAGGCAGATTCTTTACCACTGTGCCACCTGGGGAATTACTTCTAAGGTGTCTAGATCCTATGAGAATAATTTTCATTCAGACTATAAGCAATCAAAGGAGAGTAACACAGAGTAGAAGATAACAACCAGGCAGCTACAATTGGAACTGCTATTCTTCCACCCTACTCCTCCCCTCCTCTCCTTCAGTTGTCTTTTATTTTATTAAATATAATGACTTTGAACATGAAACATGGCATTTCTTCAGGCTGAAACCAAAGTTAGTAGACTAGGTAGGAACTAGTTCATGTTCAGTCTCTCAATTGTGTCCAACTCTGTGCGACTCCATGGATTCTAGCCTGCTGGGCTCCTCTGTCCGTGGGACTTTCCAGGCAAGACTGCTGGAGTGGGTTGCCATTCCTTCTCCAGGGAATCTTCCTGACCCAAGGATCAAACCCACGTCTTTTGCATTGGCAGACAGATTCTTTACCACTGAGCCCCACCAGGGAAGCCAATAAATAGCAACCAAGGCAAATGCCTTAATTTGACCTAATTTATTTGTGTGTTTGTCTGTTCAGCCACTATCAAACATTCATTCTGTGTGAGAGCCAATGCTAAGTACTAAGACTGTAAAAATAAATCTGGAACTTTCCTGGTAGTCCAGTGGTTAAGAATCCACCTTGCAATGCAGAGGACGCAAGTTCGATCCCTAGTCAGAAAACTAAGATCCCACGTACCAGGGAACAATTAATCCTGTGCATCACAGCTACTGAGCCTGCATAGTGCAGCCTGCCTGGACACAGTTCAAGAGTTCATTCATCACAACAAAAGCTCCTGTGTGCTACAGCTAAGACCTAATGCAGTCAAATAAATATTTTAAAAAATAAATCTCTGCCCTCAGTTAACTTTTAGTTTAGTGGGAAAGAGCATAAGTAAGTAGGCTGTTACTTTGCTCTATGCTAAGTTATCTGGTAGAAGTGAGAACCAAGTGTTGTAGGAACACAAACTTGGGTCCTCAGGGAAGATTTCCTAAAAAAGTAAACCTGAGGAAACTCCTGATGAATAATTAAGAGTAGGGAGTTAGAGAGTATTCATAAAATTTTATTTGATCTTCTATGAACATGAAGTAATATATATCAAATACTAGAGGAAAGGATGGCTTAAGTATGGCCTGCAGGAAGTGAGGCAGTTGGAGTAGAAGCAAGAAAATGTTAGTTACAAGAATTGTGGGTAGGAGTTTGTAGTAAAATAGAAGATGACTTGTCAATGATTTGGTGGCTTACCAGTTTTGGTTTCATGTCTTTGGAAGCCTAAAGACCTCATAACGTGTGAAATAGGGCTTCCATAAAGAGACAACCTTTTCTGTGGTAGCATCAGAGCTGATAATCACCTTCTTGGTCTCCCCAAAGTGAGGTGTAGGCAACATGACTCTGACCCTCAGAAACTTCCTAACACATACTACCTAATAATACAATGGAACTCATGTGACCCTCTTCTCTCTCATTCTTTTTGCAGGCACCCAAGAATACGTTTCCACACAGGCCTTGTGGACGCCCACCTCTACTGCTTGAAAAAATATGTTGTGGACTTCCTAATGGAAAATAAGTAAGAAGGAGGGAGACTGAGTCAAATTCACAGGACTTAAGCTACCCTGTGACTTAGTTAATAGTTTTAAACCTTGATAATAACCAGTTGTATAAATAGTTTGTATAAATAATATAGTTTATTATAGAAGTGAAATTATGTTATCTGCATACTGTTATTTCATCTGTACCAGCTTATATTTTGGGGGCCTGTGCTATGATAACCGGCAAATTATTTTTATAAAATTAATATTCACGTATGAAGCATCTTTCAACACAGCTTCAGGCTCTTCCTTCTTTCTGCAAGGGTGAGCTCACCAGCTATAGTGCTATTTGTCTCCAAGAGGATGTCCTTTCCCTGGGCAATTGTCCCATAGATGGGCCCTCTTAGCAAAGGGCCAGACACTTACCCAAGAGAAGGAAGAAAAGCAAATTTTCCTCCAATTTTGTAAAAGAAGTCCACCTCTCTGAGTGAAGTTTTATGAATTTCATGAATTAAGAAATTTGGTACTTTCTGTAGTTTTGCTTTGATAATAGAACTGTGGGCCTTAAACACTTGCCAGAGACTCTCTGGCAGATCACAGGATGTGGGTGGGTTTCCAGAGAGAAAACTTCCATTTGTGGTTGATCTCAAGGATTTTTTTCATAAATAATTTTATTTATTTATTAATTTATTTTTTTACTGTGATGGATCTTCTTTGCTGCACGTGCTTTCTATAGTTGCAGAGAATGGGGTCTGCTCTCTGGTTGTGATGTACAGGCTTGTCATTGCAGTGGCTTCTCTTGCTGTGGAGCCCAGGCTCTAGCGTGAACAAGCTTCAGTAGCTGCGGTGTACTGGCTGTAGAGCACAGCTCAACAGCTGTGGCACATGGGCTTAGTTGGTCCGCTGCGTGTGGGGTCTTCCCAATCAGGAATGGAACCCGTGTCTCCTGCATTGGCAGGTGGATTCTTTACCCACGGAGCCACCATGGAAGCCTAATCTCAAGGATTTTGATAGGCAGTGCAACTAGAATCCTCAGAAGAACAGGTAGGAAAAGATTTAATAACTACCTGGTTAAGAAGAGGAACAGCTAGTCTTCCTTGATGGCTTCTGGATAAGTTTATACCTTGCATAGTACTGGTAACTGGAAAGCAGTCAGGCTGGTACGACATCATTAAGTTCCTTCAGACGAGCTGGGGAAGGGAGTCTGAGAACCTGAGTTTAAGTGCTAAGCATGCTGTTGACTGGTGGACTTGGATATATACAAGAATATTGAGGGGAAGGGAAATTGTCCCTCCATGCCCAATATAATATTTTTTTGCAGCATCCTAACCCTTACCACCTATTAACTCCTGCTAACCCACTACAGAAACCCCATGTAGAGCCAATGATAAAACAAATTATTTGGGCTCCTGGAAAGCTTTCCCAGGTATTGTTGTTTCTCTGTTTTCTCTCACCAGGACAGTATTGCCCTGCTCCCTTCTGACTTATTATTCTGTTTTTTCATTCAATCAGCCATATTTATTAAGCTTCTGTTATGAGGCAGGCATTGTGCTAAATCAGCTGTGGGATCCATGGTGAATAAGCAAATAGGGGCTCTGCCCTTACAGAATTGAAGTTATTAGGACCCATTTTCCAGTTACCAGTGTCTGGGCTATCCATGTGTTAAAAATGAAGTTAATTCTTTGCCATGAAAGGGTTTATTTTTTTAATCTCAAGTGAAAATGAATCACTGTCAAACAGGTCCTGACCTTGACATGTTGAGAGACCTTTTTTTAAAAAATTATTTCCTATGGAAAATTTCACATAGATAAAAAAGTAGAGAAAGTGATACAGTTAACTCCCATGTACCCCTCAAACAGCTTCAGTTCAGTTCAGTCAGTCAGTCACGTCCACCTCTTTGCGACCCCATGGACTGCAGCACTCTAGGCTTCCCTGTCCAACACCAACTCCCAGAGCTTGCTCAAACTCATGTCCATTGAGTCGGTGATTCCATCCAGCCATCTCGGCCTCTGTCATCCCCTTCTCCTCCTGCCTTCAATCTTTCCCAACATCAGGGTCTTTTCATATCAGTCAGTTCTCTGCATCAGGTGGCCAAAGTATTGGAGTTTCAGCTTCGGCATCAGTCCTTCCAGTGAATATTCAGGACTGNTCAATAAAGCAGAAGTAGATGTTTTTTTGGAACTCTCTTGCTTCTTCTATGATCCAACAGATGTTGGCAGTTTGATCTCTGGTTCCTCTGAGTTTTTAAAATCCAACTTGAACATTTGGAAGTTCACAGTTCACATACTGTTGAAGCCTGGCTTGGAGAATTTTGAGCAAGCCCTCATACAACTTCAATAGTCACCAATTCATGGCTAATCTTAGTTTCTATTTGCTACCACCAATCTTGCCACCAGATTATTTTAAAGCAAATCATTATAATTTCATCTGTTATGATTTCAATTGTAATTATGTATAAATATTTCAGTATCCTTAAACAATACCTCAATACTACTCTTGCACTTAAAAAAAAATAACAGCATTACCTTAATACTACCAAATGGGATTTTAGCTTTTGATATCTGAATATGCAGTAGTTTTGCAACAAAGCCAACCTCATCCTGGTTGCTGCAGCTCCTTTGTAGCTCACTTGACCCCCACTGGTTAGTAGGTCCCCCACCTTGGGGGTACTGTAGTGGTATGTACCTGGAGGACCAGCCTCAGTTTGTGATTCTATGGCTCCTGGCCAGAAGCTCCACCAAATGAGACTTTCCCAGAGCTTGCTGTAATAGAGGAGGATACGGAGCCTCAGCTCAAACCACCTCCCCATCTCAAGGTCTTAAAGACCTTTATATCTTTCTTCTCCCCGTCTACTGCATTACCTCTCAGAATTGGTGAGATTAAAGGAGGCATTTATAGTAATCTGGTTATGAAAATTACTCCTTTAGAGATAGATGGGGAAAAGGAAACCTAGGAGATACAGCTTCAACAAAGGACTGTTTTAGCAATCCTTTCTCTCACCTATGAAAATTACCATTCGGTCCTATAAATTTTAATTGTCTAATAATACATATTAATGTCTTCCACACAGATTCCTTGAGATTAGACTCCTACCTGGATTGATAGGCATTCAATATATGCTTGATGAATGGAAGAAAAGGAGATGCTGTGACAGTTTAGACAGCAGAAGTAATTAGATACATCAGTAGTTGAAGAAGACGAGTATTTCTGTAGTTGAGTAGAAAAGCTATAGGGAAGGCTGTGGAAAGAAGAAAACCTGTACAGTCTTTGACAAGAGAAGCTTAAATTGAGCTGTCTGACCCTGGACAGGTGTCTGCCTTTCTGTACCTCACTTTCGTCAGCTGGAAATTGGAACAGATGGTACCTGACACATATGGTGATTGTGAAAAATACTTGTGAAGAGCTTAGAGTAGTACTTGGTGCACACTATGTTGCTGGATGCTAAAGATGAAACAATATAGTTTCTGCCTTCGGGTTGCTCACAGTTTAGAGAGAGGCAGGCAGGTTAATTATTACAGTAAATATGCTAAGTAGTACAAGAGTATAGCAGAGTAGTATAATAGTGAGCTAGAAGCACAAGGGAATTTGGGAGGGATGATGGAAGTACTTTATATCTTGATTTGGAGTAGTGATTGCAGTAGTATATATTTGACAAAACATATTGAACTGTGTGTTTTAAATAAAAGTGAAGTCTAGTTGCTCAGTCATTTCCGACTCATTGCAACTTCATGGACTGTAGCCCACCAGGCTTCTCTGTCCTTGGATTTCTCCAGGCAAGAATATTAGAGTGGGTAGCCATTCCCTTTTCCAGGGGATCTTCCTGACCCAGGGATCGAACTTGGGTCTCCTGCATTGCCGGCAGATTCTTTACCATCTGAGGCACCAGGGAACTCAAGTTTAAAAAATGAATTGGACTTATAATTTTTTAAAAATTCAAAGCAATAGATATTTAATAAATACCTAAATATATTCCAATTGCTATGTTGAGGGTTGAGGATACCAAGATGAATATGGTTTTACAGACCATTATCTCTGTAATCTGGAGAAAATTATATTATGAAACAAGAGAGAAAAAAATGAGTCAGAGATCCCCAGTCTTAATAAATGTGAAAAGGGCACTTCAGGCAGCAGGAGTGTCATGACAGCTATGCTTTAGAAAGATGCTCCATCAGCAATGGGAAGGAGAGACTGAACAGTTATTGGGCTGAGCTTAATAAGGTAATGTCGTTCAATATTGATTTTTAGCTAATAGTCTGTCGTTTCCCAGCTGGCTTAANCATGACAGCTATGCTTTAGAAAGATGCTCCATCAGCAATGGGAAGGAGAGACTGAACAGTTATTGGGCTGAGCTTAATAAGGTAATGTCGTTCAATATTGATTTTTAGCTAATAGTCTGTCGTTTCCCAGCTGGCTTAATATAGCGTTCTCCTTGCTAGGCTTCTACCTCCAGCCTATCCTATTTTAATTCATCCTTCAC
Source organism: Neotragus pygmaeus (assembly GCA_006410875.1). Lineage (NCBI taxonomy): Eukaryota > Metazoa > Chordata > Mammalia > Artiodactyla > Bovidae > Neotragus > Neotragus pygmaeus. The sequence goes on along the minus strand of SJYV01010157.1, from coordinate 456,551 downwards.
AAAACAACCAGGGACTTTTCTAAATTGCAAATCTGACTGGATCATATCTAGTTGACAAGCATCACCACGTCCAACATTTACCAGTTGAAGTAATGCGTGGGCCCAGGAAGTAGTGCCTGGGGTAATAAAGATGTGGCAGGAGTTGCCTTAGGGATGCCACTGTTTGACTTGGATGCTGATATCGTGCTGAATGTCTGCTAGTCTACATGTGCATTAAAGCACTTGCTTCATTAATATGTGATCTTGAGTTATTTCTAACTCAAGCTTTCTAAGTATCAAATAAATCTTAGAAGCCGTTAAAAAAAAAAAAAGAGGATTGATAAGTTTGACTAATACCAGTTTTTAAAGTTCTGTGTTGTGGGGGTGGAAAAAAAAATCCAGTAAACATAGTATAAAAATAAAGGGGGGCTTCCCGAGGGTCTCAGTGATAAAGAATCTGCCTGCAATGCAGGTGATGTGAGTTTGATCCCTGGATTGGAAAGATCCCCTGGAGAAGGAAAAGGAAATGGCAACCCAATCTAATATTCTTGCATGGAAAATCCCATGGACAGAGGAGCTTGGCGGTCTACAGTCCATGGAGTCACAAAAGAGTTGGACACACACGACTTAGCAACTAAACAACAACACAAAAATAACAAATCCACATTGAAGGTCAGGAATGGTGGCGACAGGGAGATACCCCTTGTCCAAGGTAAGGAGCAGCAGCTGTGCTTTGCCAGAGCACCCGTAAAGAGATACCCCACACCCAAGGTAAGAGAAACCCAAGTGAGATGGTAGGTGTTGCAAGAGGGCATCAGA
>SJYV01010157.1:408881-452690 GCA_006410875.1 Neotragus pygmaeus | reverse complement strand
TTCCAAGCAGTCCATTCTGAAGGAGATCAGCCCTGGGATTTCTTTGAAAGGGATGATGCTAAAGCTGAAACTCCAATACTTTGGCCACCTCATGCGAAGAGTTGACTCATTGGAAAAGACTCTGATGGTGGGAGGGATTGGGGGCAGGAGGAGAAGGGGACGATCAAGGATGAGATGGCTGGATGGCATCACGGACTTGATGGACGTGAGTCTGGGTGAACTCCAAGAGATGGTGATGAACAGGGAGGCCTGGCGTGCTGCGATTCATGGGGTCGCAAAGAGTCGGACACGACTGAGGGACTGAACTGAACTGAAGCTATCCCAAACATTAGTTTCCATACATTATAAAGAGCACTTAAAATCAATAAGGAAAAAGACAAATAACTCAGTAGAAAAATGGATAAAAGCTGTAAGTAGTGGGTTCATGGAAAAAGCTAGTATACAAAAAAGGATGCTTACTCTCATAAATAAAAATGCATGTTAAACAGTTTTAAAATACATCCTTATTGTATGACAGAGATTTTTAAATTTTGTGATGAAGCTAGCAAGGCTGTGAGGAAATTCTCTTATACTTTTCTACATAAACTTTTTGTAGGGTAGTTGATGATACCTATCTGAACTTACAACTATATACTCCCTGCCTAAGCAGTTCCTCTGCAAAGACTCTATCCCACAGAAATATTTACTTAAAAGTATGGAAATATTCATTGCAAAATGTTCTTTGCAGCATTGTTCATAACAGGGAAAAGTTGTAACAGATTAAACAGGGTAATTAGTTATATTATTGTGCAACTGTTAAAAAGAATGAAGTATGACTCTGTGTGGTGATGTGGAAAAACTTCCAAGATACTTTTACTTAAAAAAAAAAAAGCAAATTGCAATATTAGTGTATATTTTCAGTGTAATGTAATTCAATTCTTTGCTGTAAAGAAATAAAAAGATATACATAAATATGTTTTAGAAGGTCTTTTTATCCATTTTTGAATGTAGTTTGACAGATGGATATTCCAAAGATTATCTGAAATTTTTAATTCAAAAATGTGTTGGATTTTATGACCAGAGCAGAGCTTAGACTGAGTATTATCACTGTGATGTCTCTTGAGGCTGAGTGGTAAGCTAAAAGTTTCTCCTCTTTTACAAAGTTATCTGATCTAAGCTTAAGGAAGCTGGCCATTTTGGAACTTTTTGTGTGGCTTAGCAACAGTTGCTCCAAAAGGAGACTGGCCCTGTAAAGCACTCAAGCAGTATGTTGGCTGTCTGAGCTGAAGCCTTGGAAGACAGGAAGTTTATACCAGAATTAGTCCTGGTTTCCTTTAACACAGAAACCCGGGGAAAGAATTGTCTTTCTTTTCCTTTTCCTGACCTGTTAGACCTGCTGGCCATTTTAAGAGACATAGAGATTAATCTTTGAAAAAGGAAGAATTAAAACTAAATACTTCCTTTCTGTTCAGAAGAATCCAAAATTATAATCAGCCTCTTCTAGTGTTAAAACCCAGTCTATCGGTACAGGACATACAGCCTTAGGGTTTGGCCTTCAGTGCACCATCCATGTACCAGGCACTGTTCTGGGTACTTTTCACACTTCAGTTAATTCACTCCTTAAAACAGTTCTCTCATTTGGTATTAATTTCATATTATAGAAGAGGAAAATGAAGCTTCAAATAATTTGCTTAATGTCATACAGTCAGGGCCCTAATAAAATCAGCCACTGTTGATGAATTGATTGCTAGCAACGTCCACCACATATCTCAGATGTCTCTCTGTTGCAGACACACACACATGTGCATGTATACCTGGAAGGATAAGAGAGCAGTCACAGCTTCCTGGTCTTAGCTAAACAGATGCAGGGGAGTAAGGATGGGCTCCACAAACTGAAGTCAGGAATTGGGAATAGGCACCTATGCTACATGGTCAGAATCAGGGTGATAGTTAAAGCCACATGGAAGATAATGTGATAGACTGCCTAGAAAAGCCATGAGTCACATAGGAAAGCAGAGAAGAGATAAACAGATGAGGGACCATGTAGTGTGATGGGAGATAGGCAGGAACCTTGATTTCTTACTGTTCACTTCATGTATCCATATGAACTTATCTTTTTTCTTATCCTTAGATGTGCTAGAGATTGTATGAGGTATCTTTTACTTAAACAACCAAATAAAACTAAGGTAAGAATTTATGGTTTACATAATCTTCTAACCAGAGCCATTACATGGTAGCTGTGTACTGATATCTGAATATGTAGATGCTACCAAAATTAAACCAGGGTAGTCTTCTCTGGACTTCTTGGTTAGAGTCTCTTGATCTGTGGGACGTCTTTGCTGCTGAGAAAGGGACAAAGTCCTAGCAGCACATTGACTTTTGTTGTTGTTGTTTCGTTTTGTTTTTTTGATGGTGATTTTCATTTATTTATTTATTTAGACTGCACTGGGTCTTCATTGCAGCACACGGGCTCTTTCTAGCTATGGAGCACGGGCTCTGGAGCCCATGGCCTTAAGTAGTAATGCTTAACTGGTATGCTTGCCTTCTTTCTTCTTGGACAACATTCTTAAATAGCCATTAAAACTCACCTAGATATTACTCCTCTAGGAAGTTTTTTCTCATTTTTTTTCTCTTCACTTCCACTCAGAATAGGTACCCTTGCTTTGTGCTACAATAGTAGTCTGTGCTTATCTCCATTAGGCATGAAATCATTCTCTCTTCTGATCTTGTATAATCTTCAGTTAAAACATACAACCTATTAAGTTGGATTTGCATGTCTTTTTTTCTACTTTTTTATACTCGTTGAAGACAGAAACCAACTCTGATTCATCTTGTGACACATAATAGATGCTCCATAAATAAAAGGCAGCCAGATTGTCAACTTCATACTGAAACCTCTAAGTGCTGTTTCAGGGGCCCTCCGAGAAACTCCAGTCCTTAATGTCTCAGTGCAGAAAGAATTCAACAAGAGGCAAAGTGATATATAAGAAGTGACTTGTTAGTAGGATGCTTTTAAGGCTTACAGGCTGGTGGGCAAGGGGGCCGAGAACTTAGTGGGCTGCAGTTTTATAATCAAAGAAAAATTAGGGAAGGGCAAAAAACCACCTCTTCGTCATTCTTTTTATAATCTTGTTTTTAGTTGGAGGATAATTGCTTTATAATATTATACTGGTTTCTGCCATACATCAACCTGAATCAGCCATAGGTATACACACATCCCCTCTCTTTATTTTTTAATTTATTTATTTTTAATTAAAGGATAATTGCTTTACAATACTGTGTTGGTTTCTGCTGTACATCAGCGTCAATCAGCCATAGATATACACACGTCCCCTCTCTCTTAAACCTCCCTTCTGCCTCCCCTCCCATCTCACCTGTCTAGGTTGTCACAGAGCATGAAGTTGGAACTCCCTGTGTCATACAGCAAATTCCCATGGCTATCCATTTTACATATGGTAAAGTATGTTTTCACCAGGACTTCCCTGGTGGCTCAGATGGTAAAGGGTCTGCCTACAATGCAGGAGACCTGTGTTTAGTCCCTGGGTCGGGAAGATCTCCTGGAGAAGGAAATGGCAGCCCACTGCAGTGTTCTTGCCTGGAGAATCCCATGGACAGAGGAGCCTAGGGGGCTACAGTCCACGGGGTCGCACAGAGTTGGACACGACTCAGCAACTTCTCTTTCACTTCACTAAAGTGTGTTTCAGTGCTGCTCTCCCAATTCGACTTACCCTCTCCTTCCCCAACTGTGTCCACAAGTTTGTTCTCTGTGTCTGCATCTCCATTGGTGCTCTGCAAACAGGTTTATCAGTACCATCCTTCTAGATTCCATACATATGCATTAATATACAGTATTTGTTTTTCTCTTTCTGACTTACCTCTGTTTAATAGTCTCTAGGTTCATCCACCTCATTATTACTCATTCTTGAGTAGATGCCACACTTCCATCATCAGCTCCTCAGGGGAGTTTTCTTGTCCTGACTTGGTCAAGCCAGGACTGTTCTGGCACTCTGGAAAAATTATTTCAGGTCTTAGTACAATGAGGATCTTTCACTTTGAAATGTCACCTTTCTATAAAGTATTGTTTTTTACATGTGCAGAGAGCATGTCCTAAATTTTACTGAGCTCACTGGGCAGGATGTGAGTCTCATGCCATGATTCTTCAGTGTGGTAAATCTCATGCTTCTGTTCCATGGTTTTGTTGCAAAGTGAACTTGCTTGGTTTTATAGTTAGGCAGACCTGCTTTCTTGAGTGATCATTAATTTACAGGGGTCGCCCATACTTTTTTCTTCACTTACATTCCCCTACTAGGATTAACTANCTGCAATTCATGGGGTCGCAAAGAGTCGGACACGACTGAGCGACTGAATTGAACTGAACTGAACTGAAAATCAAATGAGCTAGGTCATCTAAGAAGCCCAGAGAAACACCATGGAGTCTCTTAATTAAAATCAGAACCTGATTTTCAGGTGATTTCTTAGCTGTGCATCTGGAACTGAAGTCCATCTTGAGTCCCTTACAAGAGAGAACCAGGAAGAAGGAAAGCAGCCCTCACCCAGGTGAGGTGACGCTGGGAAATGCCCCCAGAGGTGGAGATGAGGTCAGAGACCAGAGCCACAGGGAAGGCATTTAAATACGAAGTGATCAGACCACTTTAATTTTCTGCATACCATGTTTCTTTAGCCAGCAACTCAAGGAGGTTGAGGTTGATAGCTTCTTACAGGACAGATCATACATTCACAGTCATCCTTCACGTTTGAGAAGTAATTAAACATTTGTAAAATGACGGTTTTCAAATGAAATGTCTACCAGAGGCTCCTCCAGGAATAATTATGTGGTTTCTTTGGCTGCAAGTAATGACACAGACGACAGAGCCAAGAGCCCACCCCAGCTCCCTGTCCTCCACTCCCAAGAGGCAGCCTTCAGCAGAAGTAACTGCCAAGGCTGCGTGAGCGCATCTCCACCAGCACCTTTTGTGGCAAACTATCTCAGCTAGCGTGGTACAAACATCAGCATTTTGCTAGGGCTCCACCTCCTTCCTTGCACTGTCCTTTGTTATAAATGATGGCAGCAGTGAGATGAGACACCTGAGGGTGTGCTGCTGAAAGGCCAAACTGGCAGAACTTTCGTCTATCACTCTGTTTGGGGAAAATGTGAGAGTTGGACTGTGAAGAAGGCTGAGNTAACCATGCCTCAGGTCTGTTCTCTGGTTAACAGGCCTGGTTTGGCCATGTTTGTCTCTAGACCTTTTTGACTTTGCACTCTGCCCACCATTTCTCAGTTCTGTTCTCTAGACTCTGGGAAGCCCCACTCCTGACTAAACTCAGCCTCTCCTATCAAGGGAAGAAAGGTGAAGGGCTGTATAATGACAGTCCAACCAGAGCCAATAGACTTTTTCCTTTCAAGGATGTAGGGATGAGGTCAGTCTTTGCTCTCATATCCTTGCCTAGTCCCTGGCCCAGTCCTGGACTCATAGTAGATGTTCCCAAAAATGTATTTATCAAAGGAATAAATTGAGACAGTATAGAATGATGGTTAAGATATTAGGGCTTAGCATCTCAGACCTGGGTTTGAAATCTGACTCTACCTTTTATTAGTTCTGTGACCTAAGGCAGATTTTTCAGTCTTTTGAGCCCGAGTTTTCTTTATCATAAAAGATTTCAAATGACTGTTGTAGGAGTTAAAAAACTGGGGCCCAGGTCCTGTGCTGTTTCTCTCACAGCACAACCACCAGATGTGCTAATAGAGGCTAGCAGCACAAAGCCAATAGGGCTAGGCACTAAAGCCTGGACAGTCACCTGTGTTTCTCCATGGTATACAAGAGTCTATTTTATCTTCCCCAGTAGTGCTTGATCATCAGTCAAACTTGCTTACGGGACCTTTTTTAAAAACATTTTTGTGTCATAATATTTCAAATGTACATGAAAGCACATTGCCTCTTTTAATCTTTGACTTAGTCTTTCAGGTTTTAGTGGGATTTCCCCAGGGTCCATGCTGCATGGTTGAATTGCAGGGGAAGAGATTTGAGCTGTACCCTCTTTCAAAACTTGACTGAGTCTATATCCTTTCTGTTATGTGTCTCATGTACTTGCTTGTTTTTGGTTCTGAAGATATTTACAGTTTTATAAAAGAAGCCAATACACTGACCCTTGCTCCCTATGATACCTGCTGGAACGCCTGTCGAGGAGACAGCTGGGAAGGTTTGTCCAGATCTCAGGTGCGCTGCTATGTCCACATCATGAAAGAGGGGCTCTGCTCTCGAGTAAGCACCCTAGGACTCTACATGGAAGCCAACAGACAGGTGAGAGGATGAGTTCAGAAGAGAAATCGTGGGGATTCGTCTCCCAGGAACAGACCGGAGCCTTTTGTCTTATTTCTTCATTAGGTGCACAGTAACTTGTACAGAATCCCTCATTCCTAAGGTTGAGCAAGACCTGGTGTGCCAGGAGACACCATAAGGGTACCCAAGTACAGCAAAAGGGGAAGTGAGGGGCATTGTGCAGAGGCAGAGCCGCTGTGGCTCCAAAGAAAGGCTGAGATCTACAGGAAGGCTTAACTCCTGGCCACTGGGTTCAACAGATTTCTCCTATTCTGCTCAGCATGGGAATATCCATAGCATTTCATAAACAAGCAGATAAATACTGTGTAACCAGGCATGCAGGGGAGGTAACCAGGCACACAGGGGAGGCTTTCCTTAGAAGGTGAAGGAGCAGAGTATAGAGTACCCAGATGGCAAAGCATCAAGGAAGGAATGCCTATGTGAGAGAAATCTGGAGAACAGCATTAGAGCATGCAGAGTCTTGCTAACCCATCCTTTTAACCCTGAAGTGCGGGGAATTAGTAGCTTCTATTGAAAGGGAAGCAGTGCCTTTAAGGCCTGCCAGGTTTTATTTAAGGCAGGGGGAAGGGGGGAACAATGAGGAGGCAGCTTGTGTGCAAGAGCTCTTTATTGTGTAGCAGGGACTGGAGGAGGGGAAAACTGGAATTGGAATTGAATCCCTGAAGAAAATCTGACTCAAGAATCTTTAGGACCCATACCATGTGGTAGTAACAGTCTCAGACCCAGACCTCAAGCTAGCCTCAAACCGGATTGGTTATAGTCAAGGGAATCCAAGCCACAGGGTTTGTGAGAAGTCCCAGCTAGTCCCATGTTTACCCAGGGCAGTCCTGGGGAAAGTTGCCCCTATGTAGCATTAAAGGTATATAAAAGGCTTCCTTAATTTGACTTTTAGTTCTCCTTATTCAGTTCTATGACTAGAGTCTGTCTGGCTGGTCTGAAAGCAAGTTGATGGATAGCCTAAGGCCAGAGGAGTATCCTCTGGCATGTCAATCGGGGCTGTGTGTCAGACAGGCCTGAATGCCATTGGCTGAAGTATAACAGAGGAGATCCCAGGCATAGGGACAGAGGGATTAGCCTTCATATCACCAGTATAGCCAGTCTGGCCAGGCCTCCCTCAGTTAAAGTGTCTGCCACACACAGTGCTCTGACCAGCATTCTGTCCACACTGAGAATCACAGATATACTATCTCTGCCTTAATGGGTCCAGAGCTAAAACACTCCACACCCATAACATTTTCAGTTTTCTCATACTGGAAAGAGAATAGTGTGAATGTCCCCTTAGACATTTTATTTTGGTTGGTAAAGAACATGAATGCCTCCTTAGGGTGTGTCCTGATTGTGGAGTTGTCTAACATTACTCCCATCCTCCCCTCCTGCATGGTCTCTGTGGTCCAGGAGGTGAACAGGAACCTAGGGTGACTGTGGTTAGGCCTCAGGGTTCCCCTTGCTCTCTTCAGACCTCCTCTCCCAAATGCTGCCTGGCTATCTCGAAGGCTTGTCTCATAGCCTCCTGGTTGAGGGACATAGCAGTACTTCAGGGAGGAGGCTCTCAACTAAGAAACTGAGGATGAGACTGTATAGAAGCTATTGCATAAATGATCCTTGTCTTGGGGGAAATACCTCAGCCTGCCTTATCCAGACAGGAGGCAGTGGCTAAAAATTCCCCACATCTCTTAACTGAACATGGGGTTCTACTTAACATGCTTTCAGTTGTTTTCTGGTCTTACTTTAGTGACCAAACCTCTTTCCTCAAGGTGTCCAAATTGCTACCTGTTATCTGTCCAGAAGAGTCACTGATTCACTCATCAGCCCAGATTGTCAGCAAACACATGGTAAGTGCTGGCTTGGGCAGAGCAGGTATGAGGCACTGTCTGGGTACACTGAAGCTTGTTCTTGAGAAGCTGGTTTGGGATGTCAAGCCCTGAACATCACTGGCCCCAGGGAAGTCCCAAACTGGGTTCTGGTTATAAAATTTTACCTTCCAGTCCAGGCTCTCAAGCAGACTGCCTAGACAGGTGCTGAGCCCAGCCACACAAACCCTATAAGGAAAGTTCGTTACAGCCTTTGGACTCAGACACAGAATCTTTCCATTTCCATCCCTCTTCTTACCCTGACTTGAGCGCTGCCTTCAGGAGAGCACCTCAGTGCATGAGTATGTAAGTCTGAGTTGGTCTCAGAGATATTATGGGACCCTGTGGCCCTGAGAAATACTGGTGATGACCCCTCTTGCTGAAGTGTCTCTAGGAAAAGATCTCACTAGACCCCAGAGCAAGGAATCTGGAGGGTTGGTTTGCAGTTGGTTGAGATGAGGGGACAAGGTATTATATTTTATATTTTTATTTGCCTTTTACAGGTTGGAGCTGACAGCCTCATTGGGCCAGATACAAAGGTTGGAGAGAAGTCATCCATTAAGCATTCGGTCATTGGTTCATCCTGTGTCATAAGAGAGAGAGTGACTGTCACCAATTGTCTTCTCATGAACTCAGTTACTGTGGAGGAAGGGTATGTCTCCCCTTGTACCCACTTGAGGCAAGGCCCCTGGTGTCTCTGGGAGGCTTTGGAGGCCACCCTAGCCTAGGGAGGTGATCAGCTTCAGGAGAGGAAGAAAGGGGAAAGGAAGGAATAGTTCCTAGGCCTTGGTTTCAATGCCAAAAATGACATAGTCTTGGAAAGCATTTCTAGCAGTTTTCTCATGACAATTGGAGTCCTGAGATAAGCTGCTTTCTCTAGCTTTGGTATCCTGCTTGATGGGATGACCACAGTAGTGAGCCTGTGGCAGGGTGGACACTGCACCAATGTCTAAGAGTTACCTGCCCCCTCTCAGTGTCCCACAGAAAGCGGAGGCCTGCAAGGAGTGAACATACAAGACACGTTCCATTTTCAAAGGAAAGCTTCTCTGTTACTAGTTACAAAGAATCTTTTCCCATTTTAAGATGTTTTGGAATGCTCTAAAATCTTGGTTTATGAACAACCTGAACTTGGAGTAAGACTTAAATGATGCTTAATAAAATTCTTCCTCTGTATGGACCTCAGGTTTTTTTCCTTGCATAAAATACAAAGTTAGTAGTGGAAGAGAGGAAGGATATTACCAATGGTTTCCAGACTTTTTAGAAAGGAAACTTTTTTCTTAAGATAAATCTTAAACAGAAACTCATTGTTTAAAACTGGTAAAGGCACTGTTGTTTGGAATACAGTGTGGGAGGGGCACTTAACCTTCCTATGGAAGGTGAAAACTGATCTATAAAACAAATTTTAAAAACTACTCTTTGCAACACCGTGGGTTATATACCCTGCTAAGCTTCTCTGTCCTTGGGATTTTCCAGGCAAGAATATTGGAGCAGGTTGCCATTTCCTTCTCCAGGGGATCTTCCCAACCCAGGGATCGAATTCTGGTCTCCNAGCCTTTGGACTCAGACACAGAATCTTTCCATTTCCATCCCTCTTCTTACCCTGACTTGAGCGCTGCCTTCAGGAGAGCACCTCAGTGCATGAGTATGTAAGTCTGAGTTGGTCTCAGAGATATTATGGGACCCTGTGGCCCTGAGAAATACTGGTGATGACCCCTCTTGCTGAAGTGTCTCTAGGAAAAGATCTCACTAGACCCCAGAGCAAGGAATCTGGAGGGTTGGTTTGCAGTTGGTTGAGATGAGGGGACAAGGTATTATATTTTATATTTTTATTTGCCTTTTACAGGTTGGAGCTGACAGCCTCATTGGGCCAGATACAAAGGTTGGAGAGAAGTCATCCATTAAGCATTCGGTCATTGGTTCATCCTGTGTCATAAGAGAGAGAGTGACTGTCACCAATTGTCTTCTCATGAACTCAGTTACTGTGGAGGAAGGGTATGTCTCCCCTTGTACCCACTTGAGGCAAGGCCCCTGGTGTCTCTGGGAGGCTTTGGAGGCCACCCTAGCCTAGGGAGGTGATCAGCTTCAGGAGAGGAAGAAAGGGGAAAGGAAGGAATAGTTCCTAGGCCTTGGTTTCAATGCCAAAAATGACATAGTCTTGGAAAGCATTTCTAGCAGTTTTCTCATGACAATTGGAGTCCTGAGATAAGCTGCTTTCTCTTGCTTTGGTATCCTGCTTGATGGGATGACCACAGTAGTGAGCCTGTGGCAGGGTGGACACTGCACCAATGTCTAAGAGTTACCTGCCCCCTCTCAGTGTCCCACAGAAAGCGGAGGCCTGCAAGGAGTGAACATACAAGACACGTTCCATTTTCAAAGGAAAGCTTCTCTGTTACTAGTTACAAAGAATCTTTTCCCATTTTAAGATGTTTTGGAATGCTCTAAAATCTTGGTTTATGAACAACCTGAACTTGGAGTAAGACTTAAATGATGCTTAATAAAATTCTTCCTCTGTATGGACCTCAGGTTTTTTTCCTTGCATAAAATACAAAGTTAGTAGTGGAAGAGAGGAAGGATATTACCAATGGTTTCCAGACTTTTTAGAAAGGAAACTTTTTTCTTAAGATAAATCTTAAACAGAAACTCATTGTTTAAAACTGGTAAAGGCACTGTTGTTTGGAATACAGTGTGGGAGGGGCACTTAACCTTCCTATAGAAGGTGAAAACTGATCTATAAAACAAATTTTAAAAACTACTCTTTGCAACACCGTGGGTTATATACCCTGCTAAGCTTCTCTGTCCTTGGGATTTTCCAGGCAAGAATATTGGAGCAGGTTGCCATTTCCTTCTCCAGGGGATCTTCCCAACCCAGGGATCGAATTCTGGTCTCCTGCATTGCAGGCAGATTCTTTACCATCTGAGCTACCAGGGAAGCCCCAAATCTTGACCACACCCCCATGACATGTGGGATCTTAGTTTCCCGACCAGGGATCAAACCCTCACTCCCTGCATTGGAAGGCGGAGTCTTAACCACTGGACTGCCCTGGAGTTGTGGCTAAAAACCAGTAGGTGAGAGAATTCCCCGGCAGTCCAGTGGTTAGGACTCTGCATTTTCACTGCCAGGGCCGGGGTTCAGTCTCTGGCCAGGGAACTAAGATCCTGCAAGCCACTCAGCTCGGCCAAAAAAAAAGCCAGTAGGCTAGGTCAGCCTGAGATTGATTCTAGCTCTGACATCTGTTGATTTCTCTGTCCGGGAACTGATAGGAGGGAAGGATAGGGGAAGACTGTGTGTGTGTGCTAAGTTGCTTCAGTCACATCCAACTCTTTGCGACCTATGAACTGTAGCCCACCAGGCTCAAGTACTAGAACGGGTTGCCATGCCCTTCTCCAACAGAAAGATTATAAAGGCCAGTAAAAGCTGAACTACCTCTCACAACTGTCCTTGGGATTAAACAAAACATTTTGGGGAGAGGTACTACATAGGGATAGAGCTAAAGGTTAAGACTTTGCTCTTTAGAGAGAGTGGCTGATGACAATTTTGTAAAGTAATTAGCCTCCAATTAAAATTAATTAATTTTTTTCAAGTGGCTGATGGAAGACAATAGAGACAGGGTGAAAAGGGAAAGTACTATAATATGTCCTCCCCCAAGCCTACATCCTGAAGATTCCCAGAACCGTGGCGAAGAGGCCTAAGTCTTCTGTTGGGAGTTTGGAAGAATCTTTTCTGGAGAATCTGACCAGCCCAAGAAGAAGAACCTGAATTTATTTACGTAAGACATTTCTAACAGCCCAGTCAAATCACCCTGTGGATGACAAATTCCATTCATGTACTGTTTTAAAATCCTTTCCTAAATATGGGAGATAATCAAAGATTACCAGAGATCTAAAGAAAGCCTCTGTCATGAAAGATAGAGACCAAATCAAACAGAGAAAAAAGCAACTTAAAAAGAGACAGAGACTCCTCAGAGAGAGAAAGATGGTTTCAGACAACCTATTATTTCAAAGAACAAAAAAGAAACTCTTAAGAAATTTGAAATATAGTAACAAAAAGGGAAGACCTCAGTAAAAAAAAAAAGGAAGATAAATTTGAAATTTCCCAAGAAGTAGAAGAAAAAGATAAAAAGATGGAGCATATAAAAGAAGTGATAGAAAGTAAGAGAGCAAGTCCAGGATGTCTAACATCTGAATAGGAGCTCCAGAAAAAGAGAGCTGATTCATCGGAGGAGGAGATTATTTAAGAAATAATATAAGAAAATGCCCTAAACCTGAAAAATATGAATCTACAGAATGAAAGGGTCTACTAAGGGGCCAGCCCAATGGTAAAAATAAGCCCACAGCATTGTAAAACTTCAGAACGTCAGATACAAAGCATGCTACCAACTTACAAAAAGAAATAATAGGTCATAAACAACTAATCAGCAACCAGAATGGTTTTAGACTTATTACCAGTAGCAACAATGAAAACTTGAAGATAATAGAACAATGCCTTCAAATATCTGAAGGAAAATTAATTTCAACCTAGAATTCTGTACTCAAGCTGAGTGTTAGTCAAGTGTGACAGTAGAATAGAGACATTTTCAGACATGAAAAAGTATGTCCCACCAAAATGAAAAGTAAACCAAAAGGAGACTGATAAGAAACAAGAGAATCTCACTCAGAAAAAGACAAAAAGAACTGTGGGATATGGGGACTTCCCTGGTGGTTCAGCAGTTAAGAACCCACCTTCCAATGCAGGAGACACGGATTCAGTCCCTGGTTGGGAAACTAAGATCCCATATCCCTCGGGGCAACTAAGACCCAACACAGCCAAAAATAAATAAATATTGAAAAGAATCCATGGGAAGATAGTGAAGGCACATCCAAGGATGACTGCTATGCATGAAGCATAAAGGCATAGTCTAGAGTGGAATCCAGGAAACACTTATACAAGAAGATGAAACTGATAAATTCATATAAACATCTTGAAAAATTTAGATAATTGGCTAAAAAGTTAGGTTTGAATTAAAACAGATATTAACTCTGTTTTTTAAAAAAGTTGTACCAGAAAGGAAAAGGCATCAAAGTTTGTTATGGTGGCTCAGTTTGCCCTGGTGGCTCAGTGGTAAAGAAATCTGCCTACCAACACAGGAGACACAGGTTCGATCCCTGATCCAAGAAGATAGCATATGCTGCAAAGCAACTAAGCTCATGGGCCACAACTATTGAGTCTATGCTCTAGAGCCTGGGAGCCACACCTCCTGAAGCCTGCATGCCTAGAGCCTGTGCTCTGCAGCAAGAGAAGCCACCACAATGAGAAGCCTGTGCACCGCAACTAGAGAAAAGCCCAAGCAACAATGAAGACCCAGCACAGCCAAAAAGAAATAAAACTGTTAAAATAATTTTAAAAAACAAATAGACACTGATCATTAACCAAAATTATGCTATAACTACATTGAAAGGATGAAAGGTAGGAAGGGAGAAAGGAAGCAGTGGCAGGAAGAAAAGAGAGCTAAACCTTCATCTTCCATTATGCAAAGTCTATTGACAATGCTTAAATCTGAAAAATTAAGTAGTGATTGTTGTTGTTTGGTCCCTAAGTTGTGTATGACTCTTTTGTGACCCCATGGGCTATATATACCACTCCTCTGTCCATGGAATTCTCCAGGCAAGAATACTGGAGTGGGTTGCCATTTCCTTCTCCAAGGGATTTTCCCAACCAACTACCGAACCTGCGTCTCATGTATTATCAGGCAGTTTCTTTACCACTGAGCTACTAGGGAAGCCCCCAGTTTCTGAGTAGAGGTTAGGAAAAGAGGTCAGACCCAGAGACCTCTTCCTGAATCCTGTGTTCTCTGACATACTTTCCTGTCTCCATTTTTCTTTTTCTGTCAAATCCACCCTTCCAGCATTGTTTTTATGGAGTAGAGCACGAACTTTGGGATCAGACTGCCAGATAGAATACTGGGTCTATCACTTATTAGTTACTTAGAGGATTGGTTTTACCTCTTTGAGCCAAATTTTCTCACAATAAAATAGGATAAAAACCCAGTTGCCTCAGAGGTTTACTAGGAATACTAAATGAGTTACTAGACATAAAGCAGTGAAAACAGCGCTTGTCACAAAAAATGTTAGCTGCTATCACCATCATCTTCTTCATCATTACTTTATCTCACTTCACAGAGGTGGCATGTTCCCTGTGTTGTTATCTGAAAGAATATCTGATCATATCCCTGTTCTATTCAAAAACTTTTGAAGAATCCATTCCATTATCTTTAGAATAAAGTTTCAATCTTTTGGAAGAATTTGAGAAGGATCAGTATAAGTACCTCTCTGTACATTTGGTAAAATTCTGCAGTGAAACCCTCTGGTCCTGGACTTTTGTCTGTTGGAATTTTTTTTTTAATTGCAAGTTCTATTTCATTTCTAGTGATTGGTCTGTTCAAGTTATCTATTGCTTCTTGATTCGATTTTAGAATGAAGTTTCAGCTTCAGAGTTTCTCATGTTTTTCATGATCTAGCTCCAACACTGGACCCTGAAGTGTTAGAATGAAATGGGGCCTTAGAAATCATCCAGCTCAATTTCTGTGTTTTTACCAGGAGTAGTAAATGGCAGTGTCAATCCAGACTTTTTTCTTATTGTACCTGTGCTACTCCATGTCCCATTCCAGACTCCTGCATAAGACTGAAGATGTCACCATTCTCTTGAAAACCGGAACTACACTTGTATTTGCCCATTTGATCACTTAGTTCTAGAGTAGCTCATGAGGCTTTATAACTTCTGCACTCTATCTCATCTTACCTCAGACCTTCCAACGAAGTGAGTGCTATAACTTTCTTGTTTGCTTTAATTGGTAACCTCTCCCTCTTTCCCTGTGAATGGGCAGACAAAGGAGCAGCTGTTTAAAGCCCACTGTTAGTGTCCTGAATTGATGTAAATAAACTTGGTAAGGAAACTAAGGCTTTCAAGGAACTCCAGTTTATTTATATGAGAGAGATTCATAGAAAGACCTAGCATAATAGCCCAGAGTCATATTGGATGGAGGTATACTCTCAGATAGCCTAATAAGGCATCTAGCTGGGGAAACAGTAAAGGTGTAGATGGTGGCTGCTGCTGTTTTTCCAGCTATTGTAAAAAAAAAAAAAGTTTAAGTGAAGCTCTAGGTAGCCCATCTGGGGCTAATGACTTGGAAGGCCATTAGAGACCACCCAACCCTGCAGATTAGCTCTTGGTGATATGATCAGACATCTTGCATCCCATGTGATCTTTTTTCCCATTATTTTCAGGTCATTTAGTTTTAATTACTTACAGTAAATTTAGGGAAGGTGATTAAATTGTAGTCATGTGAGACTTGATTACCCTGATGCTATTACATCTGGACTAAATGGCAGAGTAGGAGCATGAATTTGTCTAGAAAGGAGTTTCTCATATTCTTGGTCTGCTTGTCTCTGCCAGCAGTGGTTTGGACAGTGGCTTGAACACCTGCCCGAGGTCCTCAGGGCTTGAAGGATGCTAATAGAACCACCTTGGGAAAGGTGTAGGCAAGACTATGCAGAGAAGGCTTCTGCCTGTCTTTCTCATTTTCTGCCACTTCCAATTTATATGACAGCTGATGCTCAGCAATCCAAAGTATAGTGAAAACTTAATTGTCAATCCCATGCTCTGTGCCTTTAATCTTCTGGTCTTGATTAACACCTGCATTTCCTCCTACTCCAAGAATGACCCAAACAGCAGTCTAGGGTAACACCTTCACATGCAGGCAGGCTGGGGAACCAGGATTTTACCTGGATTTCCCATGCTTTCTACAGGCAGCAAGTGCAGCCCTCCAAACCAAACAAGATATTACTGTTTCACATTGTTACCCTGAGTGTCCTCTGTACCAACACTTAACCCACTTTCCTGCCCACTGAGCCCCTTACCTTTCCACTCTCCTTAGTCTGTCTCTTTCTAGAGATCTTTACCTGTAGAAATCCTACCCATATTTCAAGGTCCAATATGTATTCCAGCTGTTTCGTGCAGTTTTCTTGAATTTTCTTAGCCGAATATGATCTCCCCCTCCTCTGTGTTCCTGGTGTAACCATCACTTATGCTTGTGTGATACTTAATGCATCTTTCTTTTTTCCTCAACTAGACTATAATTTCTACAAAAATACTTATCATATGTCTTTGTGTCCCTTAATCACAGTACTGTATTTTTCATGTACTGGATACCTTGTAAGTATTTACTAAATCAAAAATAGAGATCCCTGATTTAAGCCCTCCTACTGTAATTGACTGATTTCTGTCAAGAGAGCCCTGTTTACTTCTAGAAAAGTCTTGGAGTAAATACTTAACTCCTTGAAACTCACCAAGATGAAAAAACCAGAGAAGGAGGCTTCATCTGTAATAAAACTAGATAACTGCCATGTACCCATACACAGACTAGAGAATATCTGCCAGACACAATGAAATTTAGGTCAGATCCAAAAAGAAAACCAAGACTGGGCCAGCATAAGGAACAGTGACTTGGGCAGTCCAAAGGAGAAATGGTAAACACCATTTTTACAAAATCTCAGGGCACAGAGAAAGGAGAAAACCAGGCTGGCCTCATACTCTTCTATGACATTTAAGGCCAGAAGACAGTAAAATAACATTTAGAAAATTTGGAAGGAAAACAGTTGTGACTTAAGAATCCCATAGATAGTGAAGTTAGGGTTAAAGTATAAAATCATCAAAAATACTCCAAGGCTTAGGAAATGTGGTGCCCGTGAACCCTCTAGAAAACTCTGCTTGAAGACATAAGAAAGCCAAGTAGGTAATGAAACAAAATACTGATAAATGGGCAGGTTGAGTGTAAGTCTGTGGCAGTGAGAGTTGCAGAAAGATCATAATCATTAAAATAATTCTGTCCACATTTCTTCAATAACACTTTTATTTAAAAAAAAAAAAAACAAATTATAAAACTGACAACATCCCCTGGACTTAAGGGGCTCCTTAGGACTTTTGATTCATTCTCTATTTGAACTGTCTGCACTAAAGCCATCTTCTGAGAATACTCCAGCTTATTCCTTTTAAGATTGTTACATCTTGGAAAGTCCTTGGAAGCCCAATGGTTAGGACTCCATGCTTCCACTGTTGTGGGCCCAGATTCAATCCCTGGTTGGGGAACAAAGATCCTGCAAGTCATGTGGTGTGGCCAAAAAGATAATAATAATATATATATTTTTTAATTGTTACCTCTTTGATTCCCTCCCAAACCCTTCTTTTTCCTTTTCTTTGCCTCTACTTAGGGAATATCACTCAATTTCTTAGGNGCGGACACCACTGCACACCCGTACCCGCGTCTTAGCGGCCCGGCTGAATTCCGACTCGTAGCTCAGCGGTACACCGGACCAGGCCAGTCTATGCGAGCTCCCAGATAACGTAGGTTGGGGGCGCCCATGCCCCCCCATACCCGCCAGCATGGCTCGGCCGCCACCTCTCGGGGAGCTACCCCCGGGCTACACACCCCCAGCTCGACCTGCAACACCCCAGGTGAGTGGAGGGGAAGGCGGAAGAAGGAACCAGGTCTGCAAAGTGTAACGTCTCTAAATCTTGGGAAAACTCTGTGTGTGTGTCTCTAAATCTTGGGAAAACTCTGTGTGTGTGTGTGTCTGTGTGTATGTGTATCCTCAGCATCTGCCCGGTGAGAGAGAGGGTGTCTGTCGACCTCAGTCCACCTGAGAACCCGTGTGTGAGTGTGTGTGTGTGCGTGTGTGTGTGTGTATCCTATCTCAGAAAACGAATCTATGCCTTCTTCAAGTCTGTATTAGGTGGGAGGCAGGGAATGGAGTTAAATTTTTTCCAACTTTGGGCCTGTGTCTATGTAGGTCCTCCCTGTCTTGCATCCAGAAACCAAGGAGCCAGAGCTTGGCAGAGGGAGGAATAAGGAGAAAAGGGAAAGGTTTCATGGGTGGTTGCAGTAATGCCTGGCTGACCCTTCTTTTTCTATCCCAGATCCTAACTGGGAGCCTGAAGGCTCCGCTCTGGCTCCGTGCTTACTTCCAGGGCCTGCTCTTCTCTTTGGGCTGCGGGATCCAGAGACACTGTGGCAAAGTGCTCTTCCTGGGACTGTTGGCCTTTGGGGCCCTAGCACTGGGTCTCCGCGTGGCCATCATTGAGACAGACCTAGAACAGCTCTGGGTGGAAGGTGAGTTGTGGGCACTAGCTGTAGTTGCTTGGATGTGGTAAGCCCAAGACAAGAATAGGGTGAGAAGCTGGCTATTGAGTTCTAGTGCGCTTTGCTCTGGGTGGAGGGGGCACCTGCCTGCCAGAGCCTGGGCATCTGGGAGCACTGTTCCTCTCACACCCATAAACGGACATATGCAGATGGTGGAGCCTGGTGAGCAGGCATATGGAGCCTGTGAATGTATGTGTGTTTATTTAGCATTTATTGGCAATCTTTTATATGTATTTTGACTGCACTGCTGTGTCTGCAAGGCAACTAAAACAAGACCCATCTTTCAGTAGCAAGGAAAGTAAAATATATGCTGTGATGTAATATACAATATAATACAAAGCAGAAAACAATTGTGTCATATAAGAGAACGCAGGGAGAGATCACATCTGACTAGGAGAAATAGAAGTGTTAGAACTAGAAGGCTGGGGGAACTGATAAATCATCTGGCAGGCCTCTAGGGAGAGATCCCATATACCAAGGCTCCCTGCAAGCGTTTAGTGGAAAAGTGTCACAGAATCTGCACTTTGAGGCAACAGCGGAGTCAAATGGAACCAGATCTTCACTTCCTGAGGGAAGCATTAGATTAAAATGATTTCTTATTAATAGTTTTGACATAACTCTCCTTTCCTGGAGCCTGGTATGATAACCCTTTAACAGAGTCAAACTCCTCTCTGTTCTTTCCTGGGAAATTTGCATTTTGGGGCTCCCCTGAACCTCCCCCAGCCCTGGCCCACACCCAAAGGCAGAGCCAGGTTAGACTCTCACACCCCTAAGTTATTTTAAATACTGGCACTCCTGAGGATCCAGAGCAGATGTTTCTTGGAGCCTGTCTGCCTGCTAGGATCCCACACCTCATCCTACCCTACCCCCTACCCTCTGCAGACTCCAGGCCAGCCCTGGGGTCCAGAGCAGATGTTTCTCTGTGCCTGCCTGCCTGCCTGCCTGCCTGCCTGCCCCCAGCCCCAGGACAAACATGTGCATACACGAACAGACACTTACCCCCACCCACACCACTGCTGCCTGGGAGATGTGTATAAGAGACAGGGAGGGCANGTTTCTCTGTGCCTGCCTGCCTGCCTGCCTGCCTGCCTGCCCCCAGCCCCAGGACAAACATGTGCATACACGAACAGACACTTACCCCCACCCACACCACTGCTGCCTGGGTGGTCCCAAATGACTCTTGGATTTCCTGCCACAATAGAGGCTGTCTCCCACCCCTTCTTGCTTCTCCATTCCCCAGACCTTCCCAGTCTAAACACTGCTTGAACCTCCATGTTTCCTCATCCTCTCTCCTGCATTCCAGCACAGGCCAGGCTTGATCTCACTGGATTTTTGGTGATCTTTGTGGGAGGGTCATATAAGAGGGCAGGAATCAATTCCTAGGTCTTTTTCCTTTGTATTGGAACATCAGTCTGCTCTCTACTGGGGCTGGAGGTGAGTTGAAAGCAGTGATCCTGACCTGGACTTTTCTCTGAGGCTTCTTCTAGCAATACCCTCGGCAATGAGGACTGAAAGGTATTCTCCATTCCTTTCCTGTTTTGCTAACAGAAAGCAAGGAGAGAAGTGTGGCATTAGCTCTGAGATTTCTGGACTCTCCAGCTTTGCCATGGTGAGATTTGGAGTGTGACTTCTCCTTCCTGCTCAGTGTTAAAGGTGAAGGACTCAGAGATAAATTCTCTAAAATAAAAGTCCCAGGAAATTCCCTGGTGGTCCAGTGGTTAGGAGTCTGTGCTTTCACTGCCGAGGGCCCTGTTCAGTCCTTGGTCAGGGAACTAAGATCTTGCAAACCAGGTGGTGTAGCCAAAAAAATAATAACAAGAAAGCAAAGAAAAATCACAACGTAGAGTCCAACTAGTACTTTCAGAAACAATGATAGAAATGGTTTGAAATTGGAGCTGTCCCTGAAGATAAGGAACATACAGCCCTTCTGTCTAGAAGGCAGGTGACAGCCATGTATCAATTGGTGGAACCACTATTCACTCAGATTCCCAAGGCTGAAACCTTGAGAGTCAGTCTCAATTCTTCTTTCTCAGTTAATTGGTTACTAAACAATTAAAATTCTTCCTTCTCAGCCTCTCTCATAAGGGATCCCTTCTTCCCACCCTTGTAGCAGTCGCTCTAGCTAAGGCCTGGCGGTACACTCCTTACTGTATCATTTAGAATGCGTTTAGCCACATTAAGGAGAGAGAAAGGGAAAGAGGGAGAAAGGAAGAGGATTGATTTATTATTTCCTTCCTTGAAGTTTAGCAGTAGAAAGTAGAGAAGTTCCACCATGGATAATTCAGCAACCTAAGGACATCAGCAAAAGGTTCTTTTCTGTCTTTCTCCTCTGCCTTCTTCTGTATGTTGGGCTTTTGCCCTCAGGTTTATCACACTTTCTCCCAAGGTGGCTGCTGCCATGGTGGAAAAGGGAAGTCATGCCTATCTTGCACACCTGAAAATATTACTACCCACCCCTTCCCACCACTCACCCCCACAGACTTCCCATTTGGTTATTTTGGCAAGAACTGTATAGCATCCTATGTCTAAATCCTTCACTTGGCAAAGACAGTGGGATTATAAGTGATTGACTTTTTAGACTCATCATATTTCAGCTTCTAAGGCTGGGGAGGGGCCCAATTGCCCTGAATCACTAGGCCTTTCTGAGGGTGGCCCAGAAAATCTAGGTCTGTTAAGGAACTGCCCTTTCCCCTCACCTTTAAATCTGCCTCCACACCTCCCTCCTGTGGTGCATCTAAATCTGACCAAGTCAGTCAGTCTCTGCTTAGTGCTTCCCTTAGTGCTTAGTGCTACGGTGACCCCTTATAGAATCTGGCCACAATGCCGGAAACCCGGATTCAATCCCTGGGTCTGAAAGATCCCCTTGAGGAGAGAATGGCAACCCACTCCAGTATCTTGCCTGGAGAATCCCTGGTGGGCTACAGTCCATGGGGTCACAAAGAGTCAGACACAACTGAAGTGGCTTAGCACGCACATGCCCACAGAGTCCTTCCACCACTCTCTACTGGCTTCCAGGGAGTCTCCAGAATCAAGTTCAAGCCCCTTAGCAGAAGGCAATGGCACCCCACTCCAGTACTCTCGCCTGGAAAATCCCATGGACGGAAGAGCCTGGTAGGCTGCAATCCAAGGGGTCACTAAGAGTCAGACATGACCAAGCGACTTCACTTTCACTTTTCCTTTCATGCACTGGAGAAGGAAATGGCAACCCATTCCAGTGTTCTTGCCTGAAAAATCCCCGGAATGGGGGAGCCTGGTGGGCTGCCGTCTATGGGGTCGCACAGAGTCAGACACGACTGAAGCGACTTAGCAGCAGCATCAGCACACTCTAGGTTGCTTACCCAGCTTTGTCTCTCCCTCACTCTTAGCAGCCCAGCAATGCTGAGCCGCTGACAGTTACCTGCGTACACTTGGTTCAGAACCCCTTTCCCTGGCTTCTTACCCTGGCCAACTCCTGTTCATCATTTACAATTCAGCTCTGGAATATATTAGGTGATGAAAAAGCCAGGTCATCTCAACTTCTCTGCTCAAAACCTCCCATGGCTCCCATTTCATACAGAGACAGCCTGAGTCCCTACAAAAGCTTACAGATCCTTACATGTGAAATTTATACACCGAAGATTGTGAACATTTCTGTGGGTCCTAAAACATATTGCAATATCGTATGTGCTCAGTCATATCCGACTCTTTGTGACCCCCATGGACTGCAGCATCTCCTGAAGTTCCTTCACTATCTCCTGAAGTTTGCTCGAACTCATGTCCACTGAGTCGTGATGCTATCGCAAGATGGTTGAAAGATGGCAAGTTGCATTTATTGGATTACCTATAAAGTGGACTCTATCCATGCTCTAACAAGTTATATTATCCGTTTTGTAAAGTCTTTAACAGGTGTGATGGTTTTGAGTCTCCTTCCCCTGTTCTGACTTTCTCCCCACTTACTTACAGTCTCTTTTTTTTCTTCAGTTCTTTCTCATGTTTCTGCCATATCATTTCTCTCCCAGCAACTATTGGATAATAATTCCGTATCTGTGCCTCTTGGGTACTGGACAACGTCCTAAGTACTTTGCTCGTGTTGGTTCTGTGTCTTTATTTTTGGCTGCGCTCTGTCTTTGTTGCTGCACACAGGCTTTCTGTAGTTGCGGGAAGCAAGGGCTACTCTCTAGTTTCGGCACGGAGGCTTCTCATTGCAGCGACTCCTCGTGTGCAGAGCGTGGGCTCTCGGGTATGGGCTCAGTAGTTGTGACACGTGGGCTTAGTCGCTCTGAGGCATGTGGAATTTTCCTTGACCGGGGATCAAACCAATGTGCCCTGCATTGGCAGGCAGATTCTTAACCACTGGACCACCAGGGAAATCCCATCACATTGATTCTCAATCCACCAATGTGGGCATTGTCCCCATTTCTCAGATGAGGAAATTGCAGATCAGAGAAACTAAGTACCCCCAGCATCAGAGCCAAGACCCAAAGCCGGGTCTGTTCGGAAGCCTTTGTGCTCCCCAACACCTGCTGTCTCCTCTGGCCTGCACAGGACACCCCATTCATCTGTCCTCATAACTGTCCCCGTCACTGTCAGCCAGAACATAGCTTTCTCCTCATTTTCTCTGAGGACTCCTTATTCTCTTTGATACTATATTTTATTATTTCTAACATTTATATATTTACTTGGCTGTGTCGGGTCTTAGTTGCGGGACTCGGAATCTTCATTGCAGTATGTAGGATCTTTCATTGAGCCGAGTGGGCTTGCTTAGTTGCCCCAAGGCATGTGGGGTTTTATTAATTCCCCGATCAGGGACTGAACCCATGCCCCTTGCACTGGAAGGCAGATTCTTAACCACTAGACCAGGGAAGTCCTTTGATACTGTTTTAAATTATGCCTGTCCCTTTCTCTTGCTTTCTCATTAGCTCTGTCTTGTTGCTTCTTTCTCCCAAACCTCAGTCCCCTCAGCAAACTCCCTTACTCTGGGGAGCTTATCTCTGCCCTCCACTCCTGTCCCTCCTTGTGGCAGCTCTGGCCTAAGCCTGGTGAAATAAACACTGCGGTACAGGTCTGCAGAAGAGGGGAGTCAGGAAAGGAAGAAAAAAAAGTATGTGGAATTGACAGCAGAGAAGGCAGGATGGCTGTGTGAGACTGTTCAGGAGGGGAGGGTCAGGAATGTGGCTGGAGCGGGGATGAGCAAAGGAGTGAATCTGTGACGAACATGACCAAGGGTTTGGGGCTCTCGTGAGTGAGGGGATTATGCTGGTTTGAAAGAGATGGTGGGGGGGGGTATGATGATCCCAAGTGGGGCTGGAGTCTTGGAGAAGCAGTCCAATGGGCCCAGGGGTGGCAGTGACCTACTGGAAGAGGCCCCAGATCGGGGAAAGCAGAACTGAGCCCAAGACCAGGCCAAGTCCACAAAGCCTCCAGAGTGGTTTGGCCTTAGCCCTTGCCTCCCCCAAACCACAATCAGGTCATAGCATCCCTCAAACCTCCCCGCCTCCCCAGGCCTCTGGTACAGAGCTGGCCTCCGCAGCCAGGGTAATGCAGGACTCGATCAAGAAGATGAGGCAGACCTGGTCCTGGGATTCCTCAGTGTCTGGACTGAGAAACTGGTGAACGGGATCTTCTTCCCCCAGCCCACTTTGATGCCACCTCTCCCAGGGCCCTGGAGCTATTTCCTGAGGAGAAGCAGTATGCTGGCAGCGCCACACTGAAAGGCCGTGTGACCCCCCCTCACCTGTGCCGCTACAGAGCCATTATTGGCAGACACTGACCCAGCCACTCACCTTCTTTACAGAGCAGTTTGCAGAAAGGTGTATGGATATAAACCACTGTCTGGGACAACCTGAACTAGAAGCCAGCCCCAGCACTAGACCTGTTCCTTCAGGAGACCCTCCAACAGCAGCCTCCCTGTTGGCCCCTTTGCCCCTCGTTGTCCTCCCCGCCAGAACAGAGAGACTGAGTGGGGGCCCCCTTACCGGGACCCCCAAAGCCCCACCCTGGCCCCACTCCTGTGGATCTCTCACATTTAAGTTATTTGCTCTAAACACAGCCAGCCAGGTTCATGCTGAAGCCTTAGGTCTCACAAGAGTCCCAAAGAGCCACTCAGCTGGGCCTCTCTACTCCAGATTCTGAAACAAGGGCCGGGAGCCTGGGGCCTCAGCGAGGCCGTCAAGGAGAAGTTTTTCCCACTTGTCCTGGGAGGCCCCTGGAGTTGGGGTCCCACACTCCCTAGAGCTTGGATCCACTGAGGCTCTTGCCCCCCAGCTTTCTCTCTCTGCTCTGGCAGCGGGCAGCCGGGTGAGCCAGGAACTGGAATACACCAAGGAGAAGCTGGGGGAGGAGGCTGCGTATACCTCCCAGATGTTGATACAGACCCCGCGCCAGGAGGGGGAGAACGTCCTCACGCCCGAGGCACTTGACCTCCACCTCCAGGCAGCCCTCACCGCCAGTAAAGTGCAAGTATCCCTCTATGGAAAGTGAGTCTGGCTGAGCCCCCGAGCAGCTGGGAGTGAAAGGTGCCACAGCAGGGCTGGAGCCAAAGTCGGCCTCTTCTACTGACGTCCCGTGCCCCTGGCTATTGCAGGTCCTGGGATCTGAACAAAATCTGCTACAAGTCAGGAGTTCCCCTAATTGAAAATGGAATGATTGAGCGGGTGAGTCTCCTGCACTGTTCTCTGAGACAGGGTAAAATGGAGCCTTCTCTGCAGTAGGGGAAGTGGGGGTGGGTGGAGTAGGGGGCATTGCTGGGCCAGGACTGATGCTTGGCCTGGGATGTCCCTGACAGATGATTGAGAAGCTGTTTCCCTGTGTGATCCTCACTCCCCTCGACTGCTTCTGGGAGGGAGCCAAACTCCAAGGGGGCTCTGCCTACTTGCCGTGAGTGCTGCTGCTGCTCCCGGGCCCTGCTTCATCCCCTGCCAGGACTTCCCCAACAGAAAGGAGGGATGGTGAGCAAAAGCTCACCAGGGCCTGATTACCACCCAGCCCAGGGTCAGAGCACAGGCAGCCTCAGGGGTCTCTCCTCATCCCCCTTCTCCTCACCTCCGAAGGAAAGGCAGGCCTGTCTTATTTAGATAAAACACGAAGATCTGTAAGATCTGAACAAAGGAGAAAAAGGATCCCAAGGAGAACGGGTATGTATCTGTATGGCTGAGTCCCTTTGCTGTCCACCTGAAACTATCACAACATTACTATTGGCTGTATTCCAATATAAAATCAAAAGGTTTTTTTTTTTTTTTTTTAAGAAAAGATCCCCAAAAGAGACTTTGCCAGGGAGAGTTAGCTAGATGTCATCTCAGCTGTTGCCCACGCCAGAAAGAAAACCTGTTATAGGCAGGCGCCTGTATGGTTATGGATAGACAGTTTGGGAAGGAATGAAATGGGGCTTTTGTGGGTCTTTTCCTTGTGTTAAGTACCATCTGTCTTGAGTTCCATCTCAGCTCCTGTATCCATTCAGAGTTCACTGCAGCAACCTGCTGGACTGAGCCTCCACAGAGAGGGACAGATGAGCAGCTAGGAGTGGGGCGGGCTACCCCATGGGTCCCATGGCAGCAGTCTGGAGGATGGGCATTGATCCCTGATCCACACCAACCACAAGCTCTCCCCGCAGCGGCCGCCCGGACATCCAGTGGACCAACCTGGACCCAGAGCAGCTGCTGGAGGAGCTGGGCCCCTTTGCCTCCCTTGAGGGCTTCCGGGAGCTGCTAGACAAGGCACAGGTGGGCCAGGCCTACGTGGGACGGCCCTGTCTGCACCCTGATGACCTCCACTGCCCACCTAGTGCCCCTAACCATCATAGCAGGCAGGTGGGTTCCAGCCAGGTCTGCTGGGGAAACGTTATTTCCTTCCCTTTCCCCTCGTGTTCCCCTTTTCCTGGAGACAGCAGACTGCTCTATGCTCTGCCCCATACTTCCTGGACACTGTTACCCTCTCCACACTGCACTTGACACCTAGAGTTTTCCATTCTCATTCAGCTGTCCTAAGGACTCCTCAAGTAGCATATGAATCCTTTTGGCTTTTTCTAAGCCCAGAAAGGCTGGACTTCATCAAAACACATGTGTACAGAGACAAGACAAATTAGATAAGCATGGGGGTCATACCTGGTTTCCTGAGGGTCTGTGTGGCCCTGTGAATGTGGACCTTTTCCCAAAACCACCAAAGTTCAGCCAGCTCCTCCCCGCAGCCTGTTTCTAGGCCTCTGCTCCCTCTTGTGGCCTCCTCCCTGCCAGACTCTAGCTGTTAGCTTACAGGGCAGGCAAGAGGCTTAGCACCCCAGGCCCACAGAGCTCCGTGGCAAGCACGGTTCCTGGAGGTGCCCGCCCAGAGACACCTCATTACCCACGAGTAGAACCTGGAGTAACGGGCTTCTCTCTACCCGCTCCAGGCTCCCAACGTGGCTCAGGAGTTGAGTGGGGGCTGCCATGGCTTCTCCCACAAGTTTATGCACTGGCAGGAGGAGCTGCTGCTGGGAGGCATGGCCAGAGACCCCCAAGGACAGCTGCTGAGGTACATCGCCCCCTGGGAGTTGCCAAGGGGACGCCCCAGGCATGGGGAGCCACACCCTGATGCCAGGCAGCTCTGGCAAACGCCCCTTGCACACGCCCTCCTGGTGGTTGAGACCAGCCCTGACTCCCGCTTCTCCTACACCACCGCCAGGGCAGAGGCCCTGCAGAGCACCTTCCTGCTAATGAGCCCCCGCCAGCTCTACGAGCACTTCCGGGGTGACTACCAGACGCACGACATTGGCTGGAGCGAGGAGCAGGCCGGCATGGTCCTTCAGGCCTGGCAGCGACGCTTTGTGCAGGTCAGTGTGGAGCCAGCGAGCGCAGTGCTCGAGGACGCTGCTTCCTCCTGCGCCTCACACCACCCTGTCTCTCCAGCTGGCCCAGGAGGCCCTGCCCAAGAATGCGTCCCAGCAGATCCACGCCTTCTCCTCTACCACCCTGGACGACATCCTGCACGCCTTCTCTGAAGTCAGCGCTGCCCGCGTGGTGGGGGGCTACCTGCTCATGGTGGGTCCTCTTGGAGCCTTGCCCCCTACCACCAGCCCTACCTGGGAGCCCCCATCCCAGACTCCCCTCTCTCCCTACAGCTAGCGTATGCCTGCGTGACGATGTTGCGGTGGGACTGTGCCCAGTCCCAGGGTGCAGTGGGCCTCGCTGGGGTGCTGCTGGTGGCCCTGGCGGTGGCCTCGGGCCTGGGGCTCTGTGCCCTGTTGGGCATTGCCTTCAACGCTGCCACTACCCAGGTAGGCCAGGTCTGTGGGCAGACTTGGGGCCCACAGCCCGGGCTGCTCAGATCCTCCAACTGCCTGCCCCCATACCCCTCCAGGTGCTGCCTTTCTTGGCACTGGGCATTGGTGTGGACGACATATTCCTGCTGGCACACGCCTTCACAGAGGCTCCACCTGGCACCCGTCTCCAGGTGAGGCCTCGTCCTTCTGCCTGGGTTCATCCCAGGCCATGCTGCTGAGGGGCTCAGAGCCTCTTGGTTTAAGTGACTTTGGGCTGGTAATAAGCCTCTCTGTGCCTCACTTCCTCATCTGTAAACAGGGGTAATCATAGTGTTGTGTGGTGAGGGTTGTGGTGAGGATCGGTAATTTGAGTGCTTAGAACAGGGCAATAAGCGTCAGCTGCTGTGTGCTTCCTGCCCCTCCCCTGCCGTCCCTCACTCGGCCCTGTCCCAGCAGGAGCGCACGGGAGAGTGTCTGCAGCGCACGGGCACCAGCGTCACACTCACGTCCATCAACAACATGGTTGCCTTCTTCATGGCCGCCCTAGTTCCCATCCCTGCACTGCGGGCCTTCTCCTTGCAGGTGAGGCCTCACCCATGGGGCCCAGGCTCGGGTGGGCATGGAGCCTGGTGGGCTTCACCCAGGTTTTGTGTCCCTCCTGTCCACCCCGCAGGCAGCCATAGTGGTGGGCTGCAACTTCGCAGCCGTGATGCTTGTCTTCCCAGCGGTCCTCAGCCTGGACCTGCACCGGCGCCACTGCCAGCGCCTGGACGTGCTCTGCTGCTTCTCCAGGTACCCCTGTCCCACCCGGCCGTCCCTCCTGAGCCCCATCCCGTCCTGTCCCCTTGGCACCATTTCCAGACCCTCACCCCCTCTCTGCCTCTTCCAGCCCCTGCTCTGCTCGGGTGATTCAGATTCTGCCCCAGGAGCTGGGGAACAGAACGGTACCAGTGGGCATTGCCCACCTGACTGCCACGGCTCAAGCCTTTGCCCACTGTGAAGCCAGCAGCCAACATGTGGTCACCATCTTGCCTCCCCAAGCCCACCTGGTGCCGCCACCTTCTGACCCTTTGGGCTCTGAGCTCTTCAGCCCAGGAGGGTCCACACGGGACCTTCTAGGACAGGAGGAGGGAACAGGGCAGAAGGCAGCCTGCAAGTCCTTCCCTTGTGCCCGCTGGAGTCTTGCCCATTTCGCCCGCTCTCAGTTTGCACCCTTGTTGCTCCAGTCCCACACCAAGGTAAGCCTCCAGGCCCGGGCAGGTCGAGGTGGGATGCAGCACAGACTTCTTAGATGTCTCTGGGCCTCCAGCTTAGTCGCCTTTTCCCACAGGCTGTAGTACTGGTACTTTTTGGGGCTCTCCTGGGCCTGAGCCTCTATGGAGCAACCTTGGTGCAGGACGGCCTGGCCCTGACTGATGTGGTGCCGCGCGGCACCAAGGAGCATGCCTTCCTGAGCGCCCAGCTCAGGTACTTCTCTCTGTACGAGGTGGCTCTGGTGACACAGGGTGGCTTTGACTACGCCCACTCCCAACGCGCCCTCTTTGATCTGCACCAGCGCTTCAGTTCCCTCAAGGCCGTGCTGCCCCCACCGGCCACCCAGGCACCCCGCACCTGGCTGCACTACTATCGCAACTGGCTACAGGGTGAGAGGCGAGGAGACGGGCAGGGGGGCTGCGGCCAGCAGGAGCCCCCAGAGCCCACAGGCCAACTGGACTCCTTCCCTGTCCTCCGCCAGGAATCCAGGCTGCATTTGACCAGGACTGGGCTTCTGGGCGCATCACCCGCCACTCATACCGCAATGGCTCTGAGGATGGGGCCCTGGCATACAAGTTGCTCGTCCAGACCGGGGATGCCCAAGAGCCTCTAGATTTCAGCCAGGTTGGAAGAGGACCGGAGGGCAGGGCAGCACCGAGGGGCTCCAGGCCCCGGGGGCCCAGCCTCAACCCCCTCTGCCTCTGCAGCTGACCACCAAGAAGCTGGTGGACAAGGAAGGGCTGATCCCACCCGAGCTCTTCTACATGGGGCTGACCGTGTGGGTGAGCAGTGACCCCCTGGGTCTGGCAGCCTCACAGGCCAACTTCTATCCCCCACCTCCCGAGTGGCTGCATGACAAGTACGACACCACGGGGGAGAATCTTCGCAGTGAGTCCCGGGAGCCCTAACTTCCCTCCCCTGAAGCCCTGCCCACTGCGGCCCCTGCTCACCGGCCGCCCCTCCCTCCCGCTCCGCCCCTCCCTCCACAGTCCCGGCAGCCCAGCCCTTGGAGTTTGCCCAGTTCCCCTTCCTCCTGCGCGGCCTCCAGAAGACTGCAGACTTCGTGGAGGCCATCGAGGGGGCCCGGGCAGCGTGTGCCGAGGCCGGCCGGGCCGGGGTGCGTGCCTACCCCAGTGGCTCCCCCTTCCTCTTCTGGGAGCAGTACCTGGGCCTGCGGCGCTGCTTCCTGCTGGCGGTCTGCATCCTGCTGCTGTGTACTTTCCTTGTCTGTGCCCTGCTGCTGCTCAACCCCTGGACCGCTGCGCTCATAGTGAGTCTGGCAGGAGTGGGGCTAGAGGGACCCATAGCTCCCCACCTGCTCTGCCCAGGAGCCCTAGGTGAGCCCTGCCTCCCCAGGTACTGGTCCTGGCGATGATGACTGTGGAGCTCTTTGGCATCATGGGTTTCCTGGGCATCAAGCTGAGTGCCATCCCAGTGGTGATTCTTGTGGCCTCCATAGGCATCGGTGTCGAGTTCACCATCCACGTGGCTCTGGTGAGCACAGGCACTAGGAGGGGGCGGGCCAGCTGATTCAGTTTTCGACAAATACTGTGTGTTCAGTACTGGGGAGAGAGCAATACAGACACACTTTACCTTCAAGAGTGTAGAGATAAACAATAAACAGGTAAATAAATGAATAGGCAGCCATTTCAGTAGAGAGGAGAGACAAAGGCCTGACCAGAATGGGATGAGGACAGAATGGAAGGTGAGAAAATGGGAACTGACAGTTATTTGGGATAGATTTACTGTGAATCAGGGAGATGGGGTGGTAGCTAGATGACAATGAGCGTAAGGTGAGATCATTCCAGGACAGAGATGCAGAACAGAGGTGGGCTGGCCTCTCCCACAGCTTCCAGTTCTCCGGCAGAGGAGGGGTGGGGGCTGTCTCTTATACACATCTTGGTTGCCCTGCGACGATGGCCAGCCTGTGTGCCACGATCGCCCTGTGCCGAGGTCCGGGCTGTGTTCCACGGTTGCCTAGCGATGAGTTCCGTGCTCTGTGCTATGGTCGCCTGCACAGATTTCCGGGCTGTGTGCCGCAGTCTCCCTGTCCCGAGGTCCAGGCTGTGTTCCGCCCTCAGCTTGTGACAAATTTTGGGCTCTGTGCTGCTGTCCCACTGTGACGTGGTCTGTGCTGTGTGCCACGGTTGCCCTGTTCCAAGGTACAGGCTGTGTGCCGTGGTAGCCTTCTGCAGAGGTCTGGGCTGTCTGTCGTGGTCAACCTGTTCCCAAATCCGGGCTGTGTACCACGGTCGCAATCTCCCAAGGTCCGTGTTGTTTGCCACGGTCACCCTGTTCCAAAGTCCAGGCTGTTAGCTATGGTCGCCATCTCCCGAGGTCCGGGCTGTGTTCCGCGGTCNGGGGTGGGGACAGTGGACCCGTTGGGAACTCCAACACAAACCTGGCCAGACCCCACAAACAGCTTCCTTCATATTCCCCCCATAAAATCCTTATTATATTTCTGATTATAAGAACAACATATACTTCTTGGGGGACAAAAAAGTCAGGGTGCAGAAAAATACCAAGAAACAATCAGAAAGCCTCTGAAATGCCATCCTAAGTATCCCTCCTTCTAGACCAGGCATCAGCAAACTTTTTCTGAAAAGAATCAGATAGTAATATTTTAGGCTTGTCAGGCCATATGGTCTTTCTACCAGTGTACCACGAGAGCAGCCATAGATGATAGGTGCATGAATGGGTGTGGCTGTGTTTCAACAAAACTTTATTTACAAAAACATGGGACAGGCTATAGATGGCCAACCTAGTCTGAAAGAAAGTGAAAGTCGCTCAGTCATGTCCAACTCTTTGCCACCTCATGGACTATACAGTCCATAAAATTCTCCAGGCCAGAATACTGGAGTGGGTTCAGTTCTCCAGGGGAACTTCCCAACCCAGGAATCAAACTGGGTCTCCTGCATTGCAGGAGGATTCTTTACCAGCTGAGCTAGATGAATGAGACAGAGATGTCTAGAATAGGTTGGGCTTCCCTTGTGGCTCAGCTGGTAAAGAATCTCCCTGCAATGTGGGAGACCTAGATTCAATCCCTGGGTTGGGAAGATCCCCTGGAGGAGGGCATGGCAATCCACTCCAATATTCTTGCCTGGAGAATCCCCATGTACAGAGGAGCCTGGCAGACTACAGTCCATGGGGTCCCAAAGAGTCAGACACAACAGCGGCTCAGCACACACAGCACATCTCACTCATCTGTACAGGGTTACCTACATGGACTTGTGCTTGGGTCCTGCGCAGTTCCCAGGAACTCCGTTCACCTGGCCTTCTGTGGGCCAGGCATGAGTGAGCCTGGGGGACATAGATGAGCTGCCGTGGTTGGTCAAGGAGCAGCTCCAGGACAAATTTGTTCCCCCAGGGCTTTCTGACCGCTCAGGGTAGCCGGAACCTGCGGGCTGCCCGGGCCCTGGAATGCACATTTGCCCCAGTGACCGATGGGGCCATCTCCACGTTGCTAGGTCTGCTCATGCTTGCTGGCTCCAACTTTGACTTCATCATAAGGTAGGGGAGGGCTCAGGGCAAGGAGGCAGGGCTGGCCTGCACTGGCTACAGGACCTGACCGGGCTGACCTCTCTTAACCCCCCCCAGGTACTTCTTCGTGGTGCTGACAATACTTACACTCCTGGGCCTCCTCCACGGGCTCGTGCTGCTGCCGGTACTGCTGTCCATCCTGGGCCCCCCACCAGAGGTGACCACACCATCCTGCTCCCAGCCCACGGGGCGGGGTGGGATAGAACCAAGACAAAACACCCTCAGTGGCCAATAGACAGGGCTTAACTCACAGGGCCCCTTCCCCATGAAGTACCACCAGCTGAAGTTAGCAGCATCCTCTTTTGCCCAGACATCATGTCCCTGCCCTTCAGCCCTCTTGACTTCCTGAGATCCACCTTAGCCTTTAGATGCAGGATTGGCCCCTGATCTCAACATCCTGTCCCTTGTTAGCTCTTGCCTCCTGCTGGGAGCCACCAAAGACCCCAGCTTCCCAACCAGGAAGTTGCAGAAGGGGGCTGAGTCCCCAGTAGCCCCCAGGCTCACTGGGGCTGCTGTTTCCCCCCAGGTGGTACAGATGTACAAGGAGAGCGCAGAGGTCCTGAGCCCCCCAGCTTCGCAGGGAGGAGGGCTTAGGTGGGGAGTACCCTCCACCCTGCCCCAGAGCTTTGCCAGAGTNCGGGCCATCGGAGACCTCCCCGAAATCCACACAAAGCCACCACTGTCTAGGCTGTGAGCAGCCTTGCATGCCCGGCTCCTCTGGGCCTGGGGCTGTGTCTGGGTGGGGTAAAAGCCAGCACTTCAGGCTGCAGTGCAGCCCAGACCTTCCTCCCCCCAGACACTGCTGCCCCCAGCAGACCAAGCTGAGGGATCGTTAGCACCCTTTGCTGGGCCTGGTCCCCACTGCTTGGTGACCCCTGAGGAGGCGCTCTGTATCCCCACCCATCTCTCACCACATAAATTATTTATATGGAGATGTTTATTTTTGTAGTTTGGATGTTAGCTATGCTGAAAGATTTATTTTTAAAAGAGTGAAATATATTCTATGTGAACTCATCTCAATTGACGTTGGTGCTTTGTATTTGTATAGTTGTGAGTTTGCACATAGAAGTGTCAGGGCCTGAGGTCCTAGCCCTCTAGTCCTCCGTGTGTTTATTCACCTGGCAAGTGAAGATGATGTGCAGCAAATGTGTTGGTCACATACTTGGTAACATGGTCTGGCTGAAGTGCTTAGTACACAAAATGATACAAATGTTTTTGGTGTCAAAACCCTACTGTGCCGCTTTCAGAGCGATTATAGTCCAGCCTCGCATTCCTATCCAGGTTCATTGGCCAGCTCCTGTTTCAGCAGCCTGGGGGAATGGGCAGAGGGACACAGTCAGGCAACAGGTGAGAGGTGAAGTGTAGGCAGATCAACAAGGTGGCCAAGGGAATGCCCTGGTGGTCCTGTGGTTAAGACCCAGTGCTCTCATTGCCAGGGGCCTGGGTTTGATCCCTGGTTGGGGAATTAAGATCCCACAAGCCTCCTGACATGACTAAATATATATATATATATATATATATATATATGGCCAATTGAAACAGAGATGGAGAGGGTGTTTTAGGAGTTTTCTGCCCAAACCAATCTCAAAGGCAGAGGCCTCTGCAAGTCAGTAGTCAGCATGGCACCCCAGAGGCATCTTTGTCCAAACAGCAGAGGATCCGTAGGGCCACTGTAGAAACAGGTTGCACTAGCAACCAGTGCTGCTGCTGTTTAGTTGCTCAGTCATGTCTGACTCTGTGACCCCATGGACTGCAGCATGTCAGACTTCCCTGTCCACTATCTCCTCGAGTTTGCGATACATCTAACCATCTCATTCTGGGTCACCCACTTCTCCTCCTGCCCTCAGTCTTTCCCAGCATCAGTATCTTTTCCAATGAGTCGGCTCTTCGCATCAGATGGCTAAAGATTGGAACTTCAGCTTCAACATCAGTCCTTCCAATGAATGTTCAGGATTGATTTCCTTTAGGATTGACTGGTTTGATCTCCTTGTAAACCAAGGGACTCTTGAGAGTCTTCTCCAACACCACAGACACAAGCATCAGTTCTTTGGCATTCAGCCTTCTTTATGGTCTAGCTCTCACATCTGTACATGACTACTAGAAAAACCATAGTTTGACTAGCAACCAGTGAGGCACTATCTTTAAGCTGTTTGCTCTGTAAAGGTTGAACAATCCCATTGTACAGAGGTCTGGACGGTTCTGGCCACACCCCTGGGTATAGTCTCATCTGATGGATGGGAGGGAGAGGTCTTTTAGTGCCCTTCTCCAATTATCCCAGGGCTCAGTCTCAGCTGACACACACATACACCCTGGGCTCCAGCCACACACTCACCAGGAACAATCCCACCCCCAGAGCACTGCCTTCTCACACCCCACCCCACCCCACAAGCCAAAGGCTGGAAAATCATGTTCTGACCTAACGTTGGGAGTGGAGAGGGGAGACATCTACTGCAGCTGAATCAACACTGAATCAAAAAAGAGAAGGTGGTTGGCTTGGAACCAAGGGTAGGGGGTGCATCCAGTATGCCCAAGAGATAGACCCTGGATTTGGGTCCAGTGGTCTTTGGATCACTATGGAGCGGCTTTGAGGTAGGGCAGGAGAGCTCACCAGGCTGTAACAGTGCAAAAGACGTCGTCACCCCCGCCCCCAGTTCCACTTACCAGCTGAGTGAGCTGGAAAAATCAGACATTCTCTCTGAGCCTCAACGTCTTCATCTGTGAAACGGAAGATTACAGTCCATTTTGTAGGCTCCTGGTTTTTCCATTTACGATTGTAAATGAAATATTCATGTAAGAAATGGCCTGGCTTCTCACAGGCACTCTCTGTAGTTTGTGATATTTTAGTTATGTTGAAAGTTTGTGCTCTGATCAAATGCTTAGTGAATAAACCTAAAACACTGAACGGTGTCGTGATATGGCACCAGCTGAGGGATTCCAGCCAACTGGAGGGGGACCGCCCCAGGAATAGTCAGTCCCAGGGCACTGACCACAGCCAGTCTTGGGGACAAGTCCCAGGGTTTGCAGGGCAAACCACCCTGTGGGGCACTGCACACTACTCAGCCCTCTGACTTCAACACCATTTCATGGCTCTCCATTGCTGATCATAACAAGATCAGGCCTAACTGGATCTAGCCTCTGCCATCTTCCCAGCTCTCTCAAGACAGCTACTGGCCAGATTCACACCCTCATTCAGACACACCACACCCTACTCCAGACAGGCTGAATTACTTTCGATGTTCACCTCCCACGACTTCACAGAGGCTATTCGAGAACTCGTTTCCACCTCCCATTCAATGGAACTATCCTTCCAGATAAGTTGGATGCCGTTTCGGGGTCTGCGGGTATGAAATGACAGTGCTTTAACGTCATTCTCGGTAAGGAAGCGTCGGTTTCCTGGGGCCCCGCAAAAAGAGAGAGCTACAGCCCTGAGGTGCCCACAGCGCCGCCCGGCCCGGCGGGTGAGTGGCGTCACCCAGCGGCAGAGCCGCCTTCAATTTGCATACCCATAGTGCACCACGAAAAGACGATTTCACGCGCTCGAATTCCAGCCCCACGGGGGTTTGTCCACTGTTGGAGGGGACAGTACCTGTTAGAAACGTACGGTCTGTGCAAATTCCACTCAGGGTGCCCAAACCGCGCGGGAGCGGAGCAACCATAAGTGTACAGAGTGTTACGTTGCTCTGGGAGGTTCCAAGCGAACCCGTAAAGACATACTCTGGTTTCTCTTCAGATCGTATAAATCTTTCGCCTTTTACTAAAGATTTCCGTGGAGAGGAACAATTCTGAGTCTTTACCCAATTTTTTGAGGCCTCGTTTTTAACGAGGCTACCTTTTCTAAAGTTAAAAATTAGAGTTCAACAGCTGTGGATTCTTATTAGAAGAAATTTTAATTTCCCGGATGTGCTCAAGGTTTTGGGTTTGTTGTTTGCATCTTAAGCGTGGGGTTTTTTTGCGTGTATTATTGGTGTATCTCTGCAGAGTCATTTGAAAACTGGCAGATAAAGTTGGGAAGTCACGTGATGAATGCACCAACTGCCTAAAAAACAGGTTTGTTCACGCCTTGGAGAAGGGAAGGGCAACTCACTTCGGTATTTTTGCGTGGAGAATTTCTTAGACAAAGAGAGCTGGCAGATAGCAGTCCCATAGTGTGGGACACGACTGGAACGACTAAAACACGTGAGCATACAGGAAGAGGGGTAAACGCAGTAATTCTTTCTCACCAAGGTATGCTCGGTCGTGTTCGACTCTTTGCCATGGACTGTAGCCTGCCAGGCACCTCTCTCCCTGGGGATTCTCCAGGCAAGAGTACTGGAGTGGGCTCCTAGGGGATTTTACCCACTCAGGGACTGAGCCTAGGCCGTCCATATTATAGGCGGATTCTTTACCGTCTGAACCACCAGGGAAGTCCCATCAGACTACCTGCTTCCTTTCCCAGAGGTTGTTATCTGAGGAAAATTAGCTGAGGCACTCTGATATGACTTCAGACTGTCTGTTCAACACTCACTCAGTGCCACTTTTCCATTCTAAACCTTTTCGTTAAGAAGCTTAAGTTTTTGGTGGAACCAAGAACTTAAGAAAAAAGGGAGATAATACATAATCTCTGTGAGAAGTGCCCTACAGAAACAGCATTATGAGAGAACAAGGCTAGCTACCAAATGTGTCCTCTTGTCCCTAGATCTACATTCTCTCCAGGGGAGATCACCTAGGCCTGTGGATTTTAGTGAAAGTTGCTCAGTTGTGTCTGACTCTGCGACCCCATGGACTGTAGCCTGCCAGGCTCCTCTGTCCATGGAATTCTCCAGGCAAGAATATTGGAGTGGGTTGCCATTTTTTTTTTCCCCCGGGAGGATCTTTCCCACCCAGAGATTGAATCCAGGTCTCCTGCATTACAAGTGGCCTCTTTACCATGTGAACCACCAGGGAAGTGACTTTTAAGTGACTATCATCTCATACTTGGTGTCCTCCAGATTCACAGCCATTAGCAGATCCCACTGACTCCATATTCATATTCGTATGTGTGCTTCGTGCAAACACATTTTACCTCCTCAAATGTTACCAAGCTAGGAGCAAGGATAACTTTTCCTCCCAATATTATCTTTTCTTTCAGCAAAAGGAATCATGCTTTGCTTGGTCTGCACTGTGCTTTGCTCACCAAAGACCATGGATTTTTTTTTTTTTTTAATATCACTGTAAGGACTATACCATAGTTAATTTAACCAGCCCTCTAAATTAAACCAGTCCTCCAGGACTTATAGCTTTTCTTCTTCAGTTTTCATTATCTAAGGTGGTATTAAGGGTAACCACATTTTCAGTCTTGAGAGATACAATAACAAATAACTATTTTTAACCCACGTACAACATATTTTTATGTAAAATCCATGAGAAAGAATAACTTTATTTTTTTCCCAAATAGTCAACTAGGGACTTCCCTGGGGGTCCAGTGGTTAAAACTCCCCATTTCCACTGCAGGGGGCACCAGTTATTAAAAGATCCCTGGTCAGGGAACTAAGATGCAAGTCCAGAGGCACAGCCAAAATAAAGTCAGTCCCTAATTTCATATTTATAGTATCTTAATGGAATAAAATAATATTTAAATAAGAAAGCAAAGTCGTCACTGAACATTTACAGATTACTGATTATGTGTCAGGGACTGGGGAAGTAGAAACGAATCAGGCTCCACTCCTGGCCCCAGAGATCTTTCTTCAGGGAGATCTAGATCCTCAGGAAGACAAAATGCACCACAAATGAAAGGAGAACATTGGGAGTCCTCCATAACCAAGAGAGGAAATCCAGGGATAGAATGCCAGTGTATTTTTTTTTTAATTAAATTTTATTTTTGGCTGCGCTGTGCACGGGCTCTCTCTAGTTGCAGCAAGTGAGGGTTACTCTTCGTCGGGGTGTGAGGGCTTCTCATTGCCATAGCTTCTTTTGCTGCAGAGCACAGGCTTCAGGTGCTTAGGCTTCAGTAGTTGCAGGCTTGAGGCCTCTAGAGCTCAGGTTCAGTAGTTGGGGCCCACAGCCTTAGTTGCTCCAAAGCATGTGGAATATTCCTGGACCAGGGATAGAACTCATTTCTCCTGCACTGGCAGGCAGATTTTTATCTACTGTGCCACTAGGAAGTCTGAGGACCAGTGAATTTTTGCAAAGGTAGTAGTTGAGAGAAATTTTTCTAATGTTTGGAACCACCAGTATTTTGAGTGCTCTAAAAGTGAA
The DNA here is from genome assembly GCA_006410875.1 of Neotragus pygmaeus. Lineage (NCBI taxonomy): Eukaryota > Metazoa > Chordata > Mammalia > Artiodactyla > Bovidae > Neotragus > Neotragus pygmaeus. The sequence continues at coordinate 414,133 of SJYV01010157.1, read as the reverse complement.
ACAGATTATATTTTGTCCAGAGGGCAGTGGGTAAATAGAGAAAATAAAGGGCATAGGGCCGACCATTATAGACAGGTCGAGAGGCACTGTGGGAAATGGTTGGGGAGGAGGTCTCCACTGGAGTGAAGACAAGAAGATTAATAAGAGCCTGTGGCAGTAATTCCTGCCACAGATAGGACTGGTTGAACTGGGGTAAGAGAACTGAACCAACTGGAAAGATCTTGTAGGAAAGGAACAATAATTTTCCCCCTATGAGTTCTTGACTGAGAACTTTGTAATGAGACAGCTTAACCAGAGGAACAAAAATGGAAGTTTATTAACATGTATATCTCACATATACATGGGAGATACCCAGGGAAAAATCAGTAACTCCCAGAGGTGGCTGAAAATACCTGCTTAAATACTTCCTTCAGCTAATGACGAAAGAAAAGTGGGGAGGCCAGATATGGGAAGGCCGTCAGGAAAAAGCACCGAAAGCAAGATTTATTAAGCAAATCTTAGTGATTTCACTGGAAGTCTCCTGTAAATTAGTCATCCTTCTGAGGAAAGAGGGAGACACCCTTACCAATGATTTAGTTTATAAAAATTTCCCTTACAAAAGGGTAACTTTTCTGTTTTCAAAATGTCTCCTCTTTCTCAAAATAATCAGCTTAAAACAACCCTATGCCAAAGCAGCATATTTTGGGGTGGCATATTCTGCTTTCAGTCTCTTAATAAATAGAAGCCATGGGAGGCAAGTGTGAAGAATAAAGCAAGGATGACATCTAGGTTTCTGGCTTTGGCACCCATGGAGATGAGAAACACGATGGGGCAGAACTGGGGAAAGGTGAGGGGCAAGCACAATTCTGGATTGAGTCTTAAGTGTCTGTAGGACATGTGGAGAGAGATCGCCAGGAGCCAGGTCTGGAGTTAAAGAGGGGGCTGAGTTGAAAAGATGTGTGGGAATTACAAGAGTAAAGGAGGCGGGGGGAAGTGCTCAGAGACAGGCTGTAGAGCCACAGCACGCGAGCAAAGAAACTGCTTTCGCGCTTTGCGCAGGGTTGGAGGCCAAGGCTCAGAGGAAGACTGCGGCGTTCAGGCCCGCCCACCGCCGGAACCTCACCCATTGCGCCTGCGTTGGGCACACAGGTCCTTCCCGCCCCGACTTGCGAAGCATTCTGGGAGCGGAAGCCCGCTTTGAGCGCGGAGCGTGTTGGGAGCTGCAGTTTAAGAGAGGCGCAGAATGCTTCACAAGTCATGGCACTGGTCAGTTAAAGGGCAGATCCAAAAAACGATGATGCTCCCGGGGCAGGGTGCCCCTCCGGCGGCGGCACGGGGTGCCCCGGGCCGCATCCCCTCTCCGCAGAGCGTGACACTTCCACGCCTCCACGATCTGCTCCACCTGCAAGGGATGCGAATCACCGCGGAGTCCCGCAGTGCCCACCTTACCCTGGACCACGCCCCCCTCGCCTCCCCCAACACGATCCGAGACGTCTTCCCCGCGTCCGCACCGGGATGAGCGGCTCCCGCCGGTTCTGTTCTTCCAGGGCGCTCAGCTCTGCCGGAGCCAGCAAGGCCAGTCTCAGCTCCCGCACCACTGGGGCCGCCACCTCGGCCACAGGCCGCTCTAGTACCGCCTACGGACGTCAGTACTGAACCTGGGCGGGCGGGGGCACCTGCCCAACCGCCTGCTCTCCTGGTTCCTGCAGCTAGAGCCTCTTTCAGCACCCCTACCTCCCACTCCCTTCAGCCCCTGCTCACCGCGCCCACGCGCGCCCAACTCCGGGCTGCCAGGACCAGCTCGGCCTCGTCCACACAGAGCTTGTCGCTACGCAGCAGGGGCAGCAACGCGGGTGCGGACAGCTCCAGGAAACCACGGGTCCGGAGGGTCTCCTATGGGTCCGCGATTGGGTCAGGGAGGAGCAGAACGAGGGCTGTGGGGTAGGGAGTATGCAGTGGGGAGTACCTGGCTGTGGGCCTCAATGAAAGCCACACAACGCTCCTGCAGCTGTCCCAGGCCAAAGGTTACAGCAACCTGAGAGCAGAATGAAGGAAGTCAGGTTGGAGATGTAGAGGCCGGGCAGCCCGGCCCTCCACACCAGAACCTCCTGCAAGCCTGTCCAGCGACACCCACCTGCAGGGCCTCGCAAACCAGCTCCACGTCCAGTGCCTTCCCCACAAACTCCAGACACAGCTGGGAACAGAAGTGAAGGTGGGCTGTGCCCAGATGTCCCTGTTCCGAGGCCCCAGCCCCAGCCCAGAAACAGTGAACAGCCTTGGAGTAGTGAGCCACCCGGGCTACTAGCAGCCCCAGGCCCACGCAGACCTCCCAGGCCAAGGGAGGCAGGGAATCACCAAGGCCTGAGACTAGGAACTAGCAAAGCCAAGCCCAGCAGCCCACCTTGTAGTACATTCCTCACTAATCAGACTAGATAAGAGCCATGTGAAAATTCCACTCTCCTTTTCTTTCAAGACACTTATCTTTTTCCACACTTTTCTCTGAACTCAAAGACACTATTTTAACCAGAAACTTGAATTCATCTGTGACATCTCCCTCTCACCCCCCACATCCAGAAAAGCCCTGGGTAATGCCAGTTCACAGGGTCAAACCAGCCAATCCTAAAGGGAATCAACCCTGAATATTCACTGGAAGGACTGATGCCGAAGCAAAAACTCCAATCCTTTGGCTGCCTGAAGTAAAGAACAGACTCACTGGAAAAGACCCTGATGCTGGGTAAGATGGAGGGCAGGAGAAGGGGGAGACTGAAGATGAGATGGTTGGATGGTATCAGTGACTCAATGGACATGAGTTTGAGCAAAGTCGGAGATAATGAAGGACGGGGACGTCTGCAGTCCATGGAGTTGCAAAGAGTCAGACACAACTGAGCCACTGAACAACAGCACTGGTTGCTAGTGCAACCTCAATTTCTACAGCAACTGAACTATGAACAGTGCCAGTTCCACTCCTCTCAAAGGCAGGCACTTCTTTCCTGGGCAACCACTGCCACCCCTGTCCCTACTGGACTGGTGAGCCCTTCCATGGCTCCCAGTCCCTTCTCCTCTTAGCTTTCAAATTCTCACTACCTGAAACCTCCACTGAAACTCCACTGCCCCCTGGGTAAAGGAAGTCCAAGTTTTTGAAGGCCCTACAGGAACCAGCTCCTGGCACCCTCTCCAATCTCATTTCTTCCCCTCTTCCTTTCACACTCTTAGTCCTCTTGGTCTAGCTACACTAAATGTCTCACCAGTTCCTTTTGTGCCTCTGTGACTAGAATACCATCTTTCCTCTCCCCGCTGAACAAAAATCTTACCTATTCTACCTGATACAACACAAATGTTTCCTTCTCCAGGAAGTATTCCCCTCTTCTCCCTCATGGTGAGACTAGAGAGACTGTACAGTCTCAGCACCATATGCCCTTCTCTGTCACACTTATGCCACTGGGTTAAGCGTTTTTCTTGTGCCTGTCTCTCTTTGAAGAACAGGGATCAAGGCTAGCTTATCCTGGTGTCTACACCCCCATAGGCCCCCACAGGGCACACACATATCCTTTTGCACATAGGCATGCATCAATGCCTGTTTATATAAAGATACCCATACTTTCTGTATTGGTACACATTCCTCTCTAGGTTAGCAGGTGCATGAGGCAGGGTGTGAACCGTGCCCATAAGAGGCAGGGGAAAGGAGACAGCTACCCATGAACCCACCTCTCGAAGTTCCTCCAGCCCATACTCCACAGCCGCCGTCAACACCTCAAGCACCTGCAGAATGGGTGGTTAGCATGGTAGAAGACAGTCTTCCCACCCTGCAGCCACCCAGAACTTGCCCATCCAGACCCTTGCCCAGTGGGCTCACAGAGTGGCGTTGCAGCTTGGCACTGTTGGTATACAGAAACTCCAGCACTGCCAGGAAGGCCTCAGCTGGCACGGTACTCAGCACCACAGGGCTAGGCACCCCAGGGCCTGGCTCTGAGCTCAGAAGTCGCTGGAAGAAGTTGCATCTACACGCCAGCAAGCACCGGTGGGCAAACACCTCCTGCCGTTCTTGACCAACCACAAAGCGAACATCACTGTGGGAGAGAGAGGCAGAGAGCCAGGAAGAAGAGGCTAGAGTCTCTGTGTAACTCTAGACTTTGCCTTTGCCCTTTTTGGGCCTCCGTTTCCTTATCTGCCATATAAAAGGCAGTCCCTTTAGCAAAAGGTCTGGGTCACACAAGCCTGGTTCTAATCACAGCTCCAACTAGGCAAGCGAAGCCTAGGGAAGAGATTTCTGACCTACTGCCTCTCAGGTTTCTCATCCCTGAAATGAGATGCTCATCCCAAACCCTAGGGTGGCTAACAGTAGGTGGCTATGTTTGATCACTGAGGGGGCACCAGGGCTGATACAAGATCAACCCCAATGTCCCTCTCCTCCTCAGCCTGTGACTCTGGTAAAGGGAAACTCTTTTTGGCTTCTCCTCCAGACTGCAAACTCAGCTTTTTCAGCCTCCTCCAGACAGGAGGGGGGAGGAGGAGGGTGTGGAGGGCACTGACTGCAAACAGACACGTCAGTGATACACTATCATGGGCCAGACCACATTTTCCATTTTCATGATACTTCCGGCCCCAGCTGCTGGGCCTCTGAACAGCACAGTGGGTAAGGGACAGATGATGAAGCCTGAGCTTCCTGGAGCCTTGGGCAAATGGCGACGGCGGCACACAGCCCGGACCTCGGTGCCAGATTTGAGGCTGATTACAGAGGCTGAGCAGACAGTGTTGCTGAACACTTATGACATTAAACACATGGTTTCTATCTCTACACACAGGATCAGTTGTCCAGACTCTCTGGACATCAATGGTGTCCTATAGTTCAATTCTGACACTGAGACAGAGGTTCGATCCCTGGGTTGGGAAGATCACCTAGAGTAGGAAATGGCAACCCACTCCAGTCTTCTTGCTTGGAAAATCGCATGGATGGAGGAGCCTCATGAGCGACAGTCCATAGGCTTGCAAAGAATCAGACGCGGGGGGCGGTCCTAAGATGGCAGAGGAATAGAAGGGGGAGACCACTTTCTCCCTCACAAGTTCATCAAAAGAACATTTCAGCGCTGAGTAAATTCCACAGAACAACTTCTGAATGCTGGCAGAGGACATCAAGCACCCAGCAAAGCAGATCATTGGCTTCAAAAACAGGTAGGAAAAAATATAAAAGATGAAGAAAGAGACAAAGGAGGTAGGGAGGGAGCTCCGTCCTGGGAAGAAACTCAAAAAGAGAGGTTTCCAAACACCAGGAAACA
>SJYV01010157.1:352308-405855 GCA_006410875.1 Neotragus pygmaeus | reverse complement strand
GCGGGCAGGGGGAATCCACTGCTCAGACCAGACTGTGACACCCAAAACAGTAGGGTTACAGAAATTGCCAACCTGTGGGAGGACCCCAGCTCTGAAGCAGTGGAGACAGAAAGCTGCATTCTGGTTCTTCTGACTGGCCCTGCCCTGTGCTTGGTCCCTGGTTAGAGAGCCCCAGGCAGTACACTTGAACTACTTCCTATCTGCGACTCTGGCTCAATCTCTTGAGCTTTGTTCCCCTAACAAGTCCTCAGTTCTCAGAATAGGATTGTCTGTTCTTCTGCCTCCCCAGGGAGGCACTCAAGTTACACTCCATTTCTCAGGATCCAGAGGGCAGAGGGCTTTTCTCTGCCAGAAGCCCAAGATCCAAAAAAGGAAGGCCTTTCCCTGAAGTCACATAGCTGCTCTGAGCACTAGTCCCCACTGCCCCCACCTCTGGCTCTCAGGCTATCACAGACACTGCGTGATCAGTAGCCATCCTCTACACTCCACTTCTCCAGGCTGAGTTCACCCGGGAGGAGGGTCAAGTCCTAATTCTCCACTTCCTCTGTACTCAGAGATTCCTCAGAGTCATGGGTCCCAGCAGAGCCAGTTAGGGAAAACCCACAGACAGGCGCCCCTCTCACCTGTATAAGGGGTTGTTGACGAGGCTCCGGAGTGCTGTGGAAAAAGGCTCAGCCTCCCCATGCACAGCCAGTCCTGGGGGCTCCATGGGCGGGGCAGGGGACTAAGCAGGAGGAAGAGCCTAGGAAGCTTGCTGTGTGTGGGAGAGACAGTACGTGGAAGGAGCAGGAGGCCTGTCTGAGCCCTAGAGCTGGCGAAGCGCTAGAAAGGCCTGAGAGGGAGGGGCAAGAGATCCAGAGGCCTGTTTGCTGAGAAGCTAAAGTTTAGGAATGAGGCAGGAGAGGCCCAGAAGGCATCAGAGGCCTGTGGAAGAAGCCAGAGGCTTGGGGACTCAGGGAGGGGACCAAGAGAGGCCGAGGTGGAGCAGACTGGACTGGGGAGGAGAGACTGGCTGCGGATGAGGCCCCAGCTGGGAGCCTGCCCAGGCAGCGCTGGGGTGGGAAGCCTGTGGGTTTCCACGGAAACTAGAGCCTGGCCAGAGAGGAGGCCCCGCCCAGCTCCCACAGGCCCAGGGAAAACTTCAGCCCTAGAGGGGCCCTAAGCAGAGTTGGAGGGTCTTAGCATCCTGGCCCCTGCCTGTCCAGAGTTCAGAGTTCAAATTTCCTTCCCCTCTCTCCCCTCCCCCTACAAGCATACAGGTTAAATGGACCTGAAGAACTCCCATCAACAGGGAAAATCTTTGTCCCCATGGATCATTTTCAGGGTCCAGAGCTGGCTTGTTTGGGAGGTGGCAGTCCTGGGCCTCCCAGAGAGGGTTCAGGTGAGGAGGTGTCAACACTGACAGAGGCATCATGGTCTCTGGCATCCCTGAGGTGCACCCACAGTGCGGCTGGGGGCAGTCTGGGCACTAGGGCACACAAGAGGTGTGGACAGCGGGGGACTAGGCCCAGGACACTTAAGTTAGGTCAGCAGGACTCACTGAGGAGTGAAGTCACCACTGTTGCATCAGATCCGAGTTCCAATGGGTCTCCCTTCCCCCTCCCCCAGCCCAGAACTGAGGAAGTCATCCAAGCCCCACCCTAGCTGTATACAAGGAACGGAAATGTTTGTCCTAATTGAGGCTGATGGGGAGACGATAGGGCCGTGACGTGCTCCTTCCTGTAGGCCCCAATCCTGACTCCTGAGCAGCCGCCCCAGCAGCCTCAGGGTTTCCCCACATCCCAGGCCTCTGCCACTTGCTCACAAGTAGAGAGCCAGCCTTCACGAGGGGAGAAATGGACAGTGGCTCAAGAGCCCTGGGGTAGGGGGACACCTTTCTGACCAGAGCCCCCTCTACATCTGCCCCATCACTCACACTTGTATGCCCTTAAGCTCTAACCGCCTGTTGATCCCCCTCCCCTGATGACTCAGCCACCAGGCATTCAATCAACAGGTGCTTACAGTAACGCTCCCAGGTTAAGCCAGAGCCAGGACTGGTGAGAGGGAACCAGGAAGAGGAGTGAGTGCTTGCCCAGCAACCCAGGGCAACTCCACAACACAGGCAAGGGGCCCTTACCCTCCTACCTGCCAGTCAGGCCAGTCGGGCAAGCGCTGTTAGGAGAGCGCCTGGAGGACACAGGCGGCTCAGGTGCCTAAGGAGTGTGGGGAAGAGAGGGCAGCCATCCCGGAACAACTGACTCTGGAGGTAGGGCCAGAAGCCAAAAACAGGCTGAAGGACCATCCTGAGTCACCTAGCCCCAGGCTCTGCCAGATGCCCTAAGAGCAGGGAGGGGGTGGAGGATGGCGGATTCAAGACTCACAGGAGCTAGAAGGATCTGTGGGTTGAAGGAGCTGGATCTGTCTGTCCCTCCCTCTGGTTAGGGGGTGGAGGCGCAGCACTGTCTAGGCGCAGCACTTGTCTAACATCCATAGTGCTCAGGTGAAGTGGAGCTCAGCGGGTAGGGGGAGAGAGATGATAGTCTGAGCAGCGTCTCTTCCCTTGTTGTCCCTAACAGCCCTTAACCCTCTAAGCACCCAGGAACCCACGCAGCCGGGAACTATTTGATTCACTGGTCCGAAAAACACAGGTAAGGAGGGATTAGAGGGTAAAAACTCATCACTGAGTAAGAGATTAGATGGTGTACAAAGATAGCTGCTGCTGCTGCTGCTGCTAAGTCACTTCAGTCGTGTCCGACTCTGTGCGACCCCATAGACGGCAGCCCACCAGGCTCCCTCGTCCCTGGGATTCTCCAGGCAAGAACACTGGAGTGGGTTGCCATTTCCTTCTCCAATGCAAGAAAGTGAAAAGTGAAAGGGAAGTCACTCAGTCGTGTCCGACTCTTCGTGACCCCATGGACCGCAGCCTACCAGGCTCCCCTGTCCATGGGATTTTCCAGGCAAGAGTACTGGAGTGGGGTGCCATCGCCTTCTCCGACAAAGATAGCTAGCGAGGGCCATCCCATCCAAGTGTGGATCTTCCAGCCGGCAGGTCCATGGCTGGCAGGCCTGTGCCCCCCGGACGCCAGGAGGAGGAGGCCAAAGACCATGGGCTGAAACTATCAGCAGCGCGTCCTCTAGGCCACCTGCCCAGCATCGATGAAACCCGACCAGCTGGCCTGGGCCCGGCCTCCCGCCGTGGCTCCGTGCTAGGGCCGGTCTTGTCCTTTTCACGCCGCAACTCGCTGGCAGGGCCAAGTGCAGGCCCTGGGGGTCGACGCCCATCCCTGGGCCCCGTGCCCCCTCTAGGCTCGCGGGTCAGCTTCTCTGGCTTGCCCCTGGCGCCTGCCCGCCGGATAGCGCCTTCGTACCGCACGGAGCCGGCGCCGGGGGAGCGCTGGGAGGCCGCGCGTGCACAGCAGGCCCTGGAGGCGGCGTTGGCCGAGGGACTGCGGGACGCGTGCTACTCGGGCGCGGAGGCCGGGCGGCTGGCGCAGGAGCTGTGCGAGCTGGTGCACACGCGCCTGCGCGAACTCAGCCCACCGCGCTACAAGCTGGTGTGCAGCGTGGTGCTGGGGCAGCGCGCCGGGCAGGGCGCCCGCGTGGTCAGCCGCGCGCTCTGGGACGCCGCGCGCGACGGGTTGGCCTCGGCTGCTGTCACCAACGCCTCGCTCTTCGCCGTGGCCACGGTCCACGGACTCTACTGCGAGTGAGGAAACCCTCGAGTTGTGCAAAAACGGTTTATTATCCCAGAAGGAGGCCCTTCGTGGGGCTCACATCCCAATAAATAAATGTCAATAAATAAAAGTGGTCCATAAATAACGCCCCCTAGCGGGGGGCTAAGGCTCAGGCTTTTCTTGGAGAAGGGGTGGGAGGCCGCCTCCAACCCCAGTAAAGCTGGTCCCTGATTCCCTGGGGGATTCGGCCCGGAGCCCCCACTGAGGCACCAAAGGAACAGGGAGGGCCACAAAGGCGAGGGCCAGAGCCTGACAGGCCCAGACCTCAGGCCTGAGGTCTTGAGTGGTGGCCGGGCCCGCTGACTGTGGCCTAGACGGGGCAGCGGTCCCGGAGCAGGCGCAGAGCATAATGAAGCCGCTGCCGCAGATCTGGGGAGCAGCCCAGCTGCTGAAGGTGGGAAGCGAGGTAAGTACAAGCACTGCGATTGCGGGCCACGAAAGTCACAAGGAGGGGCTCCCAGCCACTGAGGATCAGCTTGGTGTGGTCTCCGTAGAAGTTCACCTGTGCATAGGAGGGCGGCACTGATCAGGGCCTAGCGCCCAGATCGCTTCCTCCCCAGCACCCTGGACCTCCCAGTCCTCACCCCCAACTCCAGCGGAGCTCTTACCTGGATGGTGCCATCACTAAAGAGCATGAGTAGGGCCTGATCGGTCTTGACCCACTGCAGCAAGAGTGGGGGCACAGGCACCTCCACCTCTTCCACACTGGGCAGATCTCCACCCTGGGAATAGGGGCCGGTCACTTGTCTGACACTACTCAGTCCTCTCCCTATTCATGTCTCCCTTAGAAGGTCAGCTTCTAGCTTCAACACCCAGCTCACTGTCCACCCACCCCCAAAGGGGACTAGGAGGGGATCAGGATGTGTCGGTCCTGAATGTACCAACTCCCCCTGCCCCAACCCTGGACCCAGTCCACAAACCTTCATGAGGCATTGCTCCATGTAGGAGGCGAAATACTTCAGGACACCCAGCTGAGGCTGCAGAGCCCGAGGCACAGCGCTCACAGAGAAGGAGAAGTGCTTCGTGCTGGTGGGGTTGTAGTGCACAGTCCTAGAGGAAGCAGACAGAGACAGAGGTCAGAGGGAGCCCGGCACCCACACCCCCTCCTCAGAGGCTGCAGGCCCGGGGTCCCAGGAGCAGTGCTGCAGCACCGCTGAACACAGAGGCCTGGACACAGGGCACCCCATCACAGCACTTACTTTCTGTTGGCCGACAGGGCCATGTGTGTGCCATTGTTGAAGAGCACAGCCACACGGCGGCTGGACAGTTGATACCCAAAGCCAAACTTGTTGGAGTAGTCAACCCACTTGCTGACCCACACCAGAGGTTCTGGTTGTGCCAGGGGAGCTGGGTTCTGTTCAGCTGTCATAGAAGAGGTAGGAATGAGGACTTGTTCCTGGCTTCCCAGTCAAAGAACTCCCACCACCATTCACATGTGCCAGGCCCCAGCCTCACCTGGGGGCATGAAGGCCAGGCAGTTTCTCAGAGCACAGAGGGCTGACTCCACCACTGTGGCCACAGTCAGACCTTCTTCAAACCCTGAAGGGAACAGAGCACTGATAATTAGGCAATAGTCCCACAAGCCCTAGACAATGACTCTCCACCCACCCCTTCCCTCCGGGCTTGGTCTCAGGCCCCGCAACCTCGAGCAGCCTTCACCCTCCTGGTGGCTCACCATCTCCACTGCTTGCCAGCGTCCCACGGGGTGAACTGTCTTCTGGTGCTGTCTCTACCAGGCTGAGGGGGGCTGCACCTGAAGCTGCTGGAGCCTGGAGGGTTGGATAGGGAAAACGAGTGAGACAGGCCCCGAAATCCAGATCCTTGCGAGTCCATGGCTCGCCCTGCCCTGGCACCCAGGGCACCCCAGGTCACCCCGCCTGACTGATGAGACACAGCCAATTAGGCCACCACGAGGCTAGATGCTTCACCAGCTTCTTTCATCCCAGGCTTCCTGCAGCTGCTAGGGTGGGGATGAGTCAGGGGAACACCGTCCACGTGAGCACCTCACCTTGGGCCTGGCATCCTGATGGCCAATGGACGTCCGAGTGAGGCCATTCACTAAACAGGAGACCTCGTCCCGCTCCTCTGGATGGTTCTTATCTGGGTGGGGGGAGATAGAACCCTAAGAATCTTGCCCAGACCCCCTGCTTCCCAAAGAGATGACACAGTTAGGCATAGCCAAGTGCCTGTGTAATGCATGCTATCCCCAGGGGCCCTACACTCACACCCCCACATGTATGTGACAAGCCCCCTGCTGCTCTGTACCCTCAAATCCGCTGACATTTCAGACTTACTCTTATTCTTCTTTCTCCCAAAGAGGCTCTTGGTAACTTTGACAAACAGAATCCTAGCTGGGTTAAGGGGTGTCAGGTCTGGGACTGTCACACAGCTGCTGACAGGGAGCCGGTCCGGGGTGTAGCCCTGAGGAGAGAGAGTGGGTGAGCCGAGAGGAGCAGCCTGCTCCCAATTCAATCCCTGGGGAATCTGCAGACTGGATGTGACTGGGGCGCCACCAACCTTGGTAAAGAAGTCGTGGCGCAGGATCTGGTCAATTGAGGGGCGGTCTTGGGGTGAAGCTTGAAGGATGGCGGCCAGGAGCTGCCGGGCAGGCAGTGAGAGGCTGGCAGGCAGCGTGTAGTGAACCTGCTTGATGCAGCGGTACGTCTCCTTCAGGTCAACAGTCTCAAAGGGGGGACTCCCACATAGCAGCGTGTACCTGTGGGGCAGCGAAAAGGTGGTCAGGAGTAAAGTGGAACATAAACCCCCTGGGCACCCTCTGTGTACACATGACCCTGGCACTCACATGACACAGCCCAGGGACCACACATCTGCCTCCGGGCCGTGGCCCTGTCTCTGCAGCACTTCTGGGGCCACATAGTTGGGGGTACCACAGATGGTCCTGACAGGGGAGAGGGAGGAGGAGAGGGCAAGGTTCAGAAGCAGCCAGACTGGCCCCTCATCCCTGCCCCCACTGAGAGTCCAGACAAAGCAGCTGCCTGTCACCAAAGGCCAGAGAACTCCTGTTTGTTCTGAGACAATGGAGCCGGGGATGGCAGCTGAGTCCCTGCCCACCCGCCTGGCCCAGCTGCTCAGCGACTCTGCAGGACGGGGGAGTTCCTGACCCCTAACCCAGCCCCCTCCTCCAGGTCAACAGAGGGTCCATCACTGATGCCTTCCTCCTTCCCCTACTCCTACCACAGGCTGTCACCTCCTGTGGTCTGTGCTGTACACACTAACGTCAGCTGTCACATCCCCCATGAACACTACTGCCACACATGCTGTGTTACACTCCCAGTCCTCATGGCCACAGCAGGGTTTTCCGACACACACAGGGTGTCATGTCCACCATCTCCACACTCAGTCTGTCTCACACACACACACTGCTTATGTCACCATCCACATTCACACACAGGACTGGTCATACACCTTCAAGAATCCTTACACCCCATCCATCTTAAGGACTCAGACACACACAGGACCAGCAGCCTCTCCACCATTCCCAGAAACCCAGGCTGCCACTGCCACCTTCACACACACACACACACACACACACACACACACACAGCCCATCATCCCTCCCATCAATCACACGGTCACATCAGGCAAGCATCGTGCCTCCCACAGATACATACTCAGTGTCTGTCACTCACGTCATCTGCGTCACACAGACTGTGGCCACCACCCCCCCACCCAAACACTCACTTCTTCCTATGCTCTGGGGGCTCCAACCGGGTTGCCAGTCCAAAATCCCCCATCTTCAGTTCCATGTTTTCAGTGATAAAAAAATTTCCTGAACGGGGCGGAGATATGTGTCAGACGCCTTTTTCTCTGCCTCCCCAGCCCCCCATCCTGGTGGCCCAGGAGTCTCACCTAGCTTGAGGTCCCGGTGCAAGATGCCCCGCTGGTGCAAGTACTTGAGTCCAGAAAGGATCTGCCGAAGGTAGTAGCGCACTTCTGGCTCCAACAGGGTGTGCCGGGCCTTCCAGATGTGGGCCAGGGACTGCAGAGAGCGGTGGCCTCAGCCCCTCGTCCGCCCTCCGCGGGCTCGCCGAGGAAGAACAGGGCTCCAACTTTGGGTCGTAAGGTCCCCACTCCCTCCCCTACCTCCACCATCCCTCACCTTTCGGCTGCAGAGCTCCAGGAAAATGTATATGTTGTCAGCATCCTCAAAGTGGTGCGAGAAACGCACGATGTGGCGGTGCTGCAGGCCGCGGTGCAGCTCAATCTCGTTTAGGATCTGCAGTGGCGGCGCGGGGTTACCATCCGTCAAGGGCTCCCTCGTCACCGTCCCCACCCGTCGCCCGTTGGGCCAGGGCCCTGGCTCACCTTCTCACGCTGATGCGGCTTGGTAATGCGGCTCTGCGAGATGACTTTGACCGCGTAGGCATTGCCGGTCTCTGTGTCAGTGGCCTCGTAGCAGCGGGCAAAACCCCCCTATGAGGAGAAGGCATCAGGCAGGTCTGGCCCGCAGACGTCCCCATGCCGAGGCCAAACGGCCCCGCCCCGCTCCGCGAGGGCAAAGAAGTCTCCAGGGCTCCCCTACCCTCGCTGGCACCACTCCCCAGCTCACCTTGCCCAACAGGCGGCCTTTGAAGTAGGTGCGGCCGCTCCGCGGGTCGGTGATGAGGCGCCCAGGGTCCGGTGCCGGAGTCTCGGCCAGCACCTCTGGCTCAGATCCAGGCTTGGGACTTCCAGGCGGCCCGGGTCCGGCGGGGGGCGCTGGCGGGGCGGCCGCACGAGGGAAGGGTCGCGGGGACAGGAAGCCGGCCGCAGGCTCCATGCGGGCGGTGCGGCGCAGCGCCGGCCGGGCTAATTTCTGGGTTCCGCCAGTTCCCGACGGCGCGAGGCGCTGCCAGGATTTGCTACGCCGCGCTCGCGCCCCAGAGAGCCCAGCGTTTTTATCAATGAACGCCTGCCCCGTCCCCGGCGTCTCATCACTAAGAGCCCGCCCCCTTCATGCGAGTCACCGAGAAGCCACGCCCCTCATCAGGCCCTACGTCATGAAGAAGCTCCTCCTCCCACCCGCGCACCCAGAGCCCAAGCCTACTGACTGCTCCCGCCTTCAAGACGCTGGCATACTGCCAGTCACCATGTGGGTGTCCATCAGGATGTAAGAGCCAGCTTTGTCCCTGCCCTCCTACCTCGTCCTGGTGACTGAGAGTCCCTATGATGGGGGTCCTTTCGCCCCCCCATTCTTGGGGGCTTATGCTGAAGTCCGAGGGTGCCTGGGCGTATGGGGAGTCTCCTCAGCAAGTAGATGGACCACCATTCCAACCTGGAGGGCAGAAGCAGGACGCCGCTCGCTTTTGCCCGAGTTGGTCACCAACCCTTTAAGTGCACGGGAATTTGCGTTCGTCTCACGCTCTTGGCCAGAGACCGCAGATCCAAGCCAGTGCTTCCCCCTTTAGGGGCTGAGAGGAAGTGCATACTCCCTATTGGGCTTGTCTGGAGTGGGGAGTGTGGAAGCCTGAGCTCCTATGCTGAGTCTTGAGATCAAACAGCCAGTCATTCAAGGCTTTTGTAACGAGCTAGGTCACATCTTCTGCTACCCCTACACCCACACCCTTAAGGGGCAGATCTCATGTTCTGGAGGGGTGCCTATTCTCTTTCCCTGAAAACATCCACTGCCCTGTGTCCACAGCCAGAGGCCAGAAAGTGAAGAATGGTACTTGTACTTTCTCAAATCTAGCAAAGGACAACTGCGAAGTGGTCCTGGGGCCACCTGAACCCCTAAACCTCTGGTCCATGCCCACCTTTCAAAGGGCCAAAGACAGAGAGATGGGGCCTTTTTTAATTTATTTACTTTACTGAAGTATAGTTTACAATGTTGTATATTTTCTATTGTACAGCAAAGTGACTAAGTTACACATATATCAATACAATTCTTTTTCATATTCTTTTCCATTATGGTTTATCACAGGATATTCAATATAGTTTCCTGCGCTATAACAGTAGCAGCGTACTGTTTATCCATTCTACGTGTAACAATTTGCATCTGCTAATCTCAAACTCCCAATCCGTCTCCCCCTTGGCAACCACAAGTCTGTTTTCTATGTTTGTGAGTCTGTTTCTGTTTCATGGGTAAGTTTGCATCGTATTTTAGATTCCACATATAAATGATATCATACGGAATTTGTCTTTCTCTTTCTGGTATGATAATCTTCACTTGGTATGATAATTTCTAGATTCATCCATGTTGCTGCTGCTGCTAAGTCACTTCAGTCGCGTCCGACTCTGTTCGACCCCATAGACGGCAGCCCACCAGGCTCCTTCGTCCCTGGGATTCTCCAGGCAAGAACACTGGAGTGGGCTGCCATTTCCTTCTCCAATGCATGAAAGTGAAAAGTGAAAGTCAAGTCTCTCAGTCGTCCGACTCTTAGCGACCACATAGACAGCCGTCTACCAGGCTCCTCCATCCATGGGATTTTCCAGGCAAGAGTACTGGAGTGGGGTGCCATTGCATTATTTCATTCTTTTTATGGCAGAGCAGTAGTCCACTGTATATTTGTGCCACATCTTTTTCCATTCATCTGTCAGTGGACATATATGTTGTTTCCATGTCTTGGCCATTGTAAATAGTGTTGCAGTGAACATTAAGGTGCACGTATCTTTTTTAATTAGAATTTTCTCTGGATATATACCTAGGATTAGGATTGCTGGATCACATGGCGACTCTATTTTTAGTTTTCCGAGGAACATCCATACTGTTTTCCATAGTGGCTGCACCAAGTTACATTCCCACCAACAGTTTAAGGTGGTTCTCTTGTATCCACACCCTCTCCAGCATTTTTTATAATAGTTTTAAATGATGGCCATTCTGACCCACGTGAGGTGGTAAAGAGGTGGAGTCTTAAACCCCCTGGATCCCAGGATCACAGGCTTCTTCCTGGCCTTGACCTTTCGCCTCGCTGTGCTCACTCTGTACCATCCACTCACTTATTAACCTATTCAGTCCTCAAAGATCTGAGAGCCCTTGGTCAGAGCCCAAGCACTGTGTATATACGGTTGGTCAAGGTTGCAGCCCTCATTTAGTTTACATTCTGCTTAATGGAAACAGACAATAGGCAAGAATATAAACAAAGTAATTGCAGGCTGTGAAAAGTGCTGTGAAGGAAGGAAACAGGAGAGTAACCACAGGGCTTACTTTAGAAAGAGTGGCCAGGAAAGTCAACAGATACTTGTTTAGTACTCGACTCCTGTCAGTTTTATCTCCCAAATATCTCTGAAATCTATGCAGCTCACTCCACCTTCCCAAGCACTCTAATCTGGGTCACAGTCTCTCAAGTCAGGATTACTGCTGCAGCTCCTTACTGGTCTCCATTTCATCTTCCCACCATATGACCATCCCATCCCATCCCTCACCAGGCCCACAAAAGCCTACTTCTCTAATTTTGTCTTCCGTGTCCCTTGAATGGAGAACCAAACCAGCCTGAAATGTGGAGAAATATTAGTAGCTCAGAAGAATGAGAGGGGGAGAGAGGGGGGTTGGGCAGGAAGGCCTTAAGTGCCATCCTCAGGAGTTTGGTCTTTATTCTATAGGTCAACACTTTTCCAGATGGGGAGATGGTAGACGTAAGGCCAGAAAAAGCAAATCCACAGGGGAAATGGGGCTGAGGGTGTATAATTTGACAAAGCTGTTCGATATTGCCATTTTGTATTTGGAAACTAAAGCGAAATGCCTTCGTATGAGTTTTCTAGGGTTGTCATAACAACATCACTACAGACTAGGTGACTTACACAACAGAAATTTATTTTCTCCTACTTCCGGAGGCTGGAAGGTCAAGATAAGCTATTGACAAGGTCGATTTCTTCTGAGGCTGCTCTCTTGGTTTGTAATGGCAGTCTCCCTTTGACTTCACATGACCTTTCTTCCCTCTCCTCGGGACTGAACCTGTGCCCACTGCAGTAGCAGTCTAGGCTCTTGTCTGAGCCACCAGGGAAGGCCACGTGATCTTTTCTGTGTGTCCTAATCACTTCTTCTCTTAAAGACATCAGTCAGATCTGATTAGGGTCTACCTCAGGACCTTGTTTTAACTTACTTACCTCTTTAAAGGTCCTAACTCCAAATATAGTCACATTCTAAGGTACTGGGGGTTAGCAGAAGTCAAAACTCTACCCATCTTAGGTTTTCATACAGGGCTCTTTATTTTCAGTTTTGTATTTTTTATTGGTAGGCTTTATTTTTTTAAGAATGGTTTTTCAGAAAAATTGAGCAGGTTGTGCAGAGTTGCCATATACTCTCCCACATGCCCCCCTCACACAGAGTTTCCTTTATTATTATCATCTTATTAGTTGGTACATTTCTTACAAGTAACTCTTCAGGGGTGTCCCTTTAGTCTGAGAATGAAATTCAGAATCCTTGAGATGGTTTGAGATGGTATATAAAGTTCCCCATAGTCAGGCCCTGTCAACCTCTCTAAACAATCCCCTCTTGCCTGCTTTGCTCAAGTCAGAGAGGCCTTTTCTCTGTCTTTCTCACACATAATAGAACTGTTCCTGCCTCTGAGCCTTTGCACATTTATTCCCTCTGCCTGGAATACTTAATGGCACCCCACTCCAGTACTCTTGCCTGGAAAATCCCATGGATGGAGGAGCCTGGGAGGCTGCAGTCCATGGAGTCGCTAAGAGTCGGACACGACTGAGTGACTTCCCTTTCACTTTTCACTTTCTTGCATTGGAGAAGGAAATGGCAACCCACTCCAGTGTTCTTGCCTGGAGAATCCCAGGGACGGGGGAGCCTGGTGGGCTGCCATCTATGGGGTCGCACAGAGTCGGACACGACTGAAGTGACTTAGCAGTAGCAGCAGCAGTCTTTACTTATGGCTTACTCATTCTTATCTTTTCTGGCTTAATTGCACTATCTAAAGTTGGATTCCCAAATCAAACTAACCCAAACAGGACTCTTCAACAAAGAGATAACAAGTACAAAAAAAAAAAAGCAAGTTTATGTATTTTTTAAAGGATTATTTTAATTAAAAACTGTGTGTGTGTGTGTGTCTAAATTGGGTCTTCATTGCAGTGTGGGCTTTTCTTTAGTTGCAGAACACAGGCTTAGTTGCCCTGTGGCATGTGGGATCTTGGTTCCCCAACCAGTGATCGAACCCATGTCTCCTGCATTGGAAGGCGAATTCTTAACAACTGAACCACCAAGGAAGTCCCCAAAAGCAAGTTTATTAACATGCAGAGCTTATGTATACATACGGGATGTGTGTGCATGCTAAGCTGTTTCAATGGTGTCCAACTCTTTATGACTCTATCAACTGTAGCCCAGCAGGGTCCTCTGTCCATGGAATTTTCCAGGCAAGAATACTGGAGTGGGTTGCCATGCTCTTCTCCAGGGGATCTTCCTGACCAAAGATTGAACTGCGTCTTTTACATCTCCTGCATTGGCAGGCGGGTTCTTTTACCACTAGCGCCACCTGGGAAGCCCATCAGTTCCGTCACTCAGTCGTGTCTGACTCTTTGCGACCCCATAGACTATAGTGTGCCAGGCTTTCCTGTCCTTCAACTCCTGGAGCTTGCTCAGACTCACGGCCATTGAGTCGGTGATGCCATCCAGCCATCTCATGCTCTGTCGTCCCCTTCTCCTCCTGCCTTCAATCTTTCCCAGCATCAGGGTCTCTTCCAATGAGTCTCAGGTGGCCAAAGTATTGGAATTTCAGCTTCACCATCAGTCCTCCCAATTAATATTCAGGACTGATTTCCTTTAGAATTGACTGGTTGGACCTCCTTGCAGTCCAAGGGACTCTCAAGAGTCTTCTCCAATACCACAGTTCAAAAGCATCACTTCTTCAGCATTCAGCTTTCTTTATAGTACAACCCTCATATCCGTACATGACTACTGGGAAAACCATACCTTTGACTAGACGGACATTTGTCAGCAAAGTAATGTCTCCACTTTTTAATATGCTGTCTAGCTTGGTCATAGCTTTTCTCCCAAGGAGCAAGTGTCTTTTAATTTCAAGGCTGCAGTCACCATCTGCAGTGATTTTGGAGACCAAAAAAAATAAAGTCTCTCACTATTTCCATTGTTTCCCCATCTATTTGCTGTGAAGTGATGGGACTAGATGCCATGATCTTAGTTTTCTGAATGTTGAATTTTAAGCCAACTTTCTCACTCATTGACAGGAGAATGTTGGATCCCACTAAAAAAAAAAAAAAAAGGATACTCCATGTCTGAGGGCAAAGGAGAAGCCCCAGCAAGATGGTAGGAGGGGCAAAATCACGTTTAGAATCAAATCCTATACCCACCAGAGATGAGGAGGGGTCAAGCAAAACCTTGTGCACACCAGGAGACCCCACACAGACAGAGCCAGAGCTGCCTTGAGTGTCTGAGTGTCTCCTGTGGAGGTGCGGGTCAGCAGCCCTGCAGGGCAGGGGCTCCGGGTGCAGCAGACCTGGGTGTGGCATAAGCCCTCTTGGAGGAGGTCGGCATTAGCCCCACCATAGAGCCTCCAGAACTTACATAGGACTGGGGAAACAGACTCTTGAAGGGCACAAACAAAACCTTGCATACACCAGGACCCAAGAGAAGGGAGCAGTGACCTCATAAGAGACTGACCCAGACTTGCCTGGGAAGGTCCTGGAGTCTCTGGTGGAGGCGTGGGCCAGTGGCCTGCTGCAGGGTCAGGGGCACTGAGTGTAGCAGTGCCTGCACGGGACATTTTGAGGGAGGGTGCCATTTTCTTCGTTACCTCCTCCATAGTTTGGTCTCAGGTCAAACAATAGGGAAGGAACACAATCCAGCCCATAAACAGAAAACTGGATTAAAGATTATTGAGCATCAGTTCAGTTCAGTCGCTCAGTTGTGTCCGATTCTTTGTGACCCCATGAATCGCAGCACACCAGGCCTGCCTGTCCATCACCAACTCCCAGAGTTGACTCAGACTCACGTCCATTGAGTCTGTGATGCCATCCAGCCATCTCATCCTCTATCGTCCCCTTCTCCTCCTGCCCCCAATCCCTCCCAGCATCAGAGTCTTTTCCAATGAGTCAACTCTTCACATGAGGTGGCCAAAGTNAAGCTCTAATACCTTGGCCACTTGATGCCAAGAGCTGACTCATTGGAAAAGACCCTGATGCTGGGAAAGATTGAAGGCGGGAGGAGAAGGGGACGACAGAGGATGAGATGGCTGGATATGGCATCACCGACTTAATGGACATGAACTTGGGCAAACTTCGGGAGGTGGTGAGGGACAGGGAGGCCTGGCAAGCTGCAGTCCATGCAGTTGCAAAGAGTCTGACACGACCAAGTGACTAAACGACAACATACAAAGTAAGGGGTTAAAAGACTCAAAGCGTATTATAAACCCCTTGCAGCGGCACTGGACTTTTTCTTATGCACCTACACCCACGATTATCAAACCAAAAGAACACTCCAGACAAAACGTCCAGCAAAAACTCCAGGACCTCAGTCCTGCTGCTCCTCTGAGAAGGCCTCCAGGTAGCCATCCTCATCCAGGAGAGAATCAGACTGAACATATGGGAAGAACTGAGTGCTGAAACCAAGCAGGAGCACAGATGCATTCAGACCACACTTACACTGGCGACCCCAGGACCGGCCCAGCCACACTAGAACAAGGTCAGAGACATGAAGTCTCTAAAATCTCCCGGTGAGCTGGAGGCATGCAGAGTGACGTGGAAAGCGCCTCCCTTGGAACGTGTTCCCAGCCTTGAAGGTGAAAGTGTTGGCTTGTTAGCTGCTCAGTCGTGCCTGACTCTGCAGCGCCTTGGACTGCGGCCTGCTAGGCTCCTCTGTCTATGGGATTCTCCAGGCAGGAATCTGGAGTGGGTTGCCATTCCCTTCTCCAGGGGAGCTTCCCAACCCAGGGATCAAACCCAGGTCTCCTGCACTGCAGGCAGATTCTTTACCGTTTGAGCCACTAGGGAAGCCCTGTTCCCAGCCTCTGCAGAAGCAGAAGCGAGTCAGAACAGAGCCAGTGAGTCCACGCGGCTGGGGCAGCCTGGCCGCTGCTGGGGAAAACTCAGAGACGAAATACCCAGTCCTAAGGACCTGCCTTGAGTCAGGGCGCTGTGCCCGACTGCACGCGTACAGCTTAAATTAGAGCGAGACACTTCACCAGGGCTCATTGTCCACAGCATCCTCCCGTGGGCCTGTGAGCTGGAAAGAGCAGCGATTAGTGATCCCAAAATAGAAAAGTTATTGAAAGCTAATCTTCTTCCGGCTGATTGATCCAGAAACAACGGAAGGAAAAGGCTGGACTCTGGTCAGAGGTTTGTGTCTAAAATTGCAGACTCACTCCATAAGGCACGCCTGGTTCACCCTCATCCACTACAGCTCACCAGGGTCTCCTGTGAGTCAGAGACAGAAGGTCATGGAGCATCCTCCCGGGGACAGGGGCCAAGAGGGCACTCTTCAAATGCTGCCCACGGTGTCCGAACCAACCCGCCTTCCTGTTGACGTCAGTGATGTTCCATTCAGTGGCCGGTCAGGTATCTGACTCTGCCATTTGTCAGATCTCTAAAAACGCTAGAAAATACTATTTTAAAATGCCAGTACGTTTTGTTTTTGTTTGTGAGATATGAGGATACATTTTCTAAAGAAGATGTAGAAATGGCTAAACGAGCATAAAAAGATGCCTGACGTCATTAATCATTAAGGAGAGGTTAGTGGGAAGCCCCACCTCATACCTGCTGGAATGGCTACAACAGGGAACAGCGGTGCTGGGGAGGACGCAGAGAGGCTGGAGCTCCCGTGCAGAACCAGGGGACGCAAATGGTCCAGCTGCTCTGGAAATGGTATGGAAGTTACTAAAAAAAGTGAAACATAGAATTATTATACGATCCGGAAATCCCACTTCTGGATTATGCCCCCAAAGAACTGAAAGCGGAGTTCCAAAGAGACATCGGCTCACCCACGTTCATAGCAGTTATTTACAGTAGTCAAAGGGGGAAGCCACGCATACCCACGGACAGAGGGGGCGGATAAACAAAAGAGCATCCAGTGGGCTGTTATTCAGCCTCAAAAGGGAAGGAAATTCTGACACCTGTTGCAACATGGATGGCCACTGGGGACTTGACTCTCAGTGAAGCCAATCTATCACAGAAAGACAAACACCCTGTGGCCTCAGGTGTGTGATGAGCCATCACATTCAGACATACAAAGCAGAGGGTGGCTGCCGGGCTTGGGGGAGGGAGATGCGGAGTAATGGTCTAAAAGGTGCAGAGATTCAGTTCTACCTGCAGAAAGGATGCCGAGGAAAGGGCAGGGACCATGCTTGTACAGCAATAGGAATACACTTAACACCACTAACTCAGCAGTGGCCACAGCACTGGAAAAGGTCAGTTTTCATTTCAGTCCCAAAGAAATGCAATGCCAAACAATGTTCAAACTACCGCACAGTTGCACTCATCTCACATGCTAGAAAAGTAATGCTCAAAATTCTCCAAGCCAGGNTTCCCTTTTGATCTTCCCTTTCATCTCTTTCCTCATCCCATGCCACTAAGTTGATATAGAGCCCTGTTTGAGTTTCCTGAGCCATACAGCAAATTCTTGTTGGCTATCTATTTTACATATGGTAAGATAAGTTTCCATGTTACTTGCTCCATACATCTCACCCTCTCCTCTCCTATCGCCAGGTCCATAACTCTGTTCTTTATGTCTTTTTCTTCATTTCTGCCCTCCAAATAAATTCTTCAGTACCATTTTTCTATATTCTGTATAGGTGCAATAGAATATGATATTTATCTTTCTCTTTCTGACTCACTTCACTCTGTATAATAGGTTCTAGGTTCATCCANGCTAAGAGTGGAACATGACTGAGCGACTTAGGAGCAGCAGCAGCAGCAGCAGCAGGCCCTGCCTATCACCAGCCCGACCCTCACTCCAAACACAGCCCCAGCCTGCTGCTGGCCTCACACCCCGCTGCGTCCTGCAGGGGACCTGGAGAGAGGTGACACCTCCCTCCACACCCTCATGGGAAGCAGGGCTCAAAGTTAACCAGTGCCTGAACTTGAACCATCACGTCTATTCTGCCTGAGGAGGTCTGCAGTCTTCTTCCTCCCTGCCTAGTTTGGTTCATCAGGGCGTGATCAGAGGATGAGGCTGTCCTTCTGACAAGCGAGGCAGGGTGCTGGCGTCAATGTGTCCTTGGTCCCACCTGGCTTGGACGAGGCGTTCTGGTTGCGGGCAGACACTGACTTCCAAGCCTTCCGTCTTCCCTTCCCGTCCCCACTACCCACGGCGGCGACCAGGTTTCTACGTGACCATGGTGGTGAACCGCTGGTGGGCCCAGTACACAAGCATCCCGCTGCCGGACCAGCTGATGTGCGTCATCTCTGCCACCGTGCACGGCGTGGACCAGCGTGGCCGTCTGCTGCGCCGCACCCTCATCCGCTACGCCAACCTGGCGTCGGTGCTGGTGCTGCGCTCTGTCAGCACACGCGTGCTCAAGCGCTTTCCCACCATGGAGCATGTGGTGGACGCAGGTGCCGCGCTCAGGCAGCCCTGGGAGGGACTGGACCGGACCTGCCCCGAGGGTCTCCTAGGCGGGGAGGTTTGACCACCAGGGGGAGCTCCAGGACCCCAGAGCGGTCAGTCCTGGAGGCCAAGGATGATATTTCATTTCCTTCTCTTCAATCCCTGCAGGTTTCATGTCCCAGGAAGAGAGGAAAAAGTTCGAGAGCCTGAAATCTGACTTCAATAAGTACTGGATTCCTTGCGTCTGGTTCACCAACCTGGCGGCCCAGGCCCGGAAAGATGGGCGAATCCGTGATGACATTGCTCTCTGCCTGCTCCTGGAAGTGAGTCAGCCTAGGACAGGGCCCATCTGCCCTCCTCCCCCTGGTTTTGCTTACTGCAACCATAATTTCAGTGCTTAACACCTACATGGTGTCGATTATGTAGCACAGCAAGTGTGAGGAAGTGAGGAAACTGAGTCAAGGAGTGGAAAAAAAAACTTGCCCAAGTCACACAGCTAGTTAGTGGAGCTGAGATTCATCCTCAGACCTTCTGGCTCCAGGGTCTGTCCTTGCAGTCACTGTGCTAAACTGCCTTCCATCACAGGCACCCCGGCCTGACAACACCTCTGAAAGCAGAATGAGACCTAGCCCAGGCCTGGTGTGTACTGGACTGCCCGACCCCTTCTCCTTTCTTCCTTTCTGTCTCCACTGACTTCCTCTTCCTGCTGTTCCACCAGGAGCTGAATAAGTACCGGGCCAAGTGCAGCATGCTCTTCCACTATGACTGGATCAGCATCCCCCTCGTCTATACCCAAGTAATAACTGCCTCTCACCTCCCCAGTCCCCATGCCTCCTGTATGTCCTGTGCTGTGTGTGACGCTGAGAACTAGAGATGGTACCTGCCCAGGGGCAGTTCAGTCCAGTGAGACACTAAATAGCCAAGGGCTCATCCTCAAAGCCCCACTGGGCCCTCACTAAGATGATCCCTTCCCATTTGGTGCTGCCACACCTTGCTATATGTTGTATTTATTTTAAAATTTTTAAAAAAATATTTATTTGGCTGGGTTCGGTCTTATTTGCAGCACGGGGGAGCTTTAGTTGGCACACGCAAACTCAAGGTGCAGCAATGTGAGATCTAGTTCCCTGACCAGGGATGGAACCTGGGCCCCCTACATTGGGCGCTCACCCCCAGGGAAGTCCCTGCTACATGTTTTAATTACTTGTTAGATCTACCATTGATCCTCAGGGCACAGACAGCATTTTAACCTGTCCCACTCAGCCTGGCATCTCCTCCTCCAGGTGGTGACCATAGCGGTATACTCCTTCTTTGCCCTCTCCTTGGTGGGCCGCCAGTTTGTGGAGCCAGTGGCAGGGGCTGCCAAACCTCGGGAGCCTCTGGAGCCAGGGCAAGCCGTAGGAGACCTGGACATGTACGTGCCTCTCACCACTTTGCTGCAGTTCTTCTTCTATGCTGGCTGGCTCAAGGTGGGCACTTCAGGGGGTGGAAATAGGGACCCAGGACCCACCCACACTGTGGGGTTAGACAGTAGGGCTCTGAAGCCAGAAAACACTCTCTTACCACTTGCAGGTGGCAGAACAGATCATCAATCCCTTTGGTGAAGATGACGACGACTTTGAAACCAACCAGCTTATAGACCGCAACTTGCAGGTGATTCAGGGTCAGGTGGAAGCTCCCTGGCAGTCGGGCATTCCCTCCTTGCCAGCTGTCAGTCCGGGCTCGCAGAGGAGAAGGGGATTCTTGTGACCTGCTGCTCCCAGGTATCCCTGCTCTCCGTGGATGACATGTACCAGAACCTGCCTCCCGCGGAGAAGGACGCGTACTGGGATGAGGACTCGGCGCAGCCGCCCTACACGGTGGCCACGGTGGCCGAGTCGCTGCGGCCTTCCTTCCTGGGCTCCACCTTCAACCTGCGGTGAGTAGCCCAGGCCGAGGCAGAACCTGAGTCGGTAGCCAGGCTCCAATTCCCCAACCACCCTCCGGGCGCCCAGGACTCGGTCCCTCCCGGTCCACCTGCTGTCGGAGGCTTGCTCACGCAGCCCTCCTGCCTGCCCGCAGCATGAGCGACGACCCTGAGCAGAGCCTGCAGGTGGAGGCGTCCCCTGGGCCAGCCCGGCCGGTGACCGCGCAGACCCCGATGCTTGGCCGCTTCCTGGGCGTAGGTGCTCCCTCGCCAGCCATCAGCCTCCGGAACTTCGGCCGCGTCCGCGCCCCCCGTACCCCGCATCTGCTTCGCTTCCGGGCCGAAGAGGGTGGCGACATCGAGGCAGCGGACCGCATCGAGGAGGAGGCGTCAGGGTCAGGGGACGAGACCCAGGAGCCCTGAGAGAGACCGGCCGGGGCGGGCAGTCCAGCTGCCTCCCCCAGGCCCGCCCCGCCCCGCCCACTTTGTGGGCCCTGCGGAGCTATTAAGAGCAGCATTCCCACNGAGGAGGAGGCGTCAGGGTCAGGGGACGAGACCCAGGAGCCCTGAGAGAGACCGGCCGGGGCGGGCAGTCCAGCTGCCTCCCCCAGGCCCGCCCCGCCCCGCCCACTTTGTGGGCCCTGCGGAGCTATTAAGAGCAGCATTCCCACGTGCCCTAAGCCCGGGAACCTAGGGACCATCCCCGATGGCAGAAGGGCCTGAATCAGGGTAGAGGATGCTTCCACGTTGGCTTGGAGGTGAAGCTAGGACACAAGGGCGAGGCACAAAGGACTGGAGCCCAGGTGCACAGTTTATTTCCGCTGTGATTTTGGGCTAGGCCAGTTCTTAAACTTGACTGAGCATCAGTATCACTGAAGGGCTGGTTAAAGTCTTGGGTACCACCCCTGGCATTTGATTCATTAAGTTTGGGATGGACGTTAACATTTTGCATATTTCTAGGTTTCCAGGGAATGCTGCTGCTGCTGCCCCCAAGGTCACATAAAAAGATGTTTAGAATATACCTTATTCTGATAACCTCACCCTGAAGAGGGGCCAAAGAGTGTACTTTTATCTGTTTCAATTTGTTTACAGTGGCAATGTATTCATTTATTATTTGTGCAACTAAAACTGCTTAAAACTGAACTGGCATACTCTGAAGTGTCAGATAAGGGTTTGGGGGGCTGGGGGAAAGAGGGTTTGTGAGTCTGCCCTGGAAGCTGACAGAGATGTGAAGGCACCCAGCCTAGACTCGCGGCATCTGAACAAGCCCTTCTCTGCTCCCACCAAACAATTTAAGGGGTGAAAACTTCAGGTCCATCTCTGTGGTGGGTCTGGGGCACTCAGCTGATGGGAGTTAAGAGGGGGCCTTTGGAAAACAGCCCCCCAGAGTACCAGAGTTGCTCCTAAACTGTGTTTCTCTAAGATTCCTTCTGAACAGTTGGTGAATGCCAAAGCTGAATGTTAAAGCTAAAGAAAAACAAATGCCAAAACTCAAAAACTGAGGGCAAATGTAGGGAGAGCCTGAGGACATGCAGCCTCTGTATTACAATGCTGGGTTCTACTTTCCTGCTGGGTGACAGGATGCTGAACTTTTCTCAGCCTTGGTTGACAAATCTGTACTGTCCAGAAAAGGCACCTTGTGGTCACCATTCATTCAGAAGGCACCCGAAGTGTTTTGGAAGGGTTGAGAGAGGAGGCCTTGCTTCAGGTTGAGTGCTCATCAGGCAGAGCAGTGGAGATGCAGATGCATTCAAGGCTCTTTTG
Source organism: Neotragus pygmaeus (assembly GCA_006410875.1). NCBI lineage: Eukaryota > Metazoa > Chordata > Mammalia > Artiodactyla > Bovidae > Neotragus > Neotragus pygmaeus. The sequence continues at coordinate 384,035 of SJYV01010157.1, read as the reverse complement.
CTGCTGTGCCACACCCAACACACAGCTCCCCTAGCAAACATCAGCTACTGACCAGGTGTTGTCAGATCACTGGGTGGGAAGGCAGAGGTCAGGTCTCCTGAGAGTCATTTTAAAGGGTTGGTCTTAGTGATCCACCCTTTCTGTTCAGCCAGAAGTCGGAATTATAGAAGTCTGCAATTAGCCAAGTTGATGAACCAATTTAGATTTGTAGCTCATTTAAGACAAGTGCTTTTCAACCACTTTAAACTGGATAAAACCTTTTCTTTAGAACTCCTTAAACTACATATTTGATTGGTATTTGCTGTGCCTCTTTCCAGGTACTAGAGATGCAGCAGTAAACATACCCGTTTCCCCAGGAGATATATTTTAATAGAAGGTTCAAAATAAGATTAGCAAACAAAATTTATGCCAAATAAGGAAAAAAATAGGGGCAAAAGATATGGCATGGAAGGGGAAAGGAGTGCTATTTAAAGTTCTGTGATCAGGGAACTCACTGGACTGACAAAGATCTGAAAGGAGTGAGCAACGTGGGCTTATGACATAAAGTATTCCCAACAAAAGAAATAGTAACTGAACACGTGTAAGATGGCAGTCACCATAGAAGGGATTAGGTCTTCTTGAGTTCCATAGCTTCTGGTTGCAACTTTGAGATGGGATGCTGTGTAAAAAAAGTTTTTTATCTTTTAGCGACTTCACTGGTGGTCTAGTGGTTAAGACTTTACATTCCAGTGCAGGGGGCACAGGTTTGATTTCTGGTTGGGGAACTAAGATCCCATAAGCTGTGCAGGCAAAAAAACAAACACAAAAGCAGTATTGTAACAAAATTAATCAAGACCATTAAAAATGGTTCATATCCAAAAGAAGTTAAAAAAAAATCTTCTCTCTTTAAAATGATCAGAGAGCTGGGATTGTGCTGGAGAAAACACAAGAGCAAAGCACGCTGCAGAAAAGCCACCAGAGCAGCAGTTGTGCTTCGTGCTCGGCTGCCAGCTGTTTTCAGCCCGTGGACTGCCACCCGCCAGGCTCCTCTGTCCATGGGGTTCTCCAGGGAATTCTGGGATGGGTTGCCATGCCCCCTACAGGGGATCTTCCCAACCCAGGGGCCAAACCTGCATCTCTTATGTCCCCTGCACTGGCAGGCAGGTTCTTTACCACTGTCCAAGTCACTCGGTCGTGTCCGACTCTTTGGGACCCAGTGGATTGTAGCCCACCATGCTCGTCAGTCCATGGGATTTTCCAGGCAAGAACACTGGAGTGGAGTGTCATTTCCTTTTCCAGACCACTAGCACCACACAAAATTTGGTGATATGAGACGTGGGAGGTATGACCCAAGGATAACCTAAGATTTAACCCATCTTTAACGTAAAAGACCACTATTCGCTACAATCAAGTAACTGAGGAACTATGAAAAGGGAAAGCTGAAAAAACCAATTCAACAATTTAACATTTGAATAAGGAGAGGGGAAAGGATTAGGGCTCAAGAGAAAATTAAGAAAATATGTATAACTTGCTCAACAATGCAGAAATGTAGAACACAATTTCAAGGTTTCTAGACTGGAAAAAAAAAAAACAAAAACACCCAAACCAAAGTCTGCATACAGGGTCTCTAAGAGAACTTTAGGGAGGCAACATTGCTTTGGCTCCAACGATGGTCCAGTCAACAGCCCAATACTGCAGGGGCCCCAAGCTGGGTTACCTCCCTTAGTTTCTGCTCAGCTTGCAAAACACATCCCTGTTGCCACTGAAACTCAGCCTCAGGAGTGAGAACTGTTCCTCCTGCTAGACTCACAGCCCTGGCCTTCAGGCAGGGGGAGTTGGGGGATTCTATAGTGTTCCAAACAATGAAGTATTCTCAGAACATGAACACGGCATCGAACAGTAAACGCCTTTATTAGATGAGCTAAGACAGGAGGGAAGAGGGTTTATTTGCCTTTCCGGGCCTTGATCTTCCTCAGATAGAACTCGAGCTCTTTTCCCTCTAGCACATAGCCGTCTGCTCGGCCACACTGGCCTGGTCTTGAAGCGATGCATGCTGCAAGAGAGTATATGGTCCTCAGGAAAATGACACTGTGGCCCTACCCATACCTGTGTATCCCCTTAAGCGCCCACGTTGGTCCAGGTATCCTGGGAACAGACACGAAGCCCAAAGTCTCCTCAGATATACTTTATCATCACTTTGAAAATCAGCAGCAGAACTGGACAAAGTTTTCATCACTGAGACAATCCCCTCAGCCTGGACACAGATGAGTTCTCAAGATACTCCTGAAACTCAGAGGCCTAGACCAAGTTCAGGCCTATGGGCTCCTGCCCACTATCTTCCATTTCCGCTTCAAACTAACCAGATGATCAAATATTCTGATTTGTGCTTGTGCACTGCTATCAAACTCTTCTGGTGAACTCTCTAGCCTCCAGAGAGCACACCATATCTTGAGATGCCTCCTCCCACAAATGCAGAAGTCATCTTACCAAGAAGCTTGCCCTGCTGGAACTGCTCCTCTAGAAGACTGCTGATTTTCGCATTCTTTTTCCTCTCATCGTATTTCTTCTGAATTTTCTTTGATCGTTTCTTGTTTAAAATCTCTTCCTCCTCAGGAGTCTGAATAAAGGAAATACAGATGGCTTGGAGAGGGCTCCCCAAATTCTAGTTCAGGAATGTCACATCCCACAGCCCTGCCACCTTCCTCAGCACTAAAGGCTTTCATCTCTCTCCCTTCAGTAGCAGAACTGGACAGAGCTTTCATCACAAGAAGGCTGGAATCAGGCTAGCCTCCCCCTGCATCCCCTACAGGAAGTAACTTCCCCAAACACGCACCAGCTTGGCCCCCTTCTTGCGGCCCAGGGGCAGTGCATAGTGGGACTCGTACCACTGTCGGTACGGTGTGCTGTCGATAAGCACAATACAGTTCTTCACCAGGGTCTTGGTACGGACCAGTTCGTTGTTGGATGCATTATAGACAACATCGATTATTCTTGTCTTGCGTGTACAACCTGCCCACAGAAGAAATCCAGAATCAAGCCAAATAAACCTGATGCCAACAGTCTTCCATCCCCACCCTAGTAAGGCCTAAGAAGGGAAATTCTAAGCCTCCATCGGGCCATAGAGCAACAGTTCATCTTCCACAAACCTATCTTTCCAGAGGTGGCTGGCACCCACAGTCTCCAGATTCAACCCCAATCCCTGAGGCTATTCGAGTTAAGTGGCAGGACAGGATTAGAGACAAGTCTCCACAACCTCAAAGCTGTTCAACAGGAGAACTTTAGTATCTTGGTCCAGGCCATGGACTTCCTGCTAAAAGCACTTACTGAAGCTTGAAAACAAGGATTAGGTGCTGAGTTCCCACCCACGCCTGCAGGGCTTCACTCACACTCCGAGCCCCAGGAGAAGTTCCCCATGTCCAGTCTCAAGGCTCGGTACTTCTTGTTGCCTCCCCGCACACGGACTGTGTGTATGCGGCGGGGGCCAATCTAGAAAACACAAGGAGACAGGATCTAGGTTATCAAAGAGAGGCAAGAGAGAGAAAGGAAACCGGGCGCGGCGGAGGTAACAGTCAGTGTAACTATGACAAGCCCTAGCACTGGCAAGTGGCACATAGGTGACCAGGACGGCCACAACCACGCCTAAGGTTACTTCTTCATCATTCCAGTCACCTCCAAGAGACAAAGCCCGATTCCAAACATTGAAAATTAAGGCTCGGTGCGCCGAGAAGCCCACGCGCTCCGGGCGCCCTTGCAGGTACTACTAGGACACGGCAGCAGTCTCCATAGGATCTCTCGGTATCTACCCGACACGCGAAGGCGAGGAGACCGCCTAGTCCCCACAGCAACTCTTAGAGCCCCACAGATTCAACCGACGCCGCAGGAGCGACCTCCAAGGCGGTGAGGACCGGCACGCACCTTTGTGTTGGCAGCGGGGCGTCCCAGCTCATACTTCCGCTTCTTGTGGTAGGGCTTTCTCTTGCCCCCGGTCTTACGGCGCTTGTGCCAGTTGTCCCGAGAGATGCCTGCGTGTGGAAGCGGGGGGGCGGGAGCCTGAAGCAGGGAGCCCGGAGCCGAGGCCGCCAGCCCAACGCCCTACGCCGGCGGTCGCACGCTCAGCTCTCCAAGGTTAGCTCCCCCACAGCGCAGTCGGGAGGTCACAGCATTTCCAAGGTGTCATCATGCACGTGCGATGCAGCCCGGACCCTTCCCGTCCCGACCCCGTCAGCCATGATGGTGCCGCTCGCGGCCCCGAGTCCTGCGGCTCCAGGAATGGCCCCTGGGACGGTCCCGGCGGCCCAAGCCCGAGCACCACCCTCCTCGCGGGGGTTCCGTGTCCGGGGGCCCGGGAGCCCGCGCTGCCGGCCGGGCCCAGAAGCAGGATGGCGCCGGATTGAGCTCGCTCCCCGATCCCGGCCCCGAAGCAAAGACCCACTCACCCATCGCTCGGCGCTGGCTGGAAAGAGAAAACGCAGCGCGTCACGGTCCGGTTTGTAATACGTAGCCCCGCCTCCTTACGTGTCTTCCGGGCGCCGCAGAGAGCGGCTTGGGGCCGGAGGGCGGTGTTGCTTACGTTTCTGAGGCGGCGACGAGGCCTCGGGCTTAGGAGGGTCGTGAGAACGCTGCGCGGCGACCTAGGGCCGCGCTGGGATCTCGCGGTGTCTGGCCTGCGCGAGCGCCTCTGTTCCAGGGCACAAACGCCGGCGAGGGTTGCCTGGCTTTACGTTTTGAAAAGACCCGTTTTATGTGACAGCTGTGGATGCGGGTGTGTTGAAGACAGTAGAGGGGGACTTAGGTTTCGTTTGATTTAGGGGAAAGGAGGTGTGTCAAGGATTCCGAATTCTTCACGTGACCAGTTGGATGGATGTTGGTGCCACTTAATGAAAAGGGGAACGCTGAAGTAGGAGCTGGTCTGGTCTTGTTCATTCTGGTTTCTTGGTGACTCCTGCACGAGGGAATGACAGGCAGCTGGATGTTCATGTCTGCTCATCCGTAGAGACGGGATCTGGACCGAAGATGCTGCTTTGGGACTCCTTGGCGTATACATGGTAACCAAAGCTACCAGAATGAATGGAGCCTAGGGAGAAAGCATAAAGCAAACTTTTCTTGGAAACGGTGAGCTAATACTTTGGCCTCTGTGGGCTCTAGGTTCTGCATCACCACTACTCACTTTTGCTGCTGTAGTGTGAACCCAACCATAGGCAATAAGAAACGAATGGATGTGACTGTGTGTCAATAAAACTGAAGGGATACTGTCATGAAACGTACTTTTGTTTTTTTTTTTTTAATCCCAGCATTTAAAACAAAAACCGGGACTTCCCTGGTGGTCCAGTGGCTAAGACTGTGCTCCCCACGCAGGTCAGGGAACTAGGTCCCACATCCCATAAGTAAGAGTTTGCACGCAGTAACTAAAGATCCCGAGTGCCACAACTAAGACCTGGTACAGCCAAATAAATAAATGTTAAAAAACAAAACAAAAACAGGAAAACTATTCTTAGTTCACAGGCCTGCATCAGCATACAGTAGTGTGCCAACTGGTGGCACACGAGGATCTAGTACCAAGGCTTGAGGAATGGCAACATTTAAGTCCAGGTAGAGAAAAGGAGCTGGAGGGAGCAATTAGAGCGGCCAGAGGAAAGCCAGCACAGGGTGAGGTCATTGTCTAATGCAACCGTGACATCTAGTTAGAAGGAGGACTCAGTTCAGTTCAATAAGCTCAGTCCTATCTGACTCTTTGAGACCCCATGGACTGCAGCATGCCAGGCTTCCCTGTCCATCGCCAATGCCTGGAGCTTGCTCAAACTCCTGTCCATCCAACCATCTCATCCTCTGTCATCCCTTTCTCCTTTTCTGCCCTCAATCTTTCCCAGCATCAGGGTCTTTTCCAATGAGTCAGTTCTTCACATCAGGTGGCCAAAGTATTGGAGTTTCAGCTTCAGCATCAGTCCTTCCAATGAATATTCGGAACTGATTTCCTTTATGATTGATTGGTTTGATCTCCTTGCAGTCCAAGGGACTCTCCAGAGTCTTCTCTAGCACCGCAGTTCAAAAGCATCCATTCTTTGTTGCTCAGCTTTCTTTATAGTCCAACTCTCACTAGTGATTATTGGGTTGAGTGCTATATTGGAGTGGGGAAAAATTTGAAACTGGATTTTTCAAATTCAAACAGGAAATTTAAAAAGATACAGTATATGTAGATAATTCTTTTAAGAGGTATGACTTTAAAGAGGAGGAGAGAGGCTAGCTGGTGGCTGAAGAGAAACTCAAGCAGAGGGAAGTTTTTCAATAGAGTAAACTGCCTGATAAGACTCTTTTGCACTTGATCCTATCCCATCCCATGCTGAAAGGATTCTCCCAGCATTATTCCATTCTCTCTTCTATATCTTCAAGCTTCCATGGCTTCCCTGCACATTCAGAATAAAATCTAAATTCCTTATGGCCCAGGAGACCCAGGGGTATTGGACCCTTGCTTATCTCTTGCCTTATCAATTTGACCTCATCTCCTACTTGTTCCCCTCCCTCACCTGCAGGCACTCTCACCCTGCTGTTCCTATCTCAGGCTTTCCTTCTCTTGACTGAAAAGGCTCTTCAGCTAGGTTAGCTTGGCTTCCTCCCTCACTTCAAGTCTCTGCTCAGAATCTCACCACCACGTTTATCCCCTATAGACCTTTTCTGAGTCTGCTTTGTGAAGTAGCAACACTATACTAACATTGTTTTTACATGCTTATTATCTGTCTTCCCACTAAAATACAGTAAGCATGAGAGTAGGAACTGTGTTCACTACTGTATTTCCAACACCTAGAATAATGCCTGGCATTTAATAAGTACTCAATAAATATTTGAGTGGCACTCAAATATTTGAGCAACTTATTTTTCTGCTGACTACATTGTGTTCAGTGGGCTTTACCAGTAGGCTGAAATGTTAAGAGTGTAGTGCGCATATGTCATGCGTCTCTCTATTCCCAGTCTCTTGGTACAAGAAAAGGTGATTGTGCTGGACATAAAAAGGGGAAGTTGGAATCAAGGACACTTGTTGGGTGATGGGATTTTGTGATAGACTAGATATAGGGATGACAAAAGAGCAACATGAGGCTCCTCCCCTGGGAAAACACATTAATGGTGGAGTGACATCACTAGAAAACACAGGAGAGGCAGGTTTCTAGAAAGGCAATCTTAGGATAAGTTTGAATTGCCTGTGGGACATATAGGTGCTATTTGTATTGCAAGTAGTTGAAAAGATGAGTCTGAAGCTTGGAAGAGAATGGGACTGATATTTCCCACCATGGTCTCACTCTATCCACCTAACCCAGTGTCCACCGCATCAACTAGTCTATGTCACTCGAACATTAAAATCTAGTGCTGGGACTTCCCTGGTGGTCTAGTGGTTAAGAATCCTCCTTGTAGTCCTGGGGACTCAATCCCAGGTCCGGTCACTAAGATCCCACATGTCTTGGAGTAACTAGGAGCAACTAAGCCCGGTGCAGCGCAGCTGTTGAAACCTGCGCTCTTTGGAGCCTGCCCAGCTGCTGCAATGAAAGATCCTGCATGGCGAAGACTTGACACAGTCAACTAAATAAATATTTTTTAAAACCCAGTGCTATTTCATAATACAAACCCTCAACATAGGAATAAAAGGAAATTTATTTAGTATGGAAAAGAGTAGTATACAAAGCCACAGCAAACATCATGCTTAATGTTAAAGGCTGAAAGATTCACTCCTGAAATCAGGGTGGCCAGGAAGCTGGCCTTCACCACTGTTACTCAGTAGTATACTGGAAGTTCTACCCAGAGTCTTGAGGAAAGACATAAAAGACGCCCATGTGTGAATGGAAAAATTAAAACTGTCTGTTCACAGAATACAGATCACATCATATTATATATAAAACTTACTATAACCACCCAGGTGGTACAGTGGTAAAGATCTGCCTGCCAATGAAGGAGATGTAAATGAAGGTTTGATTCCTGGATTGGAAAGATTCCCTGGAGTAGGAAATGGCCAACCACTCCAGTATCCTTGCCTGGAAAATTCCATGAACAGGGGAGCCTGGCATACTACAGTTCATGGGGTCCAAAAGAGTCAGACACGACTGAATGAGCACACACACACATAACAGCAAAAAATTTTTTCAGCTTGTCAACTAGTTCAGCAAAGTAATAAGAGGTAGAGTTGGTTCACACACTCTGTCTTATATGTGTATACTAGCAATAAATCGGAGAAGGCAATGGCACCCCACTCCAGTACTCTTGCCTGGAAAATCCCATCCCTGGTGGGCTACAGTCCGTGGGGTCGCAGAGTCGGACACAACTGAAGCGACTTAACAGCAGCAGCAGCAGCAATAAATAATCGGAAAAAGGATTTACGAAAGCAATTTCAGTTTAAATAAGGTCGACATTAATATTTAGGAATGTATATTTAATCAAGATACAAGACTTGCTTTTATGTATGTAAAACTGTAAATTTGAAATTACTGGAAAATAAATTACTTTTCAAAATATCAAGTTGGGGTCAACAAGAGGCTGATAAAATAATTTTAAAATATTTTTAATTTAAAGAGAAGAAATAGGGACTTCCCTGTTGGTCCGGTGGTTAAGACTCCACACTTCCACTGCAGGGGGCATGGTCAGGGAAATAAAATTCATAAGGTGCAGCCAAAAATTAATTAATTAAAAATTTTAAAAAAGGAGAAATAGAGGAATATGGGAATTTTTTAAGTTCCCACATTTTCCTGAAAATCTAGAAAATTTAGAAAGTCATGTGTGTGCAGGAACGAGTACATACCCAGGAGACTTGAAAACCCCCTAATGTCAGGGAGAGATGACTGACCAAGCTCTGCACAAGCAGAAAGTAAAGTCTGTACACCATATGCAAGTGGAATTTATTTCAGGTTTTCAAGGTTGGTTTAACATCTGAAAAATCAATTAATATACCTTATTAATAATAAAGTGGAAAAAACGTATGATCACCTCAAAATACAGAAAAAGCATTTGACAAAATCCAGTATCCTTTCATGATAAAAACACCCAACAAATTAGAAACAGAAGTGAACTTCTTCACCTCTTAAAGGCATCTACAAAAAGCCCCCAGCTAACATCATAATGAATGATCAGGGACAAGACAAGGATGTCCATTCTCACTACTTTTGTTCAGAATGACGTTGGGTGTTTTATTCAGGCAGGGAAATTAGAAATAAAAGGAAAAGAAAAAGAAATAAAAGGAATGTTAATTAAAAAGGAAGAAGTCAAATTATCTATATTCAGATGACATCCTAAATAGACTAAATTACAATGAATTTACTAAAAAAAAAATAGGGTTATTAAAAGAATTCAGCAAAGTAGTCAGTGGGGGCAAGGAGGAGAGGAGATAAATTAGGAGTTTGGGATTAACATGTACACACTACTAAATATAAGATAAGAAATATCTACTGTTCAGCACAAGGAACTATATTCAAAATTCTTTTCCTGTAATGGAAAAGAATCTGAAAAATATATGTATATATATATATTGACTATGCCAAAGCCTTTGACTGTGTGGATCACAAGAAACTGTGGAAAATTCTGAAAGAGATGGGAATACCAGACCATCTGACCTGCCCCTCGAGAAACCTGTATGCAGGTCAGGAAGCAACAGTTAGAACTGGACATGGAACAAGAGGCTGGTTCCAAATAGGAAAAGGAGTACGTCAAGGCTGTATATTGTCACCCCGCTTATTTAACTTATATGCAGAGTACATCATGAGAAATGCTGGGCTGAAAGAAGCACAAGCTGGAATCAAGATTGCCAGGAGAAATGTCAGTCACCTCAGATATGCAGATGACACCACCCTTATGGCAGAAAGTGAAGAGGAACACAAAAACCTCTTGATGAAAGTGAAAGTGGAGAGTGAAAAAGTTGGCTTAAAGCTCAACATTCAGAAAACGAAGATCATGGCATCTGGTCCCATCACTTCATGTGAAGATGGGGCAACAGTGGGAACAGTGTCAGACTTTATTTTGGGGGCTCCAAAATCACTGCAGATGGTGACTGCAGCCATGAAATTAAAAGACGCTTGCTCCTTGGAAGAAAAGTTATGACCAACCTAGATGGTATATTCAAAAGCAGAGACATTACTTTCCCAACAAAGGTCCGTCTAGTCAAGGCTATGGTTTTTCCTGTGGTCATGTATGGATGTGAGAGTTGGACTGTGAAGAAAGCTGAGCGCCGAAGAATTGATGCTTTTGAACTGTGGTGTTGGAGAAGACTCTTGAGAGTCCCTTGGACTGCAAGGAGATCCAGCCAGTCCATTCTGAAGGAGATCAGTCCTGGGTCTTCTTTGGAAGGAATGATGCTAAAGCTGAAACTCCTACTTTGGCCACCTTATGAGAAGAGTTGACTCATTAGAAAAGACTCTGATGCTGGGAGGGATTGGGGGCAGGAGGAGAAGGGGACGGCAGAGGATGAGATGGCTGGATGGCATCACCGACTCGATGGACATGAGTATGAGTAAACTCCGGGAGTTGGTGATAGACAGGGAGGCTGCAATTCATGGGGTCGCCAAGAGTCGGACATGACGTCAGACACAACTAAGCAACTGAACTGAACTGAACTGAACACTTATATACAATATATATAAATATATGTATATATAAAGTATATATATCCTAATCACTTTGCTGTACGTTTAAGACTAATACAATGTTATAAAGTAGCTATACTTAAATTTTTTAATAAGTTTAAAAAAAAGATCACACATCAGTTGTTTCTATATATCAGCAATGAACAATCTGAAAAGGAACTTAGAAACAATCTGTTTTGCAATAGCATCCAAAAGAATAAAATACCTAGGAAATATATTTAACCAAGGAAGTAAAAGACTTGTACACTGAAAACTATAAAATATTGTTGAAAGAAATTAAAGACCTAGGTAAATCGGAAGACAAATTGCATTCCTGGATTAATAATAAGATGGCAGTACAACCCAGATTCAATGCAATTCCTGCCAAAATTCCATCAGCCTTTTTTGCAGAAATGGAAAAGCTGATCCTTAAATTCACATGGAATTGCAGGGGCCCTCAAAAAGCCAAAACAATATTGGAAAAGAACCAAGTTGGAGGACTCACACTTCCTGATTTCAAAACTTATGGTTGTTCCTTTGTAGCCTAACGGTTAGGATTCCAAGCTTTCACTACCATTGCCCAGGTTCAGTCCCTGGTCAGGGAACTAAGATCCTGCAAACCACGCAGCATGACCCAAAAAAGAAAAAATATAAACTATAGTACCCAACAGTGAAGTATTGGCATAAGGATAGACATATAGACTAATGGAAGAGCTTCCCAGGTGGCTCAGTGGTAAAGAATCTGCCTACCAATGCGGGAGATATAGGAGACCCAGGTTCAATCCCTGGGTCAGGAAGATCCCATAGAGAAGAGAATAGCAACTCACTCCAGTGTCCTTACCTGGAAAATCCATGGACAGGGGAGCCTGGTGGGCTATAGTTCATGGAGTCGCAAAGAGTCAGTCAAAACCGAGCATGCATGCACAAAGACTAATGGAATGGCATTTAAAGTCTCGTAAATAAGTGCATTCTCTTTTCTTAAGTTAGTTAATATATTTTTGGCTCTACTGGGTCTTCACTGCTGCTCCGGCTTTCTCTAGATGCAGGGAGCCAGGGGCTATTCTCGGTTTCCACTGTGCAGGCTTCTTACTGTAGTGGCTTCTTGTTGTGGGGCACAAGCTCTAGGAAGCAAGGCTTCAGAAATTGTTTCATGAAGATTCAGTACTTGTGACTTAGTTACCCCACAGCATATGAAATCTTCCCGGACCAGGAGTCAGAGCCATGTTCCCTGCATTGGCAAGCGAATTCTTAACCACTGGACCACCAGGGAAGTCCTCATTTTCTTTTAAAAACATTTATGTTTATTTTTTCTTCCAGTTTTATTGAGGTATACCATATAGGTTTAAGTTGTACAGCATAATGATTTGATTTATATATATTATGAAGTGATTATCACAGTAAGTTTAGCGAACATCCATCATCTCATATAAACATAAATTAGAAAAAAATTTTTTCTTATGATGAGAACTCTTAGAATTTACTCTTAACTTTCATGTGTAACATACAGTAGTGTTAATTATATTTATCATGTTGTATATTACATCTCTCTAGCACACATATATCTCATAACCGGAAGTTTTTACCTTTTGACTGCCTTCATTCAATCCCTTAGTCCCCATGCCATCAATTGATTTTCAACAAGGTTGTCAAGACAATTCAATAAGGGAAAGAACAGTCTTAAATAAGTGATGTTAGAAAAACTAGGTATCCACATGCAAAGAATGAATTTTGAAACCCTACCCCACAGTGGCTACAAAAATTAACTCAAAATGGATCAATAGCCTAAATATAAGACCACAAAACTCTTACTAGAACCCATTAGAGTAAATCTTCACAGCTTTGGATCTGGCCTAGGATTTTCAGATATAACAGTAAAAAGCACTAGAAAAGCAACAAAAAGTTAAGACTTCATCAAACTTGAAAACTGTTGTGCTCCAAAGGATACCATCAAGAACATGAAAAGACACCCATGGTGTGAGGAAAAATATCTGCAACTCATAAATTTGATAAAGGTCCAGTATCTAGAAGATGTTTTATAAATAGATCTTACAAGTCAATGATAAAGACAAGCCAACTTAAAAATGGGCAAAGGGCTTGAATATAGACAAGAGAATCGAAAATTGAAGTTTTGCTTACACAAAAACTTGTACACAAGTACAATAGACAATAGACAGTAGACAAATGGTCTTTTTATTATGCCCCAAAGTGGAAGCAACCCAAAAGTTCATCAACTGAAGGATAAACAAAAACTACTTTAGCCATTCGATTGGAATATTATTTGACCATAAAGGGAGTGAAGTGATACATGCTACAACATGGTCCTTTAAAACATATGCTAAAGGAAGAAGCCAGACACAAAAGACCACATTTGATATTATGATACTGTTTATAACAAATGTCCAGAATAGACAAATCCATAGTGAAAGAAAAATAGATAAGTGGTTGCCTAGGGCTCCAGGGAGAGGTGAGTGGTGGTGTATATGTGGCTGCTCATAGGTAATGGATTTTTTTAAAAATTGAGGTTGATGTACAACAGGATTTCCTTTGGGGGAGTCATAAAAATGTTCTGGAATTAGGGATGATGGTTGCCCAGTTAGTGATAAACGAAAGCCCGCTAAATTGTACACTTGAAAAGAGTGAATTTTATACGATGTGAATTACATTTCAATAAAGCAGCTATTATTTTTTTAAAGCCCTAAAAAATAAATAAAAATTTAAAAGCCCTGGCATATTTAATAAATAAAGACCAGTGTTTGCAGCAGCCGCCGCCGTCGCTCTCCAACGCTAGGGCTGCCTCTAGCTAGCCGAGCTCCAGCCAAAGGAGAAGCAGCGTTAAGGGTCTCTGGACCACCGCTTGTTCAAAGCTGACTGCCCGCAATCAACGCGTGGTAAAGCACTGAGGAAGCGACTGGCTACAAAAGCCGCTCGCAAGTGTGCGCTCTCTACTGGAACAGTGAAGAAATCTCATCTTTACATGCTTGGTACAGTGGCACTCTTGGTTTCTCTGTAATCCAGCGAATACTGGCAATTTGATCTCCAGTTCCTCTTCCTTTTCTAAAACCAGCTTGGGCATCTGGAAGTTCTCAGTTCGCATAATGCTGAAACACAGCTTAAGCATGACCTTACTAGCATGGGAGGTGAGTGCAATTGTCTGATGCTTAGCACATTCTTTGGAATACTCTTCTTGGGGATTGGGATAAAGATTGAATTTCAGAAAAACATCTTGTTTCACCAACTATGCTAAAGTCTTTGACTGTGTGGATCATGACCAACTGCAAAGCTCTTAGAGAGATGGGCATATCAGACCATCTTACCTGTCTACTGAGAAACCTGTATGTGGGTCCAGAAGCAACAGTTAGAACCCTGTATGGAACACTGATTGGTTTAAGATCGAGAAAGGAGAACACGTACTCATCTATATGCTGAACACATCATGAGAAATGCTGGGCTGGATAAATTACAAGCTGGAATCAAGATAGGTGGGAGAAACATCAATAACTTCAGATATGCGGATGATACCACTCTAATGGCTGAAAGTGAAGAGGAACTAAAGAGCCTCTTGATGAGGGTGAACAGGGGAGTGAAAGAGCCAGCTTAAGACTAAATATGAAAAAAGCTAAGATCATGGCATCCAGCCCCAATTACTGCATGGCAAATAGAAGGAGAAAAGGTAGAAATAATGACGAATTTCCTCTTCTTGGACTCCAAAATCACTGCAGACGGTGACTGCAGCCATGAAATCAGAAGACGATAGCTTCTTGGCAGGAAAGCGATAACAAACCTAGACAGTGTGTTGAAAAGCAGAGACGTTACTCTGCTGACAAAGGTCCATATAGTCAAGCCTATGGTCTCCCCAGTGATCATGTACAGTTTTAAGAACTGGACGATAAAGAAGTCAGAATGCCAAAGAATTGACGCCTTTGAACTGTGGTGCTGGAGAAGACTCCTAAAAGTCCCTTGAACAGCAAGATCAAATAAATCAACTTTAAGGGAGATCAGCCCTGAATATTTACTGGAAGGACTGATGCTACAGCTGAAGCTGCAGTATTTTGGTCATCTGATGCAAACAGATGACTCATTGGAAAAGTCCCTGGTGCTGCGAAAGATTGAGGGTAGAAGAGGGCATCAGTATAGGATGGCTGGATGGCATCACTGATGCAATGAGCATGAACTTGGGCAAACTCCGGGAGATGAGGGACAAGGAGGCCTGGCATGCTGCAGTCCATGGGGTCATAAAGAGTTGGACACAACTGAGCGACTGAACTGAACTGAAATGGTGTTTGTAGCATTTTTATCACACAGTAGACTCCATCCATTCACTATGCTTTTTTGAGTTGTCCTACATGGAGAGACATGTTTTTAATGTTGTCTGTCTCCTGTGCTGTTCCTGTAAGTTTGCTATTAAAATACATTAAACTATAAAAAGGGGAAAAAAAGAAAGACCAATGTGGTTGGAGAATCATGAGAAGCTAGAGAAAAGTTCATTTATCCATTTGATATATACATACTGTATGCTTGTTCAAGATATTGTAGATACAATATTAAAACAAAAATCTTTGTTCTTCTTCGCTTAAATAGCTAGCACTTATTAAATGTGAGACATTGTACTTACTGCTGGGTGTGTGAACTCAACTTTCTTTTTAACTGTGCTGCATCTTAGTTTCCCAACTAGGGATCAAACCCAGGCCCCTGGCAGTGAAGAGTGCTGAGTCCTAATGACTGTATAGGCAGAGAATTCCCAAACACCAGCATTATTCTTATTCTACAGAGAGCACGAGGTTAAATAACCCACTTAAGTTTCTACAGTCACAGATCTTGGATCATACCCTATGCTATGGCTTCAGAAGCTGGGCTGTTAGTCTCCAAGTCATTCTGCTCAAATTATGTTCCCACTGGTCAGAAAGGAGCTGACCAGGTGCCAGGTGGGGTCTAATGCTATGGGAGGGCATTCAGAATTTATTAAAAGCTTTCTCTGGCTGGCTGGGGAGAATGTGAGTCAAGATTTCAAGATAGGGGGCCAGTTAGGGAAGGTGGTCAGGTCTGGGATGGTGGCATTCATTGGATCTTTGCAATTCTGAGGTGGGTATAGGTGGCCTCATTTTACA
Source organism: Neotragus pygmaeus (assembly GCA_006410875.1). NCBI lineage: Eukaryota > Metazoa > Chordata > Mammalia > Artiodactyla > Bovidae > Neotragus > Neotragus pygmaeus. The sequence continues at coordinate 368,362 of SJYV01010157.1, read as the reverse complement.
GATGTGGCAAGCTGGAAGCTTTTAAGGCCTCAAGAGTTAGTGCCATTTCTGTCAAACTTTTTTTTGCAATCACATGTAACTTTTGAGCACTTAAAATGTGACTAGTATGTCTGAGAAACTAAATTTCTTATTTCATTAATCATGGTAAATGGTTAGTAGTGGTGGTTCATTATTGAACACCACAGGTAAAAACATGGACTACTTCATGAACTTGCCTAGCATCCTTGCACCAGGGCCATGCTAATCTTCCTGTAGTTCAATTCTAGTACATGTGTTGCCGAAGTGAGTGCTCTGTCAAACTGATTTAGCGGAATTTCTTTTTAAAATGTCATTACAGAATGTTTAAAAATTTATTCATTTAATATTTGGCTGTGCTAGGACTTTGTTGCTGCTTGTGGGCTTTCTCTTGCTGTGGCGTGTGGGGATGGGCTACTCTAGTGGTGGTGTGTGGGCTTATTGCAGATTTCTCTTGTTGCAGAACACAAGCCCTAGGGCGTGAGTTCAGCTGCTGTGGTGCCTGGGCCCAGCTGCCTCATAGCATGTGGAGTCTCCCCAGACCAGGGGTTGAACCTGTGTTCCCTGCATTTGCAGGCAGACCCCCAAGCACTGGACCACCAGGGAAGTCCAAGGTGAATTTCTGAATCTAGGTCCTCTATTTGGTTATTTGATGGCACCTCACTCATGTGATTTTCTCACAAGATAGAGAATGGCCCTACTTTACAATGAAGTTCTTGAGGCTGACAAAGAGGGCTAGAACCTGGCCCATCTGACCCCAGTCCTCTCTGAGTCTCTGGAGGAGCCCATGTATCCTATGCCGTGTCTCTCTGACTGACGCCTTCCTAAAACATGTATTTGGTTGTGCGGCGCTAGGTTAAAAACCTTTTAGTGGTGCATTACCATTTACCTGGAGAAGGAAATGGCAACCCACTCCAGTATTCTTGCCTGGAGAATCCCACGGACAGAGGAGTGTGGCGGGCTACAGTCCTGTGGGGTCACCAAGAGTCGGACACGACCGAGCAATTAAGCACACACCATTTACCTGATTCATGTTCTGTGACGTGGGATCTGGAGTCTTCTGGTTCCCAAACCCTCCATGCCCTGTGTTTGGTTCCTCAGTTTATATGGCAAACTTCTCATTTTTCAAGAGCAAACGTGTTAACCTGTCAGATCCTTTCCTGTCTAGCAAGGCAAGTGCTTTCGCGTCAGTGTTCCCACAGAATTTTTAACATGTCTTTAGCAGACTGTAAACGACAGAGCACCGTTTCCTTTCTGCTTAGAGCTCCTGTGTCCAGAATGCCTAGGACCTAGTCGGCACTGAACACGGCAGAGGGTGGCGTCTTCACCATGTCACTGGGACTGCCAGCGTGGATGTGGCCTCCTGGGGAGAGTCAGCATCAGCACTACCCGGCGGTGGTGTCCGAGTCCCAGAAGCTCTTCCCACACACCACTCAACAGGCTGATTTTTTTCTCTTTATTATTAGACATAATGTATAAACACATAAAACAGAAAACGCCATGGATCCTCATGGGCCTCAAAAACCAGCAGGGAAGGAAGAGGCCCCAGGAAACTTCTTTTTTTTAAGTACAAGATATATTAGTGGCCAGACCAAGGGTGTGGAAGGCAGGCCAGAGCCAGCAGAGCTGAACTATAGGCTCCTTCTCTCCCCACAGAGCCAGGACAGCCCCAGGGAGCTCTCCCCCAGCAGCCAGTCCACACGGGCAGATTGCTGCCTACGGGAAAACTCTACTCCTCTCAAGAGGGGAGAGCCTTCCCCTCTTGGAGAGAAGGGCGGTGCACAGGATAACTAAAAGCTCCTTCCTTCCATCCTTTTTCCCTTTGTAGCTGCGAGTGAGGAAAAGGAAAGCTGTGTCCTATGCACACTGACTGACTCCTCCCAGCTGCCCTGGGCCCCAGTGCGCCCATACTTGGCATTTACCAAAGCCTGTCCCAGCTCAGACCCACCAGGTGCCCAGAGTTTGCTGAGGAGGGAAGGGGAGGGGAAAGGCTGCGTATGACGCCCAACAGATCTTTATTTGCAGTTGTCACTGGGGCCGTTTCTTGCTGCTTATTTGTTTGCTGGCCTGCTCTTCTACCTGCATGGCCAGGCGCAAGGCCTTGATGACATCTGGAAGGCAGGGGTGGTGCACTTGAAGTCAGCAGGTCTCTCAGAGACCCTGTTCCCTCAGGCAGAGCCACCGCCACCCTCAGAGGCCCCACCCTCCGGCTGCACCCACCTCGCAGGGCTGAGAAGTGCTTGGCTTGCTGGGCCAGGGCACACTCTGCTTTATTCACAAAGGTCTCCAGGTCGTAGTCTGGCTGTTCAGCCATCTCGGAGAGCTCCAGCCAGCCCGGCCCTTGCTGCAGCGACAGACGGACATTGTCAAGTCAGTAATGACCAAACCAATTTAGCAAATCATTCCCAGGGCTCTACCATCTGCAATGCAGATGCCTGTTCCTCTAGCCATGGCCCTGACCCTGACTCCTGACCCTTACCCCATAACTCTCAGCCTGAATCTATCCTTCCCCTGCCTGCCAAAACTTGTCCCTGTCCCTGATATCAAATGCATATCTTGATGCCCAAGGAAGAAATCTGGGCAAAAATTCTTTCACCTGGTCCCCCAATCATAACAACTGCACCCCTGAAATGGTTCTTAAATCTCATGCCTTCCTGTCAATCCCAAGACCGTGGTCACAGCTAGTCTAGGCACCAATGTCTCTCTTGAACTCTACTAATCTCCTAACTGATCTTAACTCCTAAGCGTTTCTACTCACTCTCCCCAGGTCCTGAAGCCGGGCTCTGTGCTGTGGCCACAGTGAGGTCCCTAAAAGCTCTCGTGTGACCAAGGCACCACTCTGCTTTACTCCCTTCAAAGGCATTTACTGCCCTCATAACGAAGTCCAGGCCTTTGGTGTGAACCATAATGTCCTTTAGCATCAGGTCCCGGCTGACCCGCCCACAGCCTTGATCTCCCTTCCTCACCTGCTCATACCTTTTGCTATGGCCAGAGTGAACCTATCGCTCTTCCTAAAAGTGCCACATCCTTTCATACATTTGGACCCTGAGCACTTGTGGGAGGGAGGACTCGTGTAGACACTGACCTTGCACGTTCCCTCCTCAGTTCTAAGTGCCCCAAGCTGCCCTCTCTGCTCCACACTCGGAGTGCCGTACTGTTAGGACGCCCTTCAGGCCTCTCCCTTACTTGCACTTCCACAGCAGGGATCACTGCAGTGGTAGCATCTATCACCTTCTAAAGGCTGACCACATGCTGGGGAAGGATGAGTGTTTAACAACATATCACTTAATCCTTAGATGTAACCATTTTGTCTTGACCATTTTGGAGATGAAGAAATTGGGGCCCAGTGAGCCTCAACGACTTTCACAAGGAAACTGGCTCATAAATAGAAGAGTCGGGATTGATCAAGTCTTTCTTTAGGCATGTTATCCATACTTTATGATTTTGGCCCTTGGTCTCAGCACAGGAGCTAGTGGTATATAGAAAAGTATTCACCAACATCCATGAGCAAACGAGACCTGGCTACCCTCCAAACCCTCAGTCAGGAGCACAGCAGAGAGAGACTAGCTCCAGCCAGGAGGATGGGGGAAAGCCCATGTGTGCCAGGCTGGACAGGAGGTGTGGTAATTAGCTGCCCTTAAGAGCAGCTGCATAACTGGGGAATTAAGAAATGCTGATCTAGAAGGCTGCCTCTTGCCACCCCAGCCAGAAGACCCGAGGAGGGGGTATATGTGTGTATGCAAAGCCCAGGTCACATTCAAGGAATGACGCTGAGCCCAAGGCCAGTTCTCCACCTGTATGATCTCCTTGAGCTCTTCCATGGCCCTTTCTTCCAGCTCCCTGATCTGAGTCATGGCTTCATTGAAGCTGGACATCTGGGAAGACAGTTCATCCTCTTCCTTGGAGAACTAAGGGGGCAAAAGGAGACACATAACAGTGTGGCCTGGTCCCCATCTCAGCTGGCCATGTTCCTTTCTTGCCTGGCCCACCTCCCCTTACATTGCCTGCACTCAGGGCCCCATTGGAGCTGGCTTCCATCTCTTCTGTTTCCATCTGAATTGGCTGCTCCCCACTAGGTCCACTGTGGGGGCTCAGCTCCTTGACCCTGAGAAAACAAGAAGGTTGCAGCTCCCACAGCAGCCTCTTTGGCAGCACCACTCAGATTTCAAGNCTCAAGAGTTAGTGCCATTTCTGTCAAACTTTTTTTTGCAATCACATGTAACTTTTGAGCACTTAAAATGTGACTAGTATGTCTGAGAAACTAAATTTCTTATTTCATTAATCATGGTAAATGGTTAGTAGTGGTGGTTCATTATTGAACACCACAGGTAAAAACATGGACTACTTCATGAACTTGCCTAGCATCCTTGCACCAGGGCCATGCTAATCTTCCTGTAGTTCAATTCTAGTACATGTGTTGCCGAAGTGAGTGCTCTGTCAAACTGATTTAGCGGAATTTCTTTTTAAAATGTCATTACAGAATGTTTAAAAATTTATTCATTTAATATTTGGCTGTGCTAGGACTTTGTTGCTGCTTGTGGGCTTTCTCTTGCTGTGGCGTGTGGGGATGGGCTACTCTAGTGGTGGTGTGTGGGCTTATTGCAGATTTCTCTTGTTGCAGAACACAAGCCCTAGGGCGTGAGTTCAGCTGCTGTGGTGCCTGGGCCCAGCTGCCTCATAGCATGTGGAGTCTCCCCAGACCAGGGGTTGAACCTGTGTTCCCTGCATTTGCAGGCAGACCCCCAAGCACTGGACCACCAGGGAAGTCCAAGGTGAATTTCTGAATCTAGGTCCTCTATTTGGTTATTTGATGGCACCTCACTCATGTGATTTTCTCACAAGATAGAGAATGGCCCTACTTTACAATGAAGTTCTTGAGGCTGACAAAGAGGGCTAGAACCTGGCCCATCTGACCCCAGTCCTCTCTGAGTCTCTGGAGGAGCCCATGTATCCTATGCCGTGTCTCTCTGACTGACGCCTTCCTAAAACATGTATTTGGTTGTGCGGCGCTAGGTTAAAAACCTTTTAGTGGTGCATTACCATTTACCTGGAGAAGGAAATGGCAACCCACTCCAGTATTCTTGCCTGGAGAATCCCACGGACAGAGGAGTGTGGCGGGCTACAGTCCTGTGGGGTCACCAAGAGTCGGACACGACCGAGCAATTAAGCACACACCATTTACCTGATTCATGTTCTGTGACGTGGGATCTGGAGTCTTCTGGTTCCCAAACCCTCCATGCCCTGTGTTTGGTTCCTCAGTTTATATGGCAAACTTCTCATTTTTCAAGAGCAAACGTGTTAACCTGTCAGATCCTTTCCTGTCTAGCAAGGCAAGTGCTTTCGCGTCAGTGTTCCCACAGAATTTTTAACATGTCTTTAGCAGACTGTAAACGACAGAGCACCGTTTCCTTTCTGCTTAGAGCTCCTGTGTCCAGAAGGCCTAGGACCTAGTCGGCATTGAACATGGCAGAGGGTGGCGTCTTCACCATGTCACTGGGACTGCAGGCGTGGATGTGGCCTCCTGGGGAGAGTCAGCATCAGCACTACCCGGCGGTGGTGTCCGAGTCCCAGAAGCTCTTCCCACACACCACTCAACAGGCTGATTTTTTTCTCTTTATTATTAGACATAATGTATAAACACATAAAACAGAAAACGCCATGGATCCTCATGGGCCTCAAAAACCAGCAGGGAAGGAAGAGGCCCCAGGAAACTTCTTTTTTTTAAGTACAAGATATATTAGTGGCCAGACCAAGGGTGTGGAAGGCAGGCCAGAGCCAGCAGAGCTGAACTATAGGCTCCTTCTCTCCCCACAGAGCCAGGACAGCCCCAGGGAGCTCTCCCCCAGCAGCCAGTCCACACGGGCAGATTGCTGCCTACGGGAAAACTCTACTCCTCTCAAGAGGGGAGAGCCTTCCCCTCTTGGAGAGAAGGGCGGTGCACAGGATAACTAAAAGCTCCTTCCTTCCATCCTTTTTCCCTTTGTAGCTGCGAGTGAGGAAAAGGAAAGCTGTGTCCTATGCACACTGACTGACTCCTCCCAGCTGCCCTGGGCCCCAGTGCGCCCATACTTGGCATTTACCAAAGCCTGTCCCAGCTCAGACCCACCAGGTGCCCAGAGTTTGCTGAGGAGGGAAGGGGAGGGGAAAGGCTGCGTATGACGCCCAACAGATCTTTATTTGCAGTTGTCACTGGGGCCGTTTCTTGCTGCTTATTTGTTTGCTGGCCTGCTCTTCTACCTGCATGGCCAGGCGCAAGGCCTTGATGACATCTGGAAGGCAGGGGTGGTGCACTTGAAGTCAGCAGGTCTCTCAGAGACCCTGTTCCCTCAGGCAGAGCCACCGCCACCCTCAGAGGCCCCACCCTCCGGCTGCACCCACCTCGCAGGGCTGAGAAGTGCTTGGCTTGCTGGGCCAGGGCACACTCTGCTTTATTCACAAAGGTCTCCAGGTCGTAGTCTGGCTGTTCAGCCATCTCGGAGAGCTCCAGCCAGCCCGGCCCTTGCTGCAGCGACAGACGGACATTGTCAAGTCAGTAATGACCAAACCAATTTAGCAAATCATTCCCAGGGCTCTACCATCTGCAATGCAGATGCCTGTTCCTCTAGCCATGGCCCTGACCCTGACTCCTGACCCTTACCCCATAACTCTCAGCCTGAATCTATCCTTCCCCTGCCTGCCAAAAACTTGTCCCTGTCCCTGATATCAAATGCATATCTTGATGCCCAAGGAAGAAATCTGGGCAAAAATTCTTTCACCTGGTCCCCCAATCATAACAACTGCACCCCTGAAATGGTTCTTAAATCTCATGCCTTCCTGTCAATCCCAAGACCGTGGTCACAGCTAGTCTAGGCACCAATGTCTCTCTTGAACTCTACTAATCTCCTAACTGATCTTAACTCCTAAGCGTTTCTACTCACTCTCCCCAGGTCCTGAAGCCGGGCTCTGTGCTGTGGCCACAGTGAGGTCCCTAAAAGCTCTCGTGTGACCAAGGCACCACTCTGCTTTACTCCCTTCAAAGGCATTTACTGCCCTCATAACGAAGTCCAGGCCTTTGGTGTGAACCATAATGTCCTTTAGCATCAGGTCCCGGCTGACCCGCCCACAGCCTTGATCTCCCTTCCTCACCTGCTCATACCTTTTGCTATGGCCAGAGTGAACCTATCGCTCTTCCTAAAAGTGCCACATCCTTTCATACATTTGGACCCTGAGCACTTGTGGGAGGGAGGACTCGTGTAGACACTGACCTTGCACGTTCCCTCCTCAGTTCTAAGTGCCCCAAGCTGCCCTCTCTGCTCCACACTCGGAGTGCCGTACTGTTAGGACGCCCTTCAGGCCTCTCCCTTACTTGCACTTCCACAGCAGGGATCACTGCAGTGGTAGCATCTATCACCTTCTAAAGGCTGACCACATGCTGGGGAAGGATGAGTGTTTAACAACATATCACTTAATCCTTAGATGTAACCATTTTGTCTTGACCATTTTGGAGATGAAGAAATTGGGGCCCAGTGAGCCTCAACGACTTTCACAAGGAAACTGGCTCATAAATAGAAGAGTCGGGATTGATCAAGTCTTTCTTTAGGCATGTTATCCATACTTTATGATTTTGGCCCTTGGTCTCAGCACAGGAGCTAGTGGTATATAGAAAAGTATTCACCAACATCCATGAGCAAACGAGACCTGGCTACCCTCCAAACCCTCAGTCAGGAGCACAGCAGAGAGAGACTAGCTCCAGCCAGGAGGATGGGGGAAAGCCCATGTGTGCCAGGCTGGACAGGAGGTGTGGTAATTAGCTGCCCTTAAGAGCAGCTGCATAACTGGGGAATTAAGAAATGCTGATCTAGAAGGCTGCCTCTTGCCACCCCAGCCAGAAGACCCGAGGAGGGGGTATATGTGTGTATGCAAAGCCCAGGTCACATTCAAGGAATGACGCTGAGCCCAAGGCCAGTTCTCCACCTGTATGATCTCCTTGAGCTCTTCCATGGCCCTTTCTTCCAGCTCCCTGATCTGAGTCATGGCTTCATTGAAGCTGGACATCTGGGAAGACAGTTCATCCTCTTCCTTGGAGAACTAAGGGGGCAAAAGGAGACACATAACAGTGTGGCCTGGTCCCCATCTCAGCTGGCCATGTTCCTTTCTTGCCTGGCCCACCTCCCCTTACATTGCCTGCACTCAGGGCCCCATTGGAGCTGGCTTCCATCTCTTCTGTTTCCATCTGAATTGGCTGCTCCCCACTAGGTCCACTGTGGGGGCTCAGCTCCTTGACCCTGAGAAAACAAGAAGGTTGCAGCTCCCACAGCAGCCTCTTTGGCAGCACCACTCAGATTTCAAGACTTCAAGGAGATGGAGTAGTGGCTTTGCTCTGACCTAGAAGGATTCTTATTCACACTGCTCCCCACCAGAGCCTGAAGGGGATCAGAAAAAAAGCTAGTAGCATCATATATGAACTCCCAAGTGTCAGACTTAGTGAGTCACAGCAGAGGGGAAAATAGGCACTGAGTCCCCAGAGCCCCCTCCCCACTCTCATTACTGCCATTTCCTCCCCAACCCTGCCCCTTCCCATCCCACCTGGCATAGGTACCAGTACCTGTCAGCATATCTTAGTGTATTTAAAGTATATTCACAGGAGCTTATGCCTGGTGAGATCATGGCGATCTGCAAAAGAAGGAATGGGCAGTTAATGGTCAAGGATCACAGGTAAGGGTGCTCTTGGAGAGGCTGCCAGGGGGGAGAGCTCATTACATACCCACTGTGTGCCAGGCAACTTGCCCCATGGGCCCTGCAAACTAAGGTTCTTTAAAAATTGGTCCCCTCTCTTTGCTGGTCTATCTAATTACTCCTGCTTCTTTACTTCTTTACTGACCCGTTCCTCTCACCAAGGTAACAATGCAAGGCTCTGTGATTCCTGCTGGAAACTTTAGTTCACCTGGGCTCAGAAAGGGGAGTTCACCTGCCTTAGGGAGAGGGGTTTAGAGCTTAGTCAGAAATCCCCACCTTTCTCAGCAGGCAGGAGAGAGGATATTCCCTGGTAAGGAAGGAAGGTAGATCTGAGCTAGAAAGCATTATGAACAAAATAAGGGGACAGAAAGTCACTCAAGGCTGAGGCCCTCTCCAATTTCCCAGGCTGGGAGCCAGTGACCCCTGAGGGAAGTCACAGAGGGACGAGGACTGCCTCTCCTGCTTCCCCAAAGGTCCTCCTCCTGAATCCTGCAGCCCCCTTTTCATCAGGTATGGGAGGAACGACCTCCTCGATCCAAGAGGTGCACAGACACACAGTAAAGGGAGAAGATCCTTTCCTCCCTGCTTGCGTAGGCAAAGAGGAGCCTGCTGCCCAAAAGCAGGGGGTGAAGCCCAGTTAAATTAGAGCCTGGAAACCCAGCTAGCCAAGAATACGGAGCCTCTTGCTCAGGGACAAGACTGTACCACTCCAAAGGACCCAACTCACCATGCAGGTCCTTGAGTTCTCGCCAATAAAGGAGTCCCTCAACACCTGTGTCAGCTTGCTCTCGCGGAATGGGGTGTGGGCCTTGTTCTGTCCCAGGGCCCTGATGCATTCCTGAGGGACAGCAGGGGAAGCTGAGGTCCCCTCCTTCCTTTTAAGATGCCCTCTCCCTCCTACCCTTTCCTCCCAGCAGCCCTCCTGGGCCACCTGCTCCCCTGTAGCTGGGCCCAGCTACCTTCAGAGCCAGGAGACTCTTGTTGATTTCCGCACCCTCCATGCGGGTCTGCCGGTCAGCACTGGAAGTGTCTGCGCCTCGCTCGTTTCCTGCCAGATCCACCAAAGAGAACTTGCCATGCACTCTCCCTTTGGTTCGAAGAAGAATCTGGAAGCAGGCGTGGGAGCGGGAAGAGTTGGAGTTGGCAAATGTCTGCCCAGAGGTCCTATGGCAAGGGAGGACAAAGAAGGGCTATGAGCTCCCGGTGGGGCGGTCACCAGCCACCATGGCACTAAGGCTTCGAGGCAGTCAGTCCTCCAGGAGGAAGGGAAGACACGCCAGAACTCTTAGACATTCTGCGTCATCCTGTCCCACTTCTGTCCTTCCTTCCCTGGGCAGCAGCCCTCCCTCCAGCCACTCTGGGCATGGCTTACTCTGGCAGCCAAAGTACTGAATTCTGTGTGAGGGCCTTGGCCAGACCCTGGCCGTAGGCCGTGGGGAAGCATGAGTTACCTCTGCTGCAGGGCACACAGGGAAGGAGGGGCTGTCAGGAACCATATGCTAAACTCAAGGGCCCTGGGGAGATAGGCCCTCCCTGGTCCTCTATATACTGCTCAGCACCCACTGCACCACGTTGAGGGCCCTGAGAGAAAAGCACTTTCCTCCCTCTAACAGGAGCTCTGGTCCCATCACTTCTAGCTAGAACATACCCAGAATTTCTGTCCCCCACCACAGAGAGGGAACAGCAAGGAGAAACTCAGAGAAGTTGGGAAGCATGCCTCTGGATAAGAGTCTGGTAATAAAGCCTGCCTTGGTCAGATTCAAGACGATTTGACTTGCCCCTGACGAGTCTTACCCTGGGTTATCGGCCCCATTGCGACCACTTAAGGCAGAGGCCTTCAGAGCCCTCACCAAGCTGGGGGAAATGGTGCTCTGTGGCAACAGCAAAGGGCTCAGTGCTCATCTATCACCTGACCCGGCATTAGAAGGTGGCCCCTTCCTCCAGCCAAACTCTGACCTGCAGGCACTGCCTATGTCGATCATCTTGATGACGTCATCAGCACAGCTCACCAGGCGCTCCTGGAGCCCCACCACCTGCACCTGCTGCTTGCCGTCCTCCAGCACACGCAGCTTGGCCTTCTTATTGAGCAGGTCGAACAGCTGTGCCGGGCAGAGGAACAAGGTCAAGGCTGTCAGGCGCCAGGCACCCACCGATCCCTCCCCGCTACAGAGCCTGTCCCAGCTTAGACAATGGCTGGGAACAGGAAAGGCGGGAAAGGCCACACTGGGCGATGTCAGATGAGCAGCAAGCAGTTCACCTGGGAGCTGAACTGGGCCACCTGGGTTTGTTATGACCCTGCTTCTTTACTAGTTGTGTGACCTGGGAAGGCACTTAGCCACCCAGCCTCATTTCTCACCTGTGCAATGGCGACAGTAACGGTGATACTTCCTAGTAGGGTTGTGGTGATGAGCTGAGACAAGTTAAGTGCTTAGAATAGTGCTCAGTACCTAGTAACATGTTACTAAGCCACATTAGCTATTATCTAGACCCCACTTGGGGAAGGTGACTCTCCAAAAGCGTAGAGAGATACATAGAAATAGAGAGAGAGTACGATTATGAGAATGAATGTGTGCGATCAGGAGAAGAAGGGAGATTTAAGAGGGAGGTGCATGGAGGGAGCACAGGGCACACACAAGTGAACCTCCCGTCTGGGCAGAAGCCNGGTTTTATCAGTTCTCAGGGGCCTATCCTGGGCCCATGTGCTGTGGTGAAGTACTAAGCAGGCCCAGAAAACAAACCAGCAAAGACCCAAACAAGCCAAGTGCCTCCTCTGGGCACTGGCTGAAGTCAGATGACTGGCAGCTACCTGAACCGTTACATTCTCCTGCAGGGGAAGATTGTCCTTCGGGTGTAAGGGAAGAAGCTGTAAGAGTTCTGGGTTTATTGCAGCCACATCATCAAAATCTACCTGCAAGGAGAAAGTAAAAGTTTCTGTGAAGAACACAGCTTGTTCAATTCAATTGCATTTCTGCAATCAAGGATACCCCTAAATTCATATTTTATAAACTTTAAGTTCTGCCAAGTACTAACAGCTATAAACAAATATTTATTCCCTGATTGTGTTTTACCATCTAGATGGATATTGGTTTCTGATTTCCAAGCCAATGGTAGACGTTAGTGATGACAATGAGGTGAAGAGGAAGGCCAACAGTCAGATAGTCCACAGTAGATCTTGGCTACTTGGCTCCCTACCGCTCTGTGGGGCAGTGGGGTCCTGCTGGGCACAGCCCCCTGAACACCTCTTGCTGCCTGCCACCAAGGGGGAAACAATTCTAACTGTCCCACTGATAGTCAAATGGAGGGCCCTTCAGGATCTTATGGGCGGGGACAAGTTCCTGAGAGCTGTTACCTAGTTCTAAATCTACCTACATTTTCTACTGGGCCCAGAAACTTCTTCCCCAGTCACAGCATCCTACTCATGCCTTCTCTACTTCCTGTGCATACCTGCAATGAGGTCACAATTCCAGGTTTACATCACCAGAGTCCTCAAACCCTCTAGGGACAACTCAGGCTTCATCAGCATATTGCACAGCAGATTCAAACACACCGAAATAGTACCAACTTGATTATTTGTGTTTCACATCTGTGATAAAATGTGAAAGAGCTGCAGCATGTACTCCTGGGTGAGAACGTCACTTCCTACATGTGCAATTTTTATGTATTAACATCTTCTTCAAACACCTGTTAGGTATGAGTAAGGCAGTGGGGGAAGATACTCAAAAGTGAACTAAGACATGTATTGGACTTCCCTAGCAGTCCCATGGTTGGACGGCTGGGAAGATTTCACATCCTGGGGGGCAACTGAGCCCGTGTGATACAGCTACTGAGTTCAAGCTCTAGAGTCATAAGTACTGAGCCCATGCTCTGCATCAAGAGGAGCCACTGCAATGAGAAGCCCATGCACTGCAACTAGAGAGTTGCCTCAACTCGTTTCAACTAGTGAAAGCCCACATGCAGCAACGAAGACCCAGTGCAACCAAGAAATTAAAAAGACATGTATTGCCCTTGCCTTCAGTGAGCTCATATTCTAGTGGGGGAGAGAAGCCATACACATAAAGGGCTGGAAACCCAAGCAGCATGGGATAGACAAGGAGGACAGAACGATCAAGTGCAAAAGTTGGTAAGTACTTCAGTAGTCACAGTTCTACTCATCTTTCTTGGACAGCTACAAACCCTTACCACTACCCCTCTACCCCGATTCCAATCCCTAAACTACAGAGCATAAACAATGCAGGAGACCAGAGTTCTGACATTAATTGATTCTGACATTAATGATTCAGGCAGGAATAAGAGTGTGGAGGCAGTGAGGCACTGGGCAGGACCACAGAGTGGGAACTGCCCCATTTGTCCCTGACACAGGATACTTTGGGAGGAGTGTATGGTAAAAAGGACAAAAGTTGACTGGGATCAGATCTTGAAAAGGCTTTGAATGCCCCACTAAGAAGGCTGAACTTCATTCCACAGGCAACATTTGAGCTGGAGTTAAGAGGCAATAAGAATTGTATTTCTAAACAAACAACAAAAGCAAGTCACAAGGAACTGCTAATAGATGGTTGAAAGGGATTCTAGGAACCTCTTGATTCAAGGATAGATAATATAAAGAATTCAGTTCTTCTATTTCTCAAATATACCACTTAAATAAACATGTACCTACCATAAAGCACTATGCTAAGCAAGCACTTTACCTGTGTTATCTCATTAAGCTTCACGGAAGCAGATCTAGGTTTGTCTTATTCACCTCTGTATTCCCAACACCAAACACACTGGCTGGCATTTTGGAACCAGTACAAAAGGATTTGTTGAATAAGTCCTCAAACAACCCTATGAGTAGATATTATCATCCTCATTTCATAAATGAGGAAGCTGAATTTCTCATAGGAGCAGAAATGTGCTTGAGAACACTTTAAGTAGTGGTAGGGCCAGACTCTAGAATCCAGGTTTTCGTACTCAGCCCGATGACCTCTTCCCTACACCACATGCCTCTAAAACATAAATGTCTTAGGCATATCCCTCCTTCTCAAAATCCTTCCAAGGCTCCCACTGTCTGCAGAATAAGATCTTAAACATCTTAGTGCCAGAGACAAAGGCCTTCTAGTCTCCTTTTCCAGTCTTTTTGCTGCTGCCAAGCATACTAAGCCTTCCTCTGTGCCTGGAGCTAGTTTCTTTACCAGTCCCCATGAGGGCCACCTCACTGTGTCTTTGGCCCCACCCCCACAAGCTCATCTTCAGTGAGTTTCCATCTCTGAGCTGCTCTAGCATTATTCCATCTGTAGTTGCCTTCTATTATTGGGTGTTTCAGAAACATACTTTTGTCTCCCCAAAGAGATTATCAATTCTACTCTCCAAATCAGTATCACAGTTAGTGTGCACTCAGAAGCTAGCTTGGGTGAGTAAGGTTTTAGAATTCTGTGCGGTTTGCTTTCTACACACACACCAGAAACTGTTGATTGCTTCAATTTAGAACAAGGCTGCCTTAAAGAGAGTCCCAAAGCATTCAAAGAGGACCATATTTAAGATTGGGGAGGACAAGTCGGGATCGAAAACAAGGCTGACACAAGTTCCATTTCCACACATGTCTTTTTAATTGTGGTAGAGGCACACTCATAGAACCCACCTCTTTGCCCTTTGTATCTCCTCCTTCTTTCCATTCCACTGAAACACAGGATTTCTCCAAGTTCACAGTGCTTATACTGGCACTGTGAATTATGCCTAAAGTATGAAAAGGCCAGAGTTACCTATCTTTTTCACTTTTAGGATCCCAGAGGCTCAAATGTCAAGTTGACCTGAAGGAAGGGACAGTTGACTTTCTTTCTAACCCCAGTAGACAAACCTCTTGGCACCCCACCCTTGGAATATCCCTCTGTGACCTAGACAGGGAACAGTTCTTAAAACTGAGTTGCAGAGGATAAGGGCTCACCCCGACTCAAAAGAGAGCCTACAGCGTGGTGAAGGTACGTTTGGGCAGGAGTCTCTCTAGTGCTTAGGTGAGCCATTCTTCAACACAGCACTTAGGCGCTAGCGCCCTCAGGTTTCCCTATCTCCTGACCTTTATGTCTGACCATTCTAATGATACTGGTATCATCAGACCTGCCATAGTTGGGATACCTGCTGAACTGAAAAGGAGAGGGAAGAATTGCAAGCTCCTGAATGAAGAGCAGGAATCTCATCATTTGTCCCATTACCCTGAATCCGGTGTCTGACATATTGTAAGTGCTCAGTGTTAATGGGAGAGTAGAGGGGTCAGAGAGCCGAGGTCCCTGAAAGAGTAGGGCAGTTTCAGGGGAGAACTTTGGAGGGGAAGGGAATCCTGACCCCCGGAGAGGTCCAGTGACACGGGGGCTCCGCCCACTCCTGGAGGGCGGAAAGGGGACACATGGCCAGTGCAGAGGCCCCTGGCCGTTGGTAAGGAAGACTGACTGCCAGTGAGGAGACCTAGACCAGGGGTGTGGGGGGTCCCTAATAGTGATTCAGGGCCTGCCATTTGGGGAGGAGAGGTAATTTCAGTCGTCTCAGCCCACGGGTCCCTTTGGTCTCAGGATCCCGCCCCTCACCATTACTGCGCTGGATCTTGATGGTGAGACCAGGAAACAGGCGAGCCTGAAGCGACGAGTCCATGGGCAGGAAGGAGCTCCGGTGAGGGACACGCGAAAGTCCAGAAAACCACAACTCTGGTAGTCCTAACGCCGCGTAAACCGCCGAAGTTTAAATCCCGCGCGCCAGCGTCCTGAAACGTCATCACGCTGTCGCCGGTCTCCCTTCCTCCAATCAGGTTCTGCGGAGCCTTTTGGGATACGTAGTCTCCGGGACGCCTTCCGGCGTCTGGAACCTCCCACTCGTCTGGCCAGACCGCTGAACGCTGGGCCTGTTGGGAGCTTTGGAAACCCGCGCTCTGGGATTTCTGTTTCCCTGAGTTCAACCAGTGGCATCACTGCTGGGGTCCTTTAAACTCAGAAACCTCACGGTGATGTGAGAGAGGGAGGGTTCTGGGGTCTTATGGGTTCGAACCTCAGCTTCATTAGTTGCCTACTCAGTGACCTCATACAAGTTAAACTTGCCTTCGCGCGATTCTCTCTTGTGATATTATTGCTAGCTTCTAATAATGGGGGACTACGTTTGGAGTGCCTGGAAAACCTGGTTCACTAGGTTTTATCGAGTGTCTTTTTTTTTTTTTGGCTTTACAATACTGTATTGGTTTTGCCGTACATTGACATGAATCCGCCACGGGTGTACATGAGTTCCCAATCCTGAACCCCTATCGAGTATCTTATCACGTGCTAAGCGCTGGAAATAGTAATTGTGAACAGGACCCATAGTTCTTGCCCTC
>SJYV01010157.1:288658-351967 GCA_006410875.1 Neotragus pygmaeus | reverse complement strand
GGGACGACAGAGGATGAGATGGCTGGATGGCATCACTGACTCGATGGACGTGAGTCTGAGTGAACTCCGGGAGTTGGTGATGGACAGGGAGGCCTGACGTGCTGCGATTCATGGGGTCCCGAAGAGTCAGACATGACCGAGCGACTGAACTGAACTGAACTGAAGAATTCAGAAAGGGCAGATTTTAAATTTGTTCTATTTTAAACTGAACTTTTTTTCCCCAAACTTCATGAATCTATATTTTTAAGAAAACTCCATTCTGCTTTAAGTTTTCGTTTTTTCAGTCACTATTCAACTCTTACTAAACACGAACGAATTCATACTGAAGAGAAGCCTTATAAATGTAAGGATTGTTGACAAAGACTTCACCCAGCACATTGGTCTTACTTACCATCAGATAATTCATACTGGAGGAAATCTCATAAACATAAGGAAACCTGCAAAAGCTTTAATCAGAGCTCTCACCTCACTGGACATCAGAGAGTATGTCCTGGAGGGAAACCCTAATAATGAAATAAGTGATGGAAGAGGTTTGTCCTAAACATACAGTTCAGGAAACGCAGGACTTTTTAAAGAAAGATATGGAATGATGTAAAGAAAATATAGAAAAGTATTTATAAAAAATCAAATCTAAATATCAGGAAATACATACTAGAAAGCATTTCATAAATCCTGTTTTCTGAAGTTCCTCTTAGGGAGAAATATTGTAGATAGACATTCATAGTTAAAATGGATAGAAAATTGATATGTTAGTATGGATCACAAGACGAAGAGTTGATGTTTAGCAATGTACAGTTACTAGATATGTATGTTTGTTTACATTGACATGATTTGTGATTATATGAAAATCAAAATGAATGTAATTCAATTCTCAAATTGCTCCATGCTATGCTTCATTTCTAGTGTGCATGCAGTTATGTTTTTGATGGTTGCTACCTCAAAGATGAGAGAAGTCCTATCTAGGAAGAAAACATTTATATTTTTTTCCATTATAAGATTAAGGACACAATAATGTAGCATGTACAGTGAACATCTAAATGGTGGTGTTTGTCATTCATGTCGCACATGCCTATAAGTCACCATGATGTAAATGTTCAGGGAATAATTCCACATATTAAAGTAAGATGTACATTTTCAATGGTTACGTCACTTGCTTTTAAAGTAAAATACAATGATAGTTCACTAAAATCTTGATGTATTTTATAGTATCAACAGAAGTCTTGAATATCAGTTGACATGTTTCAATTAAAAACACCTCTGCTACCCTAGAAATGTACAGAAAACCCTTCCCAGAAAAGTCATGTAATTAGTATATGTCTTTTTTCTTAAATGATTAGCCTCCCTTTTATAACCGTAGAAATCACAGATCTCCGATCATTGTATCAGAGCAATGAATATCATTGTTTGTGCTTATAATTTGTATTTTAATCACAGTTATATAGTGGAGTATAAAAGATTTTATTCTGTGTGTGATAATCATACATGTTAATCAATAAAACTGAATGGTTTCCTGTGTAAAAGTTGATGTGTAGTGAATGAAGTGTTAGCCTATCAATTTAAGGTTGCAGGAAAGAATACCTAACAAGAAACTCTTTGGTAGCATAGAAGGGTGACATCTGTAAGTTTCCTTACTGCCCTTAAGTTTCAAATCATTTGATCATGTATTTCCCATCATTTCTCCATTGTACTTTTCCCCCTCTCTGTAACTGCTGGGACACTGTGGTGGTTCTAATAAGAAGGACCATACAGAGTACTGTTGAGAGCTTCTCTGACTGCTCCGTGTTGTTGCTGCCTCAGCATCTGTCTAGGCAGCAGGCAGCCTGCAGGTCTTTGAACTCACACCAGCCAGTCCTGTGAGCACCTCCACTAGATGACCCCCTTCCTTGAGACCAGCAATCTTGCTGAACCGCAGGGCCTATTCACAGGCTCCCCTTCAATGACACCCTTACAGCACTCAGCAGGATCCTAGTCCTTTTGGTCTGAATGGACCAATCCACACTCAGCCTGGGGAGCCCACAGCATTTCACCCAAGTTCTCTTATAAGAACCTGAACCCCAATTACTGCCTCTTTCTCTGTTCAGTTCTATCCTTGACCTCACTCAGAGTTTGCTGAGAATTCTCTCAGGACCTGGAGTCATAAACTCACCTGCTTCAGTTGTCCTTTGTTCTTCTCTTGTTCTTCTAAGTAAGACTTTTCATGGGCTCATTTAAGCAAATGTAAATTTAACATTTGTCACAAGAAGAATAATTAAAAGCCATGATTCTGAACTAAGATTTATAAAATCTTACCCTGTTTAATTCTTAGCATGAGTTTTTGTAAGGCTTAAAGGAACTGTTTTCTCATGGCTTTGACATACACTGAATGCAGTATATAAATATTTTAAAGTATATCTGTTATATAATTGATATAACATATTTATTTATTTATTGAATACAATAACAATAAATATCTGAAGGTATAAATGCTAGCAGTGAGAAACTGAAAAGGAACATGTGAGTGTATGTATATTAGTACACATGCTTATATTAGAAATGCTAGATCACAACTGGTCGTTTCAGAATTGCAGATGATTTATAAACACTGAAAATTTTACATTTGTCAGTTAATCTATTTTGTCTACTATTCTTAGAATTCATTTCCTTAAATGTCAGGAGGTTACGTTTTTTTAAGGAACTTCCACATTGTCCTCCCAAGTGACTGCACCAGTCTGTATTCTTTCCAGCCATGTAGGAGTTCCCTGATCTCCAGGCCTCTTTAGCATTTATGATATTACTGGGCTTTTGGCTAGCTGTCATTCTGACTGGCATGAGATGATACATCATTGTAGTTTTGTTTTGCATTTCTTATTTAGCAATGCTGAGCATCTTTGATTTGCCTCTTGCCCATCTAAATGATCAAGTTTCCCCACCCAGGCTCAGCAGTTGTGGCACACAGGGTTAGTCTCCCCGAAGTATGTGGAATATTCCTGGACCAACAATGAGGTCCATGTTCCTTGCACTGTCAGATGGACTCTTAAGCACTGGGTTATTCATCTGTTTTTTCTTTTTTTTTTCTTTTGAGATGTATATATATATTTGGAATATAACTGCTTTACAATGTTGTGTTAGATTCTGCTGTACAACTTCATCAATCAGTCATAAGCATATGTATACCCACTCTCTCTTGAACCTCCTGACCACGATCTCTATCTCACCCCTCTAGCCATCAGAGAGCACCGAGCTGAGCTCTCTGTGCTATACAGCAGCTTCCCTCTGGCTTCCTATTTTACACATTGTGGTGAATATATGTCAAGGCTATTCTCTCAATTGGTCCCCCTGTCATTCTCCCGCTGTGTCCACAGGTCTATTCTCTGTATCTGTGAAAATATTGTATTAACATACATATTGACTCATTGGAAAAGACTTTGATGCTGGGAGGGATTGGGGACAGGAGAAGAAGGGGACGACAAAGGATGAGATGGCTGGATGGCATCACTGACTCGATGGACGTGAATCTGAGTGAACTCCGGGGGCTGGTGATGGACAGGGAGGCCTGGCATGCTGCAATTCATAGGGTCGCAAAGAGTCGGACATGACTGAGCAACTGAACTGAACTGAACTGATATGGATTCTAGAAAATGTTATTGGTGAACCTATTTAATGAGCAGGACTAGAAGTGCAGATGTAGATATTAAACTTTTTTATATTAAGCTTTCAAGGCGTAAAATACATGGATGATCATTCCATGCATTTTGCTATGTGAAGGAAGCCCATCTGAAAATGCTATAAAAAGTAGGATTTTTACAACATGGCATTTTGGTGTAGGTAAATGTTCTTATGTGCTCAGTTGTGTCTGAGTCTTTGGGATCCAAAGGACTGTAGTCTGCCAGGTACCTCTGTCCATGAGATTTCCCAGGAAAGAACACTGGAGTGGGTGGTCATTTCTTTTTCCAGGGTACTTCCTTACCCACGGATTGAATGCACATCACTCGGGTCACCTGGATTGGCAGGTGGGTTCTTTACCACAGAGCCACTTGAGAACAAAGAAATGTAGAAGAGATTAAAATGGTCAGTGGTTGCCATGGGTTGCAAAGGAGGGGTTATGAATATCCTGAGTTCAGGACCATGAAATCATTGTGTTAAACTGTTTAAATGGACACAAGTTATCATATATTTGCCCAGACCCATAGAGTCAGTCAGTTCAGTTGCTCAGTCATGTTTGACTCTTTGTGACCCCATGGACTGCAGCACATCAGGCCTCCCTGTCTATCACCAACTCCCGGAGTTCACTCAAACTCACGTCCATTGAGTCAGTGATGCCANTTGGACTGTGAAGAAGGCTGAGTGCTGAAGAATTGATGCTTTTGAACTGTGGTGTTGGAGAAGACTCTTGAGAGTCCCTTCAACTGCAAGGAGATCCAACCAGTCCATTCTGAAGGAGATCAACCCTGGGATTTCTTTGGAAGGAATGATGCTGAAGCTGAAAGTCCAGTACTTTGGCCACCTCATGCAAAGAGTTGACTCATTGGAAAAGACACTGATGCTGGGAGGAATTGGGGGCAGGAGGAGAAGGGGACGACAGAGGATGAGATGGCTGGATGGCATCACGGACTTGATGGACATGAGTCTGAGTGAACTCCAAGAGATGGTGATGAACAGGGAGGCCTGGTGTGCTGCAATTCATGGGGTTGCAAAGAGTCGGACACGACTGAGCGACTGAACTGAACTGAACTGAACGAAGTGTGGTAAGTGCTCTGAGGGAAACAGAACTGGAATACAGAAAAATGGAGGAAACTACATTAAGTAAAATGCCAGGGGAGAAATCTTTGAAGTTATAACCTGAGTCTAGAGAATAAGAAGGAATGTCAAAATCAACGGTCTTGAAGAAAGAAGCCAGCGTGGCTGGAAGGCAATAGATGAGTGGGAAAGGAGTGAGATCAATTTAGCATCTTGTATCCCATACTAATAATTTTAGCTTATCCTCATGAGAAATCACTGAAGAATTTTGAGCAGAGGAGTGACATGATATGAGTTACATTCGATTTTGTTTATTGGACTTGCTCTGTTTGGAGAACTAATTTGAAGGTTGCAAGACTGGGAATAAGGTGACCATTTAGTAGGCAAGAGATTATGCTGGTCTAGCCTGTGGTTGTAATGCTGGAAATGTAGCCAAGAGAATAGATTAAAGGTGTACCTTATTGGAGAGGTGGAGTGAATGGATTATGCTGATGGGGTTTGTTAAAAGATTTCAATCTTAAACGAAGCAGGAGGATATGAAATGGAGAATCTCACACATCCACCCTCCACAGATTGGAACTTAGAGACTAATTTCCCATAATTTCCTGGCTTACAGAAAAAAACCCACTTCCTGATCAAGGGAACATCCACCAAAAATTACTCTCCATCGTCAAGCCAATGAACTTAATACTTTGAGACTCTGGCCAGTCTTTCTCCTCTTTATTCTCCTGGCCCATTAATACAACTCACCCAAACCCTCAGTGGACTTGCTTGTATCTTGCTACAGCATGTGTTTCTCAAATTGCAAGTCAGTTTCTGATAACTTGAGCCTGCCTTGATTTACTTCTAGGTGGACAGGTTGGATGTGCCGGTGAAGGGGAAAGGATAATTGTGATTGACCGCTGGTTTCTGGCTAGAGTAGCTGGGTAGGTGGTGGACCATTACCTAAGATAGGGGCGTGGGGTTATAAAGGAAACAGTTTGGGGAGTTAGGTAAAAAGTTTTACTGTAGTCATGTTGAGTCTGAGATATGAAGACCTCAGAGTGGAGGTGTCAGTGAGCAGTTGAATAGGCAAGTTAGGAACTCAGGGAGAGATCCAGGCCAGAGATAGAGATTTGGCAGTCATTTTAGGTAGATATATTCAGAGTCCTGGGACTAAATATGATCTAGAGAGAGAATATAGATGGAGATGAAAAGAACCATCACAGAGCCACAGAGCATGCCAACATCTTAAGGGAGGGCAAAGGAGGAGGAGCAAAGGAATGAGATGAGGGTGGTTTGAAGGGATGAGGAAAACCAGGGAGTAGCAAGCAGAGGAAGGAGTGTCAGAGGAAGTAACTCTGGAGAGCTGCAGTGAGGACAGGCAAGATGAGGACTTGGAAATATCCTTTATATTTGCCAGAATCTAAGTCATTGGTGACTTCGAGCAGTCTTGGTGAAGCGCTGAGAATGAAAGTCAGACTAGAGAGACAAGTTGGATATTGTTTAGAGATACATACATACGCAATAAAAGAATAAAAGTATGCTTAGGAATGATAAACAATAAGGTTCAGGAGAGCAGCTGCTCTGGAACAGAGAGTAAAATGATTGGACAGGGGTACTTCAACAAAACAGAAATTTTGTTTTTTTTACATGAGTCACGAGTATACATGGTATTTATGATGTTGTTTTCTGTGCCTCCTGAATTAGGAGGGCAATGTAAATTTAGACCTATCCCCACCTTTCTTTCTTTTCTACCTGTTGGTCCAGGTAGTTGCAAACTTCCTTGCTGCTTCCCAAGGCTTTGGGGCACATGGGTTTTGCAGGGGCCCTTATTTCTAGGTCCTCAACCTTGCACAGACCTAGTGAATTTCTCCTGATCTTGCATGGGTGATAAAACTTTAGCCCTCATTACTTGTTTCTGATTCCAATATTCTCCTGTTAACAGGAACCTGAAATCAAGGAATTAATATCGAGTGATTCAAAATCAATAAAAACTGCAGCAAACGCTGAGTTTTCAAAGTCAAGAATTCCTTTTGTGCCAAAAATGAAGAGAGTAATCAGAGCAACAAGGGGAACTGACCAAGGAGAGTCCCATGGTATGAGAATAATGAAACCTATAGAACTTTAGGAAACACCAAACCATTAAATTGGAGATGCTTACATATGCCAGGGTCTCCAGCATATTACCATAGACATGCCACCACTATAGAAAAAGAAGTCCTCCCTTAAACTGGTAATAGAACAGTTGGAGTCTATAAAACTGGTATCCATGCCTGCATGCTAAGCCGCTTTAGTCATGTCTCATTGTGACCTTATGGACTGTAGCCTGACAAGCTACTCTGTCCATGGCAAGAATATAGGAGTGGGTCACCATGTTTTCCTCCAGGGGAATCTTCCCGACTCAGGGATTGAACCCACGTCTCTCATGTCACCTGCATTGGCAGGCGGGTTCTTTAACACTAGTGCCACCTGGGAAGCCCATAAAATTATTATGCTTAACATCAAAAAAATAACAAAATCTTTGTGAAAGGATAGAGCAATGTGTAAAAAAGAACAGACGTGAAAAAAAAAAAAAAAGACACCTGGAAAAGCTTTTAAAATACAGCCACTGAAATAAAGAAACCTTTGGAACAGTATGTACTGCAGTTTCCAATTGGTGATTCAGTGACTCTAATTAGTGATTCAGTGGATGCTAGATAAAAGGTTACTGAGTACAGGATGTTTGTCTGGTGCCAGAGCATTGCTTCACAGATTATTTGCATTACTATTTTGCAAAGGGAAAACATACCTATACATGGAGAAATGTGACAGTGACCATTATAAGCAAAGGATCAAGCAGTGTCAATAGTGCAGTGCAGTTCTGTTGCTCAGTCATGTCTGACTCTTTGCCATCCCAAGGGCTGCAGCACACCAGGCCTCCCTGTCCATCACCAACTCCTGGATCTTGCTCAAACTCATGTCCATTGAGTCAGTGATGCCATCCAGCCATCTCATCCTCTGTCGTCCCTTTCTCCTCCTGCCTTCAATCTTTCCCAGCATCAGGGTCTCTTCCAGTGAGTCAGTTATTCACATGAGGTGGCCAAAGTACTGGAGCTTCAGCATCAGTCCTTCCAATGAATATTCAGGGATGATTTCCTTTAGAATGGACTGGTTTGATCTCCTTGCAGTCCAAGGGACTCTCAAGAGTCTTCTTCAACACCACAGTTCAAAAGCATCAATTCTTTGGTGCTCAACTTTATGGTCTAAATCTCACAACCGTACATGACTACTGGAAAAAGCATAGCTTTCACTAGATGGACCTTTGTTGGCAAAGCAATGTCTCTGCTTTTGAATATGCTATCTAGGTTGGTCATAGCTTTTCTTTCAAGGGGCAAGTGTCTTTTAATTTCATGGCTGCAGTCACCATCTGTAGTGATTTTGGAGTCTAAAAAAGTAAAGTATGTCACTGTTTTCATTGTTTCCCCATCTATTTGCCATAAAGTAGTAGGACCGGATGCCATGATCTTAGTTTATTGAATGCTGAGTTTTAAGCTAGTTTTTTCACTGTCCTCTTTCACCTTCATCAAGCGGCTTTTTAGTTCTTTGCTTTCTGCCATAAGGGTGGTATCATTTGCATATCTGAGTTATTGATATTTCTCCCTGCAATCTTGATTCTGGCTTGTGCTTCATCCAGTCCCTTGGACTGCAAGATCAAACCAGTCAATTCTAAAGAAAATCATCCCTGAATATTCATTGGAAGGACTGATGCTAAAGCTGAAACTCCAATACTTTAGCCACCTAATGTGAAGAACTGAGTCACTGGAAAAGATCCTGATGCTGGGAAAGATTGCAGGCAGGAGGAGAAGGGGACAACAGAGGATGAGATGGCTGGATGGCATCACTGACTCAATGGACATGAGTTTGAGCAAGCTCTGGGAGTTGGTGATGGACAGGGAAGCCTGGTGTGCTGCAGTCCATGAGGTGGCAAAGAGTCAGACATGACTGAACTGAACTGACTGATTGTTAACTTAAGGTAAGAACAAATAAGATGAAGAATCAGTTGGAACTATTGGGAATGAAAAATTTAATAGTTAAATTTAATAGTTAAATTTAATACATGGATTGAATAGCAGAATAGTTATAGCCAAAACGAAATGATGAGCAATAAGATCAAGGTGAGGATTCATCCAAAAGGCATTAGGAAGGGATAAAGAAAACAAAAAAGATAGAAAACAAATGAGCTCATTGTCTGTGACATACATTGTTGGTGGTAATCCCACAGTCATTCATTCCCGCCCCCTTCTCCCTTACTCATATCCACATTGGAGATTGAAAAAGAAGGGACTGCAATGAGGATCCTTTCCTTGTTATATCTCCTCTCCTTTTTAACTTGCCTTGTATGTAGAAAGAAAGCTCCTTGTCTGGAGCTGTGACAGCTTTCTTGTGATCATGAGGTAGGTTGCTAGTCATCAGTTCAAAAAAATTCATCATACTCAGGACATACAAGTAGGAAGGCAGGAAGAGCCCAAGAAGGTTCTTGGTGGCTGAACAGTTGAACTAATGCCAGCAACCACCTACCAATCAGATTCCTTGCTATGCAAATACAAAACAAAGCAAAATGAAACTCCACTTGTTTATTTATGCCACCATTATTCATGTTTTCTTTAATCAGCAACTGAAAACATATCTAACTAAAATATTCCTAACTGATGCTTTGTTCAATAATTTGGAAAAGGATTATGAAGTTGAGATACAAAGAAATAAGAGAGATGAAACGTTAGAAATAAATGAAAAATTTTAAAATATTTTAAAAAGCTAATTGTGGACTTCCCTGGTGGTCCAGTGGTTAAGAATCCACCTGCCAGTGCAGGGGACACAGGTTTGATCCCTCGTCTGGGAAGATTCCACATGCCTCGGGGCAACTAAGTCCATGGGCCACACTAGAGAAAATCCACGCACAGCAGCCAAGACCCAGCAAAGCCAAATAAAACAACAGGGTGATACTGGACGGGAAAACTGAACTTCAGGATACTGGTTACTTGTGTGACCAGAGAGGCAGGGGATGGGACTGGAGAGGAGTGCTCAGGGAATAGCTAATAGAACAAGTCAGGTTCTGTGTTTTAATTTTTGTTGGGGATATTCAGCTTTTTAGTATTATGCTCCAAGAATACAAGTTTAATATACTCTTTTATGTCTCAAACACCTCATAATTTAAAAATAGAAAAGATAGATTTTTAAAATGGGGCACTTTCTGACTCTAGAAAAATAAAAAGTTATATATGTAAGAAAGGTAATCATAGAAGTCTACTTGGCTTGGCTCAAACAGTATTGAATATTGAAATATAATCACACGAGGATGATGGGCATGGGGATGAGGGAATGTGAGGGAGAAAACAACCTCATTTAGAATGATGCTAAGTGTCAAAAACAAGGCAAAATGCCTAAAAAGTAATGGCTTGTGCTAAACTCCAAGCTGAGACTTAATTACAGTTTGGGCTCTCCCAGAACTGGAATCTTAAACCAGTCAATCAGGAATTGACTGATCAGCATTAGTAAGGTCATCTGCCTGATAGACCCTTGTCCTCCCCTAAAGGAAAGAAAGCTTACCACAACCAACCCGATTGTTGGCCTAGGACAGCTTCCTTGTTCCTTCTGCCTGTAAAAGTCTTTTCATCTTTTTTTTTTTTTTAAGTCTTTCATCTTGTACAGCTCCTCCAAACTTCTTACTATTAACTACTTTGGACAGTGTTCAATTCATGAATCATTGAAAAAAACCAATAATATCATTAAAATTTACTCAGTTGAATTTTGTTTTTTAATATAAATCAAGAAGTTATGTTTAAAATTAGTGACTTGGCCAACAAGGACCTACCGTATGGCACAGGGGACTATGCTCAGTATTTTGTAATAACCTATAAGGGAAAAGAATCTGAAAAAGAATGTATAGTTATAACTGAGGCACTGCTGTATGCCTGAAACTAATATAACATTGTAAATCAAGTATATATCAATAAAAATTTTTAAATAAAAAAAATAAATACAATTAGTGATCTAAGAGGCAACAGTATAGACATTATTCTGAAACACAGGCCTATATCCAGCAGAAGAAATAGCTGACAGTAGTTGCTTCTGATAACAGGTTTTGTTTGTTTGTTTGTTTGTTTAATGCTATTTAGCACTATCTGCCTTCTGCTTTGAATAATGCTTGTGGTGGTGGTTTAGTGAAGTGAAGTAGCTCAGTCATGTCCGACTCTTCGCGACCCCAGTGGACTGTAGCCTACCAGGCTCCTCCGTCCATGGAATTTTCTAGGCAAAGAGTACTGGAGTGGGTTGCCATTTCCTTCTCCAGAGATCTTCCCAATCCAGGGACTGAATCGGGGTCTCCCGCATTGCAGGCAGACGGTTTCAGACGGTTTACCATCTGAGCCGCCACACACTGCTTCTGGAGATGTTGATAGAGCCTATGAAGGGACAAGTCAAGGTGTTACAGTTTAGGATTCCTGAGAAGAAATTCAGCTCTCATTCAGCATCGCACCTTCCCTTGTAGGGGCGAGTGTGAGAAAGCAGGAGAGACTCCATCTTGAAGCCCGTCATCCATATTAAAGACAGGATGTGAACTGAGCCTGAACACTGCCCAAGAGTGAGAAAACTGTTGCTAATGAAAACCAGGTCTCCTGGAGACTTCCCTCCCTGCAGATGACAAATGGAGATTGTAGTTGAGGTCAGGCTGCCCCGTTAGATTAACCATGGAGACATCCCCTCTTGATGTATAATCATTGTTCCCACCCTTTAACCTTAATTGTTCTCCTAGCACCTACTTGTTGTAAAACTCAATCATATACAACAAAGAGGTTGCTAACATGTAACCAGTCATATAGTGGGGGGTATAAAACTAGGCCTCTCAGAAACATCAGGGTCCTTGTTGGGAACTGATTCCCCTTGGACCCGCTGGCGTAACAAACTGTTCTCCACTGTTTTGAGTGTCTTCTGAGGTGTTTTGCGACTCCAGATTCCACAACCCCCTTATACCACTCTCTTCCACTGCTTGTATCATGATTACAGCATTTATATCTTTCTGGGCACACAAATAATTTCCTCTAGACTGTGTGACCTTTTTTCCTTTTTAAGTTTTATTGAAATATAGTTGATTTGCGATGTGTTAATTTCTGCTGTACAGGATAGTGACTCACTTATATATACATATATACATGTATGTATATATGTATGTTCATATTCTTTCTCCTTGTGGTTTATCACAGGATATTGAATATAGTTCCCTGTGCTATACAGTAGGACCTTGTTGTTTATTGGATTGTGTGCTCTTTGAAGACAACTGTTTGATTTGTCAGCCTGCCTCCTTCTTTCACTTTCCTTTCTTCCTATTGCCTGCCTCTCTTCCTCTCTTTCTGTCACATTTCATAGCAGTTCTGCTTGTCTGTCTGTCTATCTATCTATCATTGGCCCCCATGAGATGATTTTACTCCTGGGTTCATGACATTATCATTAGTGATCTGTAGAAGTTTCTTCTTGCTATTTATTCATTTATCCGTTTATCTTTCATTATTTATTTTATTCTCATATCCCTCTCCTATTTGCTTTCTTCTCCCAGGCAACCATCCCTCTGTGTTTTTTTTTAATTATTAATTTTTTATTGAAGGATAATTGCTTTATAGAATTTTGTTTTCTGTCAAACGTCAACAGGAATCAGCCATAGGTATACATTTATCCCCTCTGTCCTGAACCCCTCCCATCTCTCTCCCCATCCCACCCCTCCAGGTTGAAACAGAGCCCCTTGTTTGAGTTTCCGTAGACGTGTACAGTTGTGAGAGTTGAACCGTAAAGAAGGCTGAGTGCTTAAAACTTTGATGCTTTTGAATTGTGGAGCTGGAGAAGACTCTCGAGGGTCTCTTGGCCAACAAGGAGATCAAACCAGTCAATCCTAAAGGAAATCAACCCTGACTATTCATTGGAAGGACTCTTGTGGAAGCTGAAGCTCTAATACTTTGGCCACCTGATGCGAAGAGTAGACTTACTGGAAAAGACCTTGATGCTGGGAAAGATTGAAAGCAGAAGGAGAAGGGGTGGGAGAGGATGAGATGGTTAGATAGCATCACCAACTCAATGGACATGAATCTGAGCAAACTCCAGGAGATAATGGAGGACAGAGGAGCTGGCATGCTCCAGTTCATGGGGTTGCAAGGAGTGGAACATGAATTAAGTGACTGAACAACAACAAATTATTTATGTGCATGTATTTTTAAAGTTATGTTAATGATATTATATGATGCATCTTATTTTTGTTACTAAACATTCTTTTTAAAAAAAAATTCGGCCACTCCTCGAGGCATGTGGGATCCTGGTTCCCCAACCAGGGATGGAACCCACACCGCCCACAGTGGAAGCACTGGAACTGCTGAGTCTTAACCACTGGACTGCCCTGGAAGTCCCTAAACATCCTGTTTTTTTATGCAATATGAACATCTAATACATTATTTCCAGCTGTTGTATAATAGTACATTTTACCTACTGATCTCCTAGTGATGGATATCAAATTGTCTCCAACCCCCTGCACTCACCAAGGATGCTGCAGGTAATGCTCCATGAAATAAAATTAGGTCCTTATTTCACATCATGCAGACAAAAANAGTACATTTTACCTACTGATCTCCTAGTGATGGATATCAAATTGTCTCCAACCCCCTGCACTCACCAAGGATGCTGCAGGTAATGCTCCATGAAATAAAATTAGGTCCTTATTTCACATCATGCAGACAAAAAAAAATCTAGGTCATTTGGAATTCAATTGTAAAAACCTTAAAACTTTTAGAAGAAAATATGAGTATATTTTTATAACATGAGGGTGGGGAAAGATTTCTTAAAATATGGAAAACTATAAAGTTAAAATTCATGAATTAAACTTCTGTATGATAATAAACATTAAAAAACTGACAGTCTACAGGAAATAACTTGCAATACATATAAACTGTCAAAGGTTTGCTGAATATGAAGAGTAAGAAATACCAACTGAGCTATCAGGGAAGCCCTATAAGTCAATAAGCAAAAGAGAAAAACAACCTAAAAATGGATAAAAGACCAGAAGAGGCAGTTCTGGGGTGGGAAATGAATTACCAATTAATGAGATGATACTCACATGTACTTCTCTCTATGTATGTTTTAAAAGATTACTTGTAACCTTAAGTCTCTGAGTGTTAACACACATCTTCTGGGTTGAATTATTTATCATCCCACGTACATGATTGATTGAAAAAAGAATTTTCAACCTAAAAAGTAAAAATTTATTGGAAATACCTCTCCTAATGATATGAGCAAACTTTTATTTTTCCATTGGCTTACAGAGAGTGAGACAGTTTGCCACCAGTTCTAGTCCTGTTTTTGTTTTCACAAGCAAAAGACCTAAGAAATCAGACTTCTCTGGTCGTCCACTGGTTAAGAATCAACCTGCCAGTGGAGGGAACACAGGTTCCATCCCTGGTCCAGGAAGATTCTACATGGCAACTGGCAACTAGAGATAGCCCCACAGCAACAAAAACCCAGTACAGCCAAAATTAAATAAAAGTTTTTTAAAATCTAAGAAACCTTAGAATAAATAGATGGGGATTGGAGAGAGGTTGTTGTTGTTCTTCTTCTTTATATATAGTAATGTCAGTATATGTCCTTTGTTGGATGTCCCAGGCATTGTGGTATACTCAAACAATGGAATATTGTGTGGAAAATAAAGTAGATGAGCTGAAACTAGGTTTACAGATACCAACACAAATAAATCTTAAAAATGTAATGTTGAATAAAAAAGGAAGTTTCCGGGAATTCCCTGGCTGTCCGGTGGCTGGGACTCCATGCTTTCACTGCAGAGGGACTGGGTTCAATCTGGTCTGAGAGCTAGGATACTTTACTGCAAGCCCTGCAGCACAGTACCACCATCACCAACCCTGCCCCCCGCCAAAAAAGGAGGGACATTATAGAAGGATGGGAAGGTATGATATTTATACAAATTTAAAAAACACAAGACTGATATTGTTGGTGGATGGAAGACATACCAAGTTCAGAATAGTAGGTATCAGCGGGTAGAAGGAGAGCAAAGGGGATTGCGGGGGGGAACAAATGCAGGCTTCAACTGTATATAGATAAGGTTTTGGTTCTAGTTTCGTTTTCACAAGAAAACATTCACACTTTGATTTATTTTAATAAGTTTACATTCTTGAGTAGTACAGCATCACACAGATTGTGTGTTTAACGGCCTTAGCTGGAAGGTTGCCTCAGAATTTGGCAGGAACCAAGATTTCGTGGGCACAAACTGCATTTCCTCGATTTCTCTGATTCGTTGGGTTTGCCCCCAGGAGTCACTGTGCCATCTTTGCTTTGTACACACAAGGACTTCTCTTGCTTAGGGAGAATTTGGTTTCATCCTGAGCATAAACATTTTCAGTTTTCTGAAGAGCTGTGTGCTCTCTTTGATTCGAGACCATGCTTAGAGCCAGCAAAAATGGCTTTGCACAAAGCCTTCCGGACGTATTCATCATTTTAAAGTCCTGTTCCCAGCAGGCCTTCACAGCCTCCAAAACAGAGGAAGGGGAGCTATGTAAGGTTCTCTTTACTTTCCAAACATATCTAAAGCACATCTGAAGAAGTGTTCGTATCTATTAAGTCTGAGTATCAGGTATGTTTTTGTCCTCTACACTTTTCTGTGGAGTTAGGAATAGTTCGTGATGAATTTTTAAAATAATAAAGAATGAGGGCTTCTCTGATGGCTCAGTGGTAAAGAATCCACCTGCCAATGCAGTAAAGACAGGTTTGATCTCTGATCCCAGAAGATCCCACATGCCTTGGAGCAACTAAGCCTACACACCACAAAAACAGCCTGTGCTCTAGAGCCACGGCTGTGTGCTGTGACTCCTGAAGCCCTACAGTCTGTTGTCCACAGCAAGAGAAGTCACCAAAATGAGAAGCCTGAGCACAACTAGAGAGCAGCCTCTGCTCAATACAGCTAGAGAAAATCCCATGCACCAATGCAGAAAATCCAGCACAGCCAAAAATAAATAAAATCATAAAAAAGAATGAGAAGTGAGGAAGCAGAGACAAGGGGAAAAACTAAGAACTCTTTTAATACAGGAATTATTTCACTTAAGTGTAACCTGTTGTCTCTGTCATTTGAATCAATTTCAAGGTTTGTGAAGCATTGTTTAGATAATTACAAAAGTCATTAAAAAATTTAGTGTGAAAATTAACTAATTGAAAATGGTACCAGTTGATGTAAATGCATCCACAGTAAAGTGTTACTAAGCTTCTTGAGAGTGAGGCTCAGTGGAAACTAACTGTTTAGAATGAAAGTTCCACTTGTTCTCTTGCGGAGGTAGAAAAGTTTGTTTTTTAAAAAAAATATTTCTGCCAGAATTTTTCTCTGAAATAAAAAAGTACAAAGTTCTTTCTCTGTTGTGGTTGATTGCTATAGTCCAAAAGGAGACTGCCGTTGGCGGGTGCTGCAGGCTCGTCCTCCCCTCTCCTCCTCCCCACTTCCTGCCTCCACCTTCTTTTTCAGCTAGGAGTTGATGGAAGCTACTTGGTCTGCAGGGATAAACCGGTGGGGAGGAGACAGCTGGTCCCCTGAGGGGGACCGAGAGGAAGCAGCGCAGCATGGGGATGGTCTCTGATGGGAGGAGGGCTGAGGAAGGGGCAGATGATGGGCACTGTTAGGTTGAGGGTGGGAAGATACGGCAATGGATTCTGCTTTCTCAGCAACTTCTGCCGTGAGGTCATCTGCTGAGCACCAGAGCTGGGGAGGAGGTGTAGGATGGTTTCGGTGAGAAAAGGCACGTAGAGAGTGGGAAGCAGAGCCAAGTAGAGACGTGTCGAGTAATAGTAGGATCTTCGTCAGAGGCCTGGCTCAGTTGTGTCATTTTTCCAGTAGTTCAGCTGTGGCAGGATAGATACTGAAAAGGGAGGGGAATCTGAGGGTCACAGTGGTGGGAGGAGGAACTGCACTCCGTAAAGATGTTCATTGCGGCGGAGTTAATACTTCACCCTCTCACTCCCCTCCTCCTGCCACCAGGGAGTCGGGATCCTTCGTCTCACCTTACTGGACCTCCATCCTCCTCCCCTCTCACTCCTCAACCCCCCTTATCTGTCCTGTCATTCCTCTCTCTGGGATCTTCACTCTCTCCATCTGTACTGACTCCTTTCCAAGGAGTTTAATCATGTTTAACACTCTCCTAATATTAACAAAAGTGTTTCCCTGGTGGCTCATCCGTGCGTGCTAAGGCACTTCAGTCGTGTCCAACCCTTTGTGACCCTGTNTCACTCTCTCCATCTGTACTGACTCCTTTCCAAGGAGTTTAATCATGTTTAACACTCTCCTAATATTAACAAAAGTGTTTCCCTGGTGGCTCATCCGTGCGTGCTAAGGCACTTCAGTCGTGTCCAACCCTTTGTGACCCTGTGGACTGTAGCCTGTCAGGCTCCTCTGTCCATGGGATTCTCCAGGCAAGAATACAGGAGTGGGTTGCCATGTCCTTCTCAGGGGATCTTCCTGACCCACGGATTGAACCTGGGTCCTCAGCATTGCAGGCAGTTTCTTTACCATATTAGCCACCAGAGAAGACCAGCAGTAAAGAATCTGCTTGAAATGCAGGAGACGCAGGATACACTGGTTTGATCCCTGGGTTGAGAAGGATCCCTGGAGGAGGAAATGACAACCCACTCCAGTATTCTTGCCTGGAGAATCCCCATGAACCGAGGAGCCATGGGGATGCAAAGAGCTGAGCCATGGGGATGCAAAGAGCTGAGCCATGGGGATGCACAGCTGAGTGACCAAGAACACACACAATATTAACAAAAGAGATGGAGGAAGGCTACCTTTAATCCCAAACCCTTTCCAGCTACAGTCTCTATTTGGCTTTCCAGGGCCAATGTCTCGGAAGAGTTGCCTGCTTTCTCTACCTCCGTGGCCTCCTTCAATGGCTCCCTGCGGTTGGACTTCCATCAATGCCCTCTGTTTACACACTCGCTGGTCACCAGCAACTGCCGTGCTGTTGGATCCAATGTGAGACCACTAGGTGGCATTTTGAGGGCTCTGAGGAACTCCAGTCCTTTGTGTCTCAGGGCAGAAAAAATTTAGTGAGGCAAAATGATAGATAAGAAGTGACTTCTTATTAACAGAATAGGACTCCTGTGAAGCTTACAAGTGGGTGGGCGAGAGGCCCTGGGAACTTAGTGGGCTACAGTTTTAAAACCAAAGGAAAGTAGGGAGGGAGAAAAAACAGCTTCTTCCTCATTCTTGAGTAGGCGTCACACTTCCATCATTAGCTTCTCCTCCAGGATGGGCAAGGGAGTTTTCTTGTCCCTACATGGTCAAGTCAGGACTGTAATGGCACTATGGAAAAATTACTTCAGATCTCAGTTACAGTGAAGGTCTTTACTTACTATGGGAAGGTCACCTTGTTTTTCATGTGTGCAAAGAGCATGTCCTAGGGGTCAGTAACTTACTGGGCTCACTGGGCAGAATGTGGGTCTCAGGCCACCATTGTTTTATTGCTTGGGGGCATGCCCCATGCTTCTGTTCCGTGGTTTTGTTGCTAAACAGGCCTGCTCAGTTTCAAGGTTAAGCAAGCCTGCTTTCTTAAGTGATCATTAACTCTCTGTGGTCTCCCAAAGCCCCCTAAAGTTCCCTTCCTATCTAAAATGCCCTATTGGGATTTCCGAGCTAACTAACCTTATCCCTACTAAATGAACTTTGCATTCCCCACCTCACTTGATCACTCATCTGATGGAACTGATGGATTTCTTCTTTTCTGCTGTTGATTTCTATGCTTTTCCACACTGAGGTTTTTCCTCTGGCCTTCCTAATTTCACTGCTTCTGCTGCACCCCTCCCTTAGGCCACAGTTCTCTAGGGACTTATTCTAGCCTTATTTTCTCTTCTTACTTGCACTCTTTCTCCTTGAGCAGTCCTGACCATCCCCTGGTCCAAGCTGCCTTTTATTTCTCTCTGGCTTTAGTGCTCAGTCCTAAATCATTTTTCCAAACTTCTTGTCCACCATACCATCTCCATACTTTAGCCAGAATAAGTGTCCAGTGGCTCTCAACTTAGCCTGCATCAGAATCACCTGGAAGACTGTTAAAACTCAGGTACCTGGTTCTCACCTGGATTTTCTGAATCAGTAGGTCTGAGGTGTAGCCCAATCATTTATATTTGTAACAATATACCCAGGTATATTGGGATTCTCAAGTGGTCCAGTGGTAAAGAATCTGTCTGTGAATGCAGGAGATGCAAGATGTTGGATCCCTGGGTCAGGAAGGACCCCTGGAATAGAAAATGGCAACTCGCTCCAGTATGCTTGGCTGGAAAATTCCATGGATAGAGGAGCCTGGCTGGCTGCTGTCCATGGGGTCGAAAAGAGCTGGGCACAACTGAGTGACTGGACACACATATCCAGGTATATTAGATGTGTTTTTTAGGATGCTGTAACAAAACACCACAAACTTGGTGGCTTAGAAATTTACTGTCTGACAGCTCTGGATGCCTCATTTAAACTAATTACATCTACAATGACTTTATTTCCAAATGAAGTCACATTCTGAGTGCTGAAGGTTTGTACTTCAACATATGAATTTAGTGGGGGGGGGATGGGACACAATCCAACTCATAATATTGATAATACCAGATGATGCTGATGCTGCTTCAAAACACTAATTTGATCATATTATTCTCCTTTACTACTTTGGCCACGTGATGTGAAGAACTGACCCATTGTAAAGACCCTGATGCTGGGAAAGATTGAAGGCAGGAGACGAAGGGGATGACAGAGGATGAGATAGTTGGATGGTATCACCGACTCAGTGGACATGAGTCTGAGCAAGCTTTGGGAGTTAGTGATGGACAGGGAAGCCTGGCGTGCTGCAGTCCGTGGGGTCACAAAGAGCTGGACAAGACTGAGTGACTGAACTGAACTGATTCTCCTTGAAAGCTTTTCAGAGATTCTTCATTGCTCTCAAGGTAAATCCAAGGTCATGCATTGGCATTGGACCCGATCTGGTCCCTGTCACTTAGCCACTTGTCCTTTCACCACTCAGGCTTACACTGTTCAAAGTGCCTTTCTGCTGAGAACGCCCTCACCACCCTACTACTACTGTGGATCCTTTCTTGCTCGGCCTATGTGTCACTGAAACAGTCATCAGTGCTCATCACACACAGTTGTCTCATGGGGCCTAGCACATGGTCTGACACAGTGTTCCATACATTTTTGTTGCATGAATGTATGAAAACAACTATTTTCAGGCATCTAAAAGGTTCAGTTTTAATTTTTTAATTCAAGAGCAATTTTATTTGAGTGTTAAAATCTAAAATAGAGACACAACAAGGATATACTGTATAACAGGGAATTATAGCCATTATCTATAACCTATACTGGAGTATAATTTGGAAAAATACAGAATCAGTATGCTATACACCTGAAATTAACATAATATTATAAATGAAATATACTTCAGTAAACAAAAAAACAGGCATTCTGGTGCAGAGCCGAGCGGAGAGGTGGTGCTGCTAGCACATTGGGCCCTCCAGTTCCCCTCAAGGAGACCCTCAAGGAGAGGAAGAAATTCTCTTTCAAGAAATCTTTCAAACTGAATAGCCTGTCTTTCAAGAGAAATGGGAAGGAGGGTGAGGTGATTCGTCCTGCCTCTTAACCCACACAGGAAGAGCAGGAGCAGACTGAGATCTGGTACTTACAGCGAAGAAGGCACTGCCCAGGAAGGAAGGTTGCTGCCTCCCCTGTGAACCAAAAGCCTGAGGTCCGAGGGGCAGAGGCTAATGCTGCCTCCCAAAGGAGGAGACACAGAAGAGAAGGGCTCCAGGCCGCAGAGCTACCCACTGCCTTGGGGCCCTATACCATGGAGGAAACAGAATGAACAGCAGTTTCATTCTGGGGCACGTGGGTGATCTCCAAGCTGCAAAAGCTGTGCTGTCCTTGTGAGGTCACTGCCTGGACCCCGTGCCCTGACTGCCTTTCTGTGCCCAGAAAGGAAGGAACTGTTGCCCCCTAGCCACATTCCCTCTCCTCCTCTCCCTCCTATGGATTCTCCCATCATCCATCTGGCCTTCCTCTTAAGACTAGTTTAAGATGGTTCCTTGCAGTTGCCCAGGTTAGGTTAGCGATGGGAAATGCTCCTAGCCCTAGCCCCACCTCCTTCCCTGTCCCCACCAGGAAGAAAGCAGTTGCTGGTTTTCTTTCCCAGTTCTTTCCAAGTAGGTTATGTTTGCTGCTCAAATCCCTGAGCCAGATGTGGGGGTGTGTACACTCCCAAATCCTGAGTGTTCTGCCTTCCCTTGAGTGTTTAGTGACACTTGGGCTGAGGAGGACACGGCCCCTGTCTAGGTTTTTATGTGTCTTAACTGAAGTTCAAACCTCCAATTTGTGAGTCAACTGTGTCTCTTTTTCTACTTGGTAAGCAAGTATTAAACTTTGGGTTAGGGGAAGGTCTGTAACGTGAAATAACGTCTTGTCTTTTTCTTTTCTTCCCTCCCATTGTTGTCAATAACTTTTACTGGCCAAACCCCAGATTGGTATTTTTCTTTTTCCTGACTGCTAATACCACTTTTCCCCCTCCCTCTTGGTTTTACTGTAACATTTGGGAAAGGAATAGATGTCGTCCTTAAAAAAAATAAAAGATAAAATCGAATTTTCTCGTTGGACCCCGCGTATATACTCTTGCCGATCTGGCTTCNATTGGTATTTTTCTTTTTCCTGACTGCTAATACCACTTTTCCCCCTCCCTCTTGGTTTTACTGTAACATTTGGGAAAGGAATAGATGTCGTCCTTAAAAAAAATAAAAGATAAAATCGAATTTTCTCGTTGGACCCCGCGTATATACTCTTGCCGATTGGCTTCTGCTTCGCCCCCTAGTGGTGGCTCTAGACCGAGCCACCTAATGCCTTAAATTTTAAAGCATTTCCTGGTATGCGAAGTTGGTGGGTCAACTTCATTTACATACCCACAATGCTTTGCATTCAGGAGTTTGCCTACTTTAAAGGCTAGATCCTTTTTTCCTTTTGATTTCTCTCCTACTTCTGAAGAGTTAGGATATTTTAATAGAATTACCTGCGATGGCAGATACTTACTCGCTTTTTGGGTGTGTATATAGTTACCACTGCTGAGTTAGGACTTATCGTTAACCGAGGACTGTGTGCCGGAACTCCACCACATGCTCTGGTTTCTCTTCAGATCGTATAAATCTTTCGCCTTTTACTAAAGATTTCCGTGGAGAGGAACAATTCTGAGTCTTAAACCAATTTTTTGAGGCCTTGCTTTCGCGAGGCTTATATGTTTGTTTAAAAGCAGATGATAGTTTGAGTGGTGTAATGTGTAGGTAAAACTTTACACTACTTAAACTCGAGTTTGTTGCGGGGTGTGGTTTGTTAGGTTGATTTTAGTTAGTTTTAAGGTGGTGTGGAGTCTCTACCCAGTATTCTTTGAGACAGAAACAGTATGAGTGGCAAGCCGGCTGCTGTTTTATTCCACTGACTGCGCAGTTATAAACGATGAGAGTACACTATCGTAGAAGTGGAAACTATATTTTGTCACGAGACAGGATGGTCTTCTGGGCCTGAGTACGGGTCTTAGCACAGAAGAGTCAGCTGTTCAATAGATGTTTGTTACCTGTGAAAAACCCGGTTAACCCGGTTTTGTCTAAACTTTGAGTTAAACTTGAGGCTTTCATGGGGGGGATACTTGAGCATGGCAGGCAGGCAAGACCCCACTAACTCTGGGGCTGTGGTTTCTAATTAGTGCACTTGGTATACGCTTTAAAATAGGAAATCCTGTAAATTCCTTGATGGTGCAGTGGCTAGGGTTTCATGCTTCTGTAGGGTGTACACGTTTGATCCGTGGTTGTGGAACTAAACTCTTGCAAGCTGTGCGGCACAACCGAAAAAAATAAGTCAAGATTATCTGTAATTTCTAGTTTTTATGCGGATCAAGACAGCAAGATAAAAAAATTGCTATAAATTTGAACTTAAAAAATGAGCTTATACTACATGTCAGAAACTAAGATCACAGCATCTGTCCCATCACTTCATGGCAAATAGATGGAGAAACAGTGTCAGACTTTATATTTTTGGGCTCCAAAATCACTGCAGATGGTGACTGCANCGAGGTCTGGGCTGTGTTCCGCCCTCAGCTTGTGATGAGTTCTGGGCTCTGTGCCGCTGTCCCTCTGTGACGAGGTGCAAGCTGTGTGCCACGGTCGCCCTGTTCCAAGGTACAGGCTGTGTGCTGTGGCAGCCTTCTGCAGAGGTCCGGTCTGTGTGCCGCGGTCACCCTGTTCTGAAATCTGGGCTGTGCACCATGGTCGCAATCTCCTGGGGTCCGGACTGTGTGCCGTGGTCGCCCTGTTCCAAAGTCTTAGCTCTTTGCCACGGTCGCCATCTCCCGAGTTCCGGGCTGTATTACGTGGTCGGCGTCGGCTGGTGACGAGTTCCGGGCTTTGTGCAGCAGTCGTCCTTCACTGAGGTTCGGACTGTGTTCCGCGGTCGCCCTACACCGAGGTCTGGCCTGTGTGCCACTGTCGCCGTGAGCTGAGGTCTGGCCTGTGTGTCACAGTCACCCTGCACCAAGCTACGCGCTGTGTTCCGCGGTTGGCTAGCGACAAGTTCCGGGCTGTGTGTCACGGTCGCCCTTCACTGCATTTTGGGCTGTGTGCCATGGTCGCCCTTCACCAAGGTCCGGGCTGTGTGCCGTGGTCACCATGCGATGAGGTCCAGCCTGTTTGCCGTAGTCGCCCTATGTCGAGGTCTGGACTGTGTTCCGCAATTGGCTAGCAACCAGTTCCTGGCTCTGTGCCACGGTCGCCCTGCACAGGTTTCTGGGCTCCTTGCTGCAATCGCCCTTCACTGAGGTTTGGGCTGTGTGCCGTGGTAGCCCGGCGCCGATGTCCGTGTTTGTGCCACAGTCACCCGGATCCGAGATGCGGGCTGTGCTCCACGGTCAGCTGGAGAGTAGTTCCAGGCTGTATGCCACAGTTGACTTCACTGAAGTTCGGGCTGTGTGCCGCGGTCGTCCTGCACCGAGGTCCGGGCTGTGTGCCAAGGTCGTCCTGCGCCGAGTTCCGGGCTCTATGCTGCAGTCGCTCTGCACCAAGGTCCGGGCTGTGTAATGCAGTCACCATCAACTGAGGTCCATTCTTTGTGCCAGTGTAACCCTGCACTGAGGTCTGAATTGTGATCCACCTTTGCCCGGCACAGAGCTCCGTGATTTGTGCCAGTGTCACCCTGCACTGATATCGGGGCTGTGTGCCACAGTCATCCTGCACCGAGATCCAGGCTGTATGCCACGGTCATCCTGCACTGAGTTCCAGGCTCTGTGCTGCGGTTGCACTGCAACAAGGTCCGGGGTGTGTGCCACAGTCTCCATCTGCCTATGTTCATGCTGTGTGCCAGGGTCGCCTTTAGTCGAGGTCNCTTCACACCCAGGCAAGACTGCCACCTACTGGTCACACTTAAGTCCACCTCAGTGCCGTCCATACAGAGCTTTGCTTCCCTTTCCAGTAGCGCTGGGAAATGGCAAACCGCTTCAGTATTCTTGCCTGGGAAATCCCAGGTACAGAGGAGCCTGGCAGGCTACACTCCATGGGGTCGCAAAAAGTTGGACTGAAGTTCACTAAAATCTTGCTTACCGCAAGGTGCGGACCAAAAAGAAATATGTTCACAGAGTTTCAGTATGTCTCCTTTCAAGAGGTGGAGCCCAATTCTGTCCTCTCCTTGTGTGTGGGGTCAGCTTAGTGACTGCCTTCCAATGAAGAGAGTAAAACAGAAGTGACATATGCAGCTTCAGAATTAGATTATAAAAGATACTGGAGCTTCCTCCTTGCTGTCTCTCGGATCACTTGCTCCAGGAGAAGCCAGCTGACATGTTGTCAGAACACTCAAGCAGCCCTATAGCAATATCCACGTGGTGAAGAACAGAGGCTTCCTGCTGACAGCCAGCACTAGCTTGCCAAGTGAGTAAGTGAGCCACCCTGGAAGTGAGTCCTCCAGGCCTGGTCACACCTTTAGATGATGATAGCCCCAGCTGACTGCCTGACTGCAACCATATGACATACCTTGAGCCAGAACCACTCAGTTAAGCTGCTCCCAGATTTCTGACCCACAGAAACTATGGGAGATAATAAATGTTCATCTTTTTAACTACTGNAGATGATGATAGCCCCAGCTGACTGCCTGACTGCAACCATATGACATACCTTGAGCCAGAACCACTCAGTTAAGCTGCTCCCAGATTTCTGACCCACAGAAACTATGGGAGATAATAAATGTTCATCTTTTTAACTACTGAATTTTAGGGTGATTTATTATATAAGCAATAGGTAATGAATATAGATGGATTGATTTAACAGCTTTTGTCTATAGCGTCTTTCATGTTGCCTTCATGGCAGCAGTTTTAAGGCATCTTCCTTTGTCTTTGCCTGAGCTCTCAGAGGCTGCGGTGGTAGTGGGTAGGAGCAAGGAGGGGAGACCTGATGAGAGAACTTGCTGGAGGTCACCATGCTACATGGCCTAGACTGCCCATCCTTGAGAGAAGAGGGGATGGGAGGGGGTTCAGTGGAGAAAGGGAGCACAAGGGCCAGAGAAGGGGGCCAGTGAAGGGTAAGAAGTGGGTATGGGGGGACAGAACTTCTGAAAACTCAGAAGTTCCGGCTTCTCCCAGCTCTCTTGGCCCTACCAATACAACCAAGAGGAGCTGCTGTACACTTTAGCTTTTTTCTTTTTCTTTTCTGACTGCCCTGGGTCTTCACTGTGGTGCTTGGGCCTCTTTAGTTATGATGCTCAGGCTTCGTTGCCCCATAGCATGTGGGATCTTAGTTTCCCAACCAGGGATCGAACCTGTGTTCCCTGTATTGGAAGGCAGACTCTTAACCACTGGACTACCATGGAAGTCCTTATACTTTAAATATTTAAAGTAAACATATTTTCAGTAAGTTGGTGATTTGGTGAACTGGGCACTCAGCAAATTGGTCATCTGGTCAGTTCATTTTTGGGTAAGCATACATTTGGCAAATTAATTTACAGTGATGGGTCAGTTTCTTATTAAGTCATACGTAGTAATTTTTATGATCCTAAGATAATAATTTATTTGTAACAGGTACTAATATATTTACCCACACACATATATATTTCATATTCCCAACAGAATTAATTTCTCCTTCCAAAAAAGTTTGTGGCTTTGACATTTCTCTTCTTCAGGGAGGGAGACCAGTGAGTGATGATTAAGTCCACATCTGCCACTAATTCCTGGAATAGCAATCCTCCCTGGGAGGAAACTGCCATTTTTCACTTCAGAGTCATTA
The DNA here is from genome assembly GCA_006410875.1 of Neotragus pygmaeus. Classification (NCBI taxonomy): domain Eukaryota; kingdom Metazoa; phylum Chordata; class Mammalia; order Artiodactyla; family Bovidae; genus Neotragus; species Neotragus pygmaeus. Next base: position 325,939 of record SJYV01010157.1, on the reverse strand, counting down.
TAAATGGAGATAAATTCCAGGCAGGACCACTTTGGAGAAGTCCCCCTTGATTTTAATTTTGACTCTTTTAGGTTGAATGGGGTCATTATTTAAAAAATTCTAAAATCTTAATTCTATGGGGAAAAAAAATCCTCAGAAATTAGCGGATGTAGGTGTCAGAACCTCTTCCCTGGTTATTTCTATGAGAAAGTGAATGACAGATGAGAATGGACAATCAGAGTCTGCTGCAGTGGGGACCAGAAAGCCATGACTTGGTCCCAGGTTTCCTCTTCCACTCTTTGTAAGAACCTGGGAGGGCAAGGCATTCCCCACGACCTTCAAGATGGGGCTCCTGGGGCTCCCTGAACCACAGCTCCTCCCAGGACCCCTGCATGGCTGTGGGGTAGACGTAATGTTACAAAATCCAGCTCAGCCAGACAGACATATTTCAGGAAACTGCATGAGAATATTGAGAAAGGGAAGAAAGAGGAAGAAAGAGAAGCTTATCTCACCTGGACATAGAGCCAGCACCACACATGTGCCCCAGGTGCCACACGTCCCACTGCAGTCGTTTTAAAACTTGGTCATAAAATTATTTGATCCTCCTCCCATCAACAGGTAGAAGCTGCTTGCTTCCCTTGAGTCTGGGCAGGAAGTGACGCTGTGTGACTTATGAAGCTAGGTCAAGAAAAGCTATGCAGCTTTGGTCTGGAATGTCTTGGAAGCTTGCTCAGGCTGCCCCCTCTCGGAATTCGGCCACTGAGCTCGGAGAAGCCTAAGCCACAGAGCTAGAGGGAAAGGCCACATGAAGGTGTGCTGCAGGGCACAGGCCCAGCTCTGAGTCCCACCCTCAAGACCCAGCACAAGTCCCAGTCTGCTGGTGCAGCTCAAGGCTGGGACTAGGGCAAGGCAAGGGAGGCATCTGCCTGTGCTGCAAAGTTGAAGGGAGGGGCCACAATCCAGTAATCAAGAAAGATACTTTTGAATGCAATTAAAAAATGAGTGCAAGGGGCTTCCCTGGTTGTCCAGTGGTTGAGAATCCGCCTCCCAATGCAGGGGACGAGGGGTCGATCCCTGATCAGGGAACTAAGATCCCACAAACCTGAGGAGCACTAACTCCACAAACCACAACTAGAGAGGCCCACAAGCCACAATGACTGAGCCCCTGTGCTCCAGAACTTGTGCTCTGCAACAAGAGAAGCCACCACAGTGAGAAGCCTGCAAGCTTCAGTGAAGACCCAGTGCAGCCAAAAAAAAAGCAAAACAATTTATGATGAACAACCTATCACAATGTTATATAAAGACAGAATCGGTAAGGGTTTCCCTGGTGGTACAGTGGATGAGATTCCACCTGCCAATGGAGGGGACACGGGTTCAATCCCTGGTCTGGGAAGATCCCACATGCTGCAGAGCAACAAGTCCTTGTGCCACAACTACTGAGGCTGTGCTCTAGAGCCCACCACGCAACTGCTGAAGCCTATGTGCCTGACACTTGTGCTCCAAAACAGGAGAAGTCACCTCAATGAGAAGCCTGCACACTGTAACGAAGACTCCCGCTTGCTGCAACTAGAGAAAACTGTGCAGCAATGAAGACCCAAGCCCAAGTCCAAGTGAAGTCACTCAGTCGTATCCGACTCTTTGCAACCCCATGGACTGCAGCCACCAGGCTCCTCCATCCATGGGATTTTCCAGGCAAGAGTACTGGAGTGGGGTGCCATTTCCTTCTCCAGAGGATCTTCCCGACCCAGAGATCGAACCCAGGTCTCCTGCATTGTAAGCAGACGCTTTACCGTCTGAGGCACAAGGGAAGTCCAACACAACGAAAACCCAGTGCAACCAAAAATAAAAACAAAAACAACACAGAGTCAGTAAGAGTGCCACATGGACCCATAATGGAGCCTGAGAGAAAAGGAAAAATCAGTTCCTGCTGTGGCCCCCATTGTCTTTCAGCCGAGGCCCTGGATATCTCTGCTACATCACCTTCAAATTCCTGACCTACATAATACGTGACAATAAAGTAGTGATCGTTTTACGACACTAAAATTGGGGTGGCTTGTTATAAGAAGTAGGTAACCAGAATACCCATCCCCTGCTTGAGTATCTTACTATTTCCTACCTTCCTTCTCTTTTTCCTCTTCTGAACCCTGTGCCTTGTTCCTAAGAACTCTCAGAAAGAGTCATTTAAGACACACAGCCTCCACGTAGCCATTTAGGCTGAAAAAACTAGGTATTTCAAATTCTATTCCCATTATCATGACTGTTAGTACAAATTAGGGTATACAAAATTCAGTCATCTCTATTTATTTGGTTCAACAAACGTGTAAGAGCTTACTCTTGCCAGTACCCTTTAGGCATTAGGGATACAACAGTAAACAGAGCAGATGAAGTCTCAGCTCTTCTGGAATGGACTTTCTAACAGAGGACAGACAATAAATAAATGAGGTCATTTTTGAAGGAGATAAATGCTATGAAGTAAGATGATGGAGAAAGACCTAGAGGGATGGTGGGAAGGAATGAGGAAGCTTAGAGAGAGTGGTTGGAAGGCCTCTCTCAGAAGTGACGTCTGAGATGACACTTGAAATTTGAGAAGCTGACCATCAATTCAAGGCCTAGGGCTCTGCAAGCCGTGGCAAGTATACAGTTCAGGCCAGGTGCAATGGAAAGCTAAGGAGTGATGTTGCCTAATTTGTGTTTTAAAAATGATAGTGACTGTAGTAGGGGAATGGACTGCAGGGGCCCAGAATGCAATCCGAAAGATAAACTAGGAGACAGTGAGAGAGTCAAATAACACCCAGCTGTGGACGTGACTGGTGATGGAAGTAAAGTCCGATGCTGTAAAGAGCAACATTGCATAGGAACCTGGAATGTTAGGTCCATGAATCAAGGTAAACTGGAAATGGCAAACAGAAGATGGCAAGAGTGAACATCAACATTTTAGGAATCAGCGAACTAAAACAGACTGCTGCTGCTGCTGCTGCTGCTAAGTCGCTTGAGTCGTGTCCGACTCTGTGTGACCCCATAGACGGCAGCCCACCAGGCTCCGCCGTCCCTGGGATTCTCCAGGCAAGAACACTGGAGTGGGTTGCCATTTCCTTCTCCAATGCATGAAAGACTAAAGTGGGTGAATTTAACTCAGATGACCATTCTATCTACTACTGTGGGCAAGAATCCCTTAGAAGAAATGGAGTAGCCATCATAGTAAACGAAAGAGTCTGAAATGCAGTGCTTGGATGCAATCTCAAAAACGACAGAATGATCTCTGTTCATTTCCAAGGCAAACCATTCCATATCACATTAATCCAAGTTGATGCCCCGACCTGAAGAAGCTGAAGATGAATGGTTCTATGAAGACCTACAAGACCTTCTAGAACTAACACCCGCAAAAGATGTCCTTTTCATTATAGGGGACTGGAATGCAAAAGTAGGAAGTCAAGAAATACCTGATGAAAGAAAGTGAAAAGTGAAGTCGCTCAGTCATGTCCAACTCTTTTCGACCCCATGGACTGTAGCCCACCAGGCTCCTCTATCCATGGAGTTTTCTAGGCAACGGTACTGGAGTGGGTTGCCATTTCCTTTGCCAGGGGATCTTCCCAAGCCAGGGATCAAACCTGGGTCTCCTGCATTGTAGACAGATGCTTTACGTCTGAACCACCAGGGAATCCCAACCAACTCTTTGTGACCCCAAGGGCTATACAGTCCATGGGATTCTCCAGGCCAGAATACTGGAGTGGGTAGCAGTTCCCTTCTCCAGGGATCTTTCCAACCCAGGAATCAAACCCAGGTCTCCTGCACTGCAGGCGGATTCTTTACCAGCTGAGCCACAAGAGAAGCCCTGAAATACTTGGAGTAACAGGCAAATTTGACCTTGGAGTACAGAATGAAGCAGGGCAAAGGCTAACAGAGTTCTGCCANACTTTGGCCACCTCATGCAAAGAGTTGACTCATTGGAAAAGACTCTGATGCTGGAAGGGATTGGGGGCGGGAGGAGAAGGGGGCAACAGAGGATGAGATGGCTGGATGGCATCACTGACTCGATGGACGTGAGTCTGAATGAACTCCAGGAATTGGTGATGGACAGGGAAGTCTGGCGTGCTGCAATTTGCATGGGGTCGCAAAGAGTCGGACATGACTGAGCAACTGAACTGAACTGAATGGAACTGCATGCTATGATCTTAGTTTTTTAAATGTTGAATTTCAAGCCAGCTTTCTCACTCTCCTTTTTCACTCTTACTAGGAGGCTCTTTAGTTCTTCTTCACTTTTTGCCATTAGTGATCTTGCTATTAATGTGGCTCAGATGGTAAAGAATCTGCCTGAAATTCAGGAGACCAGGTTTGATCCCTGAGTTGGCAAGATCTCCTGGAGAAAGGAATGGCAACTCACTTCAGTATTCTTGCCTGGAGAATCCCATGGACAGACAAGGTTAGTGGACAGACAATGTTCAGCTCACACAGCATTGGACACAACTGAGTGGGCAACACTTTCCTTTATACTTTCAAAGACTTATTAGTACCTAGTACAAATCTGCATATGGTAGATATTCAACAAATATCTTAAGAAAACATTTTTCCCAAAAGCAGCTATATTTTGCTTCTTTTTGAATAAACATATTGACATTAAAATTTTTAAGTCATAATTATAATTCTATGGCATAGGTCAAAGAAGAAATCTCCAAATAAATTTGAAAATATTTTGAACTAAATGAAAATAAAACATCAAAGTGGGATTCAGTAACAACAGTGCTTAGAGAGAAAATTATAGCATTGAATACATATCTTAGTAAAGAAAAAAGACCTAAAATCAATACTCTAAGTTTCTATCTAAGGAAACTAGGGAGGAAAAAGGCAAATTAAACCTAAAGTGGAAGAAAATAAATAATAATGATTATTGAAGAAACCAACGAAATTGAAAACAAGAAATCAGTAGAGAAAAAATCAATGAAACAAAGACAGTTACTAATCTACTATTAATCTATTCTGCAAAATATTCTGCAAAATGCAAGTCAGGAAGAAGCAGTTAGAACTGAACATGGAACAACAGACTGATTCTAAATTGGAAAAGGAGTACATCAAGGCTGTGTATTGTCACCCTGCTTATTTAATTTAAGTGAATGAAGTGAATTAAGTGCAGAGTGAAATGAAGTGAAGTCACTCAGTCATGTCCGACTCTTTGTGACCCCATGGACTGTAACCTACTAGGCTTCTCCATCCATGGGATTCTCCAGGCAAGGATACAGGAGTGGGTTACCATTTCCTTCTCCAAGGGATCTTCCTGACCCAGGGATTAAACGTGGATCTCCCGCATTGGAGGCAGACGTTTTAACCTCTGAGCCACCAGGGAAGCCACCTGTTTGCAGAGTACGATCATGAGAAATGAGTACTTTAATACATTGGCCACCTGATGCGAAGAGTTGACTCACTGGAAAAGACTCTGATGCTGGGAGGGATTGGGGGCAGGAGGAGAAGGGGACGACAGAGGATGAGATGGCTGGATGGCATCACTGACTCGATGGACATGAGTTTGGGTGAACTCCAAGAGTTGGTGTTGCACAGGGAGGCCTGGCGTGCTACAGTCCATATGGTCGCAAAGAGTTGGACACGACTGAGTGACTGAACTGAATTGAAAATGTTCTTTGCACATAATACAATCTTTTATATACAGAAGGTTCATTTGGTTCTTTACATGTTTCATTCCTCTCATTACCTTCATGCTTTCTTTTAATCCTTGAGCGTATATAATATTTGTAAATGTTTTAGCAACCTTGCCTAATTCTATCTCCTCTTTCATGTCTATATCTCTTTCTTCTGATTTTCTTCTCACTATAATTGACATTCTTCTGCTTCTTCATATACCAAGTAATTTAGTGAATGCTAAAGATTTTGAACTTTGTGTAGCGTGTTGTATTTTTTTCCTTTTATACCTTTAAAAAACAATGAACTTTGTTCTGTTATGTATATAGGTTACTTGCGGATCCTATTGAGCTTGACTTGATTGAGTTCTCTGTTTTATAGGGCAGAACTCATTAGTCTTTACTTTAGGGTTAGCATGGCTTTATCCCAAAGGTATAGTCTTACTAGGGTCTCTATTGAGGACCCAGTTTGTTCAGGTAAGCTTCTCTTCTCTAGTTGGTCAAACACCAATGTCTCACAGCCAAATGCAAACTTCAAAACCTCTGTTTACCTTACATTTCCCCTTAATATTCTTTGCCAACCTTTTAATGCCTGGCTCTGCATATGCATAGCTTAGTATTCTGCTACAGACAAAAGATACTTATGTATCATTCTGTAGCTTTTATTCTGTGGAGCTTCCTCTTCTCTTCTACTCTGACCCACATATCCCAGCCATACTGCCATCTCTAAATTTCAATTTTTGTCTCTTCAGCTCAATAAAACTCTGTCTTCTTCTTAGACTCCCCGTCACTATGTCATGTTTTGCAAAGAATCTTTAGACAAAAGGCCAGGGAATCATGAAGCTTAACTTTCATGTTTTTAGTCTCTCCATAATCACAGTCTTTCACTGCTTATTGTCTCAAATCTGAAAACAATTGATTTGCATGCTTTTCCTACTTTATTAATTTTTTTATGATGAAAGGACTAATAGAATAGTAGTTACTCCCTCCTGAGTGGAAGAAGCAATACATAATTGATTTTACATTTTTCTTTGTGTGCCATTTATCAGTGTATTTCCCTTCAACTTCAAATTTACCTTCATTGCTTGCTCTGAAGAAACTGAGCTGGGCTCCTGACAGCTGGTGCAATGCTAAGCTTTGTCAGTTCAGGACACTATTAGGCACATTGCGGGAGGAAGGGACCTTTCTTCACATTTCCACTGTGCTTCAGTTTTCTTCAGCATGACTTGGCTTCTCCAGCACCAAGTTCCTGTAACATGGGCAGATACTCCAGCTCTGCAGTGCATGGCAATCAACAGCACCTAGAAATAAAACAATTTACCTTAGGATGGCTTTTTGCATAGTAGAGCATCTCCAGTAAGACAGCACCTTCAGAATAGCTCTCCCCAGTATAATAGAAGGCAGATTTCTAGCATATTCCAAAGTAGATTTCATCCAAATTCTCTCAGCATGGCACATTGCACTGTATCTATCATACAGTGGGTTGATGTTGTGGCCTCTCCAATAAGGTATGGATATTAACCCTTATGCAGGAAAGGTTGTCTCTTCCTTGAGTGTTGTTGATTTTTAACATTCATTATTATTAAAATTTTTTGAATGAAATTTCTAAATCAGAGCAGATTTCTTACTATGCTCACCACACAGTCAACAGTAAGAATAGCATTGGATCATTAGTCTCTCCACATTTGCAACCCTGCAGAGTGATGTGATAAGAGCCAGATGGAAAATATATTCTACACAAGTGGTAGGATAACTCTGTATTCAAGTGATGGAGAAATATAAAAGTCTTCCCTTTATACAGGGGAGATTATTTTTCTTCCTTCTCCTGAGTATCTCCTTGGAGACGGAATGCAAAGAATCCATACTCTAATCCTTTGTTATGTAAATAAATCTCTCCAGGAAGAAGATAGAGTGTCTATGGCTCTAACAACCTAGAGATTTCCTCATGTTTTCAGGCTCCACCCCTTTTGAAATGTAAACAAGCAGAGAGATAATGAATCACTGCAGACACTGACTGCAGTCATGAAGTTAAAAGATGCTTGCTCCTTAGAAGAAAAGATATGACAAACCTGGACAGCATATTAAAAAGCAGAGACATTCCTTTGCTGACAAAAGTCCATATAGTCAAAGCTATAGTTTTTCCAGTAGCCAAGTACAGATGTGAGAGTCGGATCATACCATAAACAAGGCTGAGCACTGAAGAATCGTTGCTTTTGAACTATGGTGTTGGAGAAGACTCTTTAGAGTTTCTTGGACAGCAAAGAGATCAGTCTAGTCTATCCTAAAGGAAGTCAACCCTGAATATTCATTGGAAGGACTGATGTTAAAGCTGAAGCTCCAATACTTTGGCCAACTGATGTGAAGAACCAACTCACTGGAAAAGACTCCGATGCTGGGGAAGATTAAAGACAGGAGGAGGAGGCAGACAGAGGATGAGATGGTTGGATGACATTATCAACACAATGGACTTGAGTTTGAGCAAACCCTGGGAGATAATGAAGGACAGGGAAGTCTTGCGTGCTGCAGTCCATGGGGTTGCAAAGAGCAGACTTGACTTAGTGACTTAACAACAACAAGGTGCCTTACCCAAAACCATTTGGCTCTTGGGAAAATAAGAGAAGCTTATTGTAAGGAAATAATTAGCTCCACCATAACAGAAACAGATGGCCTCAGTTCTAATCTTCACTAAAAGAAGTAAAATTGTTCCTAGGGGAAATGAAAGTAAACCTTCTACCCTGATAGCTTATGCATTTCCATGGTTCAGGAAACTGAGATTTTTATAGGATCACTAAAAAATGTAGAGAAAATCTGTTCCCTATAATACCCTGTATTAGCCCTAGGGATAGTGGCTGGATTTGCTATTCCTGTATTTTTCAGGATTATCTTAGTTGCTATCCAATATTTTCATCACTCCAGTTCCTTGTAATAGTTGTGTGTGTGTGTGTTAGTCACTCAGTCTTGTCCGACTCTGTGATCCCATGGACTGTAGCCCACCAGGCTTCTCTGTCCATGGGATTCTCCTGGCAAGAATACTGGAGTGGGTTGCCATTCCCTTCTCCCTTGTAATAGTTACTAATTCTTTATGTTAAACTCCTTATTCAAATTATAAAGTGAAAGTGAATGTTGCTCAGTCATGTCCAACTCTTTGAGACCCCATAAACTATACAATCCATGGAATTCTCCAGGCTAGAATACTGGAGTGGGTAGCCTTTCCCTTCATCAAGCAGCATTTGTCTAGTTAGGCCTTGACTGATACAGAATTAAAACTCACCATCTTATTCTAAGACATCTAAAATAATTGCTATTTTCTGTTCAAAAGGTCCAATTTGTACAATATCATCAATACACTAGTATATATGATGTTGTATGAAATGTCATGACAAGCAAGATTTCTGTGGTCTATAGTATGATGTGCTGTGCTTAGTTGCTCAGTTACTTCTTACTCTTTGTGACCCTCATGTACTGGGGCCCACCAGGTTTCTCTGTCCACAGGATTCTCCAGGAAAGAATACTGGAATGGGTTGCCATGCCCTCCTCCAGGGGATCTTTCCAACCCAGGAACCGAATCAGGGTCTCCTGCATGGCAGGCAGATTCTTTGGCAGCTGAGCAACCGGGGAAGACCCCATAGTATGATAGGGAGCAGTAAATTGTCATAGCCCCAGAGTAAGACTGAAAATACACTACTAGGCCTTCCAGGTAAAAGCAACTTCTTCTGGTGGTCCTTAAAAACTATATGGAGAAAAAGTCATTCAGGTCAATAACTATGTACCAAGTGTCACATGCTATGTGGATTTTCTCCCTTAGAGACACTACATATGGGAAACCAATAGCAATTGGCATCACAATCAGATTAAATTTACAACAGCTCATGATCGTTTTCTAACATACATCTGACTTATTTGCCGCCAGAGTGAAGGAATTAAATAGCAATGTGATGGATATTATCATCCCCACTTCTTTAGGTTTTTTATGGTGCTATTCATCTCTATAATTCCCATAGTAAAGCATTATTGTTTCTCACCTACTATGTTGAAAAGCAACAGTAAATGAGATGGAATTCCAGTTGAACTATTTCAAATCCTGAAAGATGATGCTGTGAAAGTGCTGCACTCAATATGCCAGCAAATTTGGAAAACTCAGCAGTGGCCATAGGACGGGAAAAGGTCACTTTTCATTCCAATACCAAAGACAGACAATGCCAAAGAATGCTCAAACTACTGCACAATTGCACTCATCTCACATGCTAGTAAAGTAATGCTCAAAATTCTCCAAGCCAGGCTTCAGCAATACGTGAGCCATAAACTTCCAGATGTTCAAGCTGGTTTTAGGAAAGGCAGAGGAAACAGAGATCATATTGCCAACATCTGCTGGATCATTGAAAAAGCAAGAGAATTCCAGAAAAACATCTATTTCTGTTTATTGACTATGCCAAAGCCTTTGACTGTGTGGATCTCAATAAACTGTGGAAAATTCTGAGAGAGATGGGAATACCAGACCACCTGACCTGCCTCTCAAGAAACCTGTATGCAGGTCAGGAAGCAACAGTTAGAACTGGACATGGAACAACAGACTGGTTCCAAATATGAAAAGGAGTATGTCAAGGCTATATAATTGTCACCCTGGTTATTTAATTTATATGCAGAGAAACACTGGGCAGGAGGAAGCACAGGCTGGAATCAAGATTGCCAGAAGAAATATCAATAACCTCAGATATGCAGATAACACCACCCTTATGGCAGAAAATGAAGAAGAACTAAAGAGCCTCTTGATGAAAGTGAAAGAGGAGAGTGAAAAAGTGGGCTTAAAGTTCAACATTCTGAAAACGAAGATCATGGCATCCGGTCCCATCACTCCATGTCAAATAGATGGGGAAACAGTGGAAACAGTGTCAGACTTTATTTTTCTGGGCTCCAAAATCACTGCAGATGGTGATTGCAGCCATGAAATTAAAAGACTTTTACTTCTCAGAAGGAAAGTTATGACCAACCTAGACAGCATACTAAAAAGCAGAGACATTACTTTGCCAACAAAGGTCCATCTAGTCAAGGCTCTGGTTTTTCCAGTGGTCATGTATGAATGTGAGAGTTGGACTATAAAGAAAGCTGAGAGCAGAATAATTGATGCTTTTGAACTGTGGTGTTGGAGAAGACTCTTGAGAGTCCCTTGTACTGCAAGGAGATCCAACCAGTCCATCCTAAAGAAGATCAGTCCTGGGTGTTCATTTGTAGGACTGATGTTGAAGCTGAAACTCCAATACTTTGGCCACCTGATGCAAAGAGTTGACTCATTTGAAAAGACCCTGATGCTGGGAGGGATTGAGAGCAGGAGAAGGGGATGACAGAGTATGACATCGTTGGATGGCATCACCGACTCAATGGACATGGATTTGGGTGGACTCCGGGAGTTGGTGATGGACAGGGAGGACTGGCGTGCTGCTGTTAACGGGGTCACAAAGAGCAGACACGACTGAGCGACTGAACTGAACTGAAATGATCTTTGAAAGGAGAGGAAATTCTAAGGGCTTTTATTTAATACTTGCTACCATATGACCCATATGTTAGGGAACCACTGTGGGGGAGTCTACCAGTCACTAAGCATATCTATTCTAATTTTACATTAGAGAACTGAAGAAATAACCACCAGGTGAATCACTCTGTGTCACATCAGAGCTAACACTGCATCTATCACCTGACTTGAGTCAACACAGCGGAGCATCACAGTCTATCAACCAGTTCCCAAACCAATGTCAATTCAAAGATCAAGAGCCCGTTGACTGAAAGAGAGGCCAAGTCTCCTTGAGGAAGTGTCCTGCATAATTAATACAAACACACATTGTAAATTTTCCACCAAATCTTTCCCCAAAGGGACCTATACCCATATAGTAGAGTGGCTTCACTAAGGAATAAGAAATACTAAGACCTATCAAGGATTACTTGACACCAGCCCAAAATTTATGTTAACATTTTGGGATCCAAAATCTCACTGTGGCTCATCAGTCAAAATGACGGCTTATGGGGGTCAGGTGGTCAAAATGGTATGCCCTTTGAATGTCGGTCAGTCTCATTCCCCACCTACCTTAAAGTTTGTTCAAAAGCCCCCATGAACAAAATGGCCATGTTAACAGAGGTAGAACCTACACCTAGGCTCCACAATATGGACTTACCCTCAACAAAGTTGATCTGAATTATATCATTGCTGAGCATATTATCTGCCAAAAGCAGCAACCAATAGTAACTCCTAAATGTGATATCATTCTTTGTTAAGAATCAATCTGGTGGCAGGTTGATTATAATAGACCTCTTTCCTCATGGAAGGGGCAGAAATCTGTGTTTGCTAGAACAGACACAAATTCAGAAAATTGACTTGGTGTACCTTCCCCTAATGCTTTCTGCCAGCCCTACCATCTGTGGACACTCAGAATGCCTTAACCACTATCATGGCATTCCCCATAACATTGCATCTGGTAAAGGACCTCATTTCACAATAAAGGAAATACAGCAATGGACTCAAGACTACAGAATTAACTAATCTTACTACATAGTTCATTATCCAGAAATAAGTGATGTATTTGAAAGATAAATGGCTTACTAATGACTTGGTTACTCCACCAGTTATAAGATATCTTAAAATGACAGGGCTCTCTTTTAAATCAAAGAATGTATGTTCTGAATCAGACAATTTTACAGCCAGAATTTATGGGTCTAGTAGTTAAGGAGTGAAAGTGATAGTGGTTTCTTTTATTCCCATTTCACCTAATAACTCACTTGCAGTATTTTTTTCCTGTTCCAGAATACTTAGCTCCATGGGTCTTAGTCCATGGTCAAAATATTCCTAACCAAGAAATGTAACAAAAATAATTAAATTTAATTAGAAGATGAGACTGTCACCTGGCCATTTGTGACCCCACACACCATTGAACTAACAGTAATCCCCTGTTACAATTAATCCTTTATATTAAACTTTCATTATTCAAACTGTGGTTTCCCAAATGCACCATTACCAATATACTTCTTTTTTATATTAAGCAATTAAACTATTTTCTAAGCACTATTAGCTGAATCACACAAGTTTTAATATCTTACATCTTAATTTCTATTCAGTTCCAAATATTTTTCAATTTTCCTTATAATCTGTTCTTTAACTCATCAATTATTAGTCTGTGTGTCAAATTCCAAATGTTTTTACCTGATATTTTTTGTTTGATTTAAAATTGAACTCCACTGTGGTCAGAAAACATACTTTGTATGATTTTAATATTTATAAGTTTATTGAATCTTATTTTATGATTCATGTGTTCTCTCTTGCTTCCATGGGCATTTGGAAAGTGTAGTCTGCTGTTGGTTGGAAGGTTCTATAAATATCAAAAGGTCAAACTGACTAAAACATGGAAAAGCTATTCTATTAGCTTATTTACTGCCTACTCATCCAATCAATTGCTAAGCAAGTATTAAAATTCCCAATCAGAATTGTAAATTTATCTATTTCTCTCTCTATTTAACTTAGTTTTTGTTTTACTTATTGTAGAATTCTATTACTAGGAGATGTGTATTTAAGATTGTTATGTCTTACTGATGAATTAGCTTTTTATTTTAATAAAATCTCCCAATTTTATTTATGGTAATATTTCTTGTTTTGAAATCTACTTTGTCTGATATTAGTTAAAACTGAAGGTGAAAGTAAAGCATTTTAAATAAGTGAAAACTGGGATCATTTCTACAGCACTAGAAATTGCTAAAGAAGTTCTAGAAGGTAAAACTACTCTACTACTCTATTCTACTCTAGTGTAGAGTTTGCATGGACATGAGTTTGAGCAAACTCTAGGAGATCATGAAGGACAGGGAAGATTGCAGTCCATGGGGTCACAAAGAGTCCGACCTGATTGAGTGACTGAACAACAAATGTTATATCTTTTCTTATACTCATTCTTTCAATTCATCTGTGTATTTTTATTTCAGTTTGTTTATATTCATTCTGACAACATCTGCCTTTTCATTGACCTATTTAGTACTGCAGACCCTTGAACAACATAGGTTTGAACTGTGCAGGTCCTCCTACAGATGGAATTTTTTCAACACATATACTACTATATTTATAATCTGAGATTGGCTGAATTTGCAAATGTTGAACTACAGATACAAAGTGCCAACTGTTGGACTTCCCTTGGCACAATAGATATGAATCTGTCTACCAAGATAGAGAACATGAGTTTGATCCCTGGTCCTGGAAGATTCCAAAAGTCATGAAGCAACTATGCCCATGTGCCACAACTACTGAGCCACCACTCCAGAGCCTGTGAGCTGCAACTACTGAGCCTCTGTGCCACAGTGACCGAAGCCCACACACTCTAGGGCCTGTGAACCACAACCACTGAGCTTGTTTGTCTCAACTAATGAAGCCCACGCACCCTAGAGCCTGCACATCGAAACTGCTGAGCACACGTGCAGCAGCTATGGAACCCTGAGTGCCAAAATCATGTGCTCTGCAATCAGAGAAGCCATTGCAGTGATAAGCCCATGCACCGCAAAAGAGTAGTCTCTGCTCACTGCAACTAAAAGTCTGTGAGCAGCAGTGGAGACCCAGCACAACCAAAAGTAAATACAATTAATAAATGAAATTTTATTTTAAAAGTGCCAGTTGTAAAGTTATATGTGGATTTTCAACTGCTGGGATGGGGTAGGGGTAGGGAGTGTTTGAGTACCCTTAATCCCCATGTCATTTAAGGGTCAACCATATATCTAGTTTGAATGTAGTTCTTCATACAATTGAATTTAAGTCTAATGTTTTGCTATTTTTTTCTATTTGTCTCATTTGCTAGCTATTCCTCTGTTCCTTTTTTCCTTAAGTATTAATGTATTTCTTAAATATTAATACTGAAATATTTTTACTGTTTTATTTCTGTATTGTTTTCATAGATATGCCTGATTGCATTATTCTTTTCATTATTGTTCTATGAATATGCATTCTTATTACAATCTTTCTCAGTTAAAATTGTACCACTTCTTGTTAAACAAAGACATCTCATAACAGTACACTTACACTTATCTTTCTATATGCTATAGCTGTCATGTATATGATACCTATATACATTATTAGCCTCTCAATATTATATCATAATATTTTATTTAGTATATCCTTTAAAATAACTGAAAGAAAAACAAGGTATCTTTATTTACCCATATATTATTATGTCCAGTGATCTTCAGTATTTTCTATAAATCTATAGCTTGAATCTGGTGCCATATTCCTTCAACCTTAAGAACTTCCTTTAGCATTTTTGATAGTGTATAATTATCTCAATTTTCAATTATCTGAAAATATATTCACATACATATAATTTCTGAATGGTATTTTTTCCTGGACCTAGAATTCTAACTTAACACTAAAAATGCCATTTAACTCTGTTCTGGTCTCCATCATTTTTTATTAAAAGTCAGTGAAATTATTATTGTTCCCTTACATGTAGTATACCACTTTTACTGGTGACTATCAAGATTTATTTATCTTCGGTTTTAAAGATTCACTTCTGGTGTACTTAGATTTGGTATTCTTTTCATTTATCTTGCTTGAGATTCACTGAGATTCTTGGATCTCTGTATTTTTCATTAATTTGGCCAATACATCTCCAGATATTTTGTGATACATTCTGTTCTCTATTTGAGACTCCAATCACTTGGAAATTAGACTTCTTATATTGTGTATAAATCATTGAGATTTTTCTTTTTCCTGTTCTTAGATCAGTATAAATTATTGAATCTGACCTTCAAGTTAACGAATCCTTTCTTTTACCAACTCCTGTTTGCTGTTGAGCAAATTAGTAAATTTTCCATTTCAAATATGTTAACTTTCTGTTCTATAAGTTCTTATTACAGTTTTCATTTCTTTACTGAAATTCCACATCTGTTTGCTCATCAAGAGCATATTTTCCTATAAATCTTTGAATCTATGTATATACTGCCTTTTTTTTAAGCACCTGACTACTAATTTGGGCCATCTTAAAATTGACTTCTATAGACTATTTTTCTCTTAATCATGGAGCCATATTTTTACGTTTATTTCACTGTTGAGCATTTAATTGTATACTGGACATTGTGGAAGATACATTATAGAAATTCTTGGATTCATTAATCTTGGTGCACTTGCTATCTTTGAGTTGGCACAATTGTCAGTAAATCTCCCTATAGCACAGTGTTTTGACTTGCCAAATTCATTCACCTTGACCTGGCCCAAACAATACATGAAAGAATGATGTCACCAGCTAAGTTAGGCCATTTTCTTCTCTGAGGTTCTACAGTACTCTGTGTATAGCACTAATCACACCGTATTAAGACAGGTTGCAAAAAGATGATGAGTTACTTAAGAGAAGCCAAGTTAAGTGAACGTTGCTCAGTCATGTCTGACTCTTGGCAACCCCATGGACTATATTGACCATGGAATTCTCCAGGCCAGAATACTAGAGTGGGTAGCCTTTCACTTCTCCAAAGGATCTTCCCAACCCAGGGATCAAACTCAGGTGTCCCACATTGCAGGTGAATTCTTTACCAGCTGAGCCACAAGGGAAGCCCAAGAATACTGGAGTGGGTACCTATCCCTTTTCCAGTGGATCTTCCTGACCCAGGAATTGAACTGTGGTCTCCTGCATCATAGGTGGATTCTTTACTAAATGAGCTATCAGGGAAGCCTTAAGAGAAGGAAGGCTTAAGAAGAAGGAAGACTTAAGAAAAGGGCTCACGTCTAGTCTCTTCAGTTCAGTTCAGTCGCTCAGTCATGTCCGACTCTTTGTGACCCCATGAATTGCAGCACGCCATACCTCCCTGTCCATCACCATCTCCCGGAGTTCACTCAGACTCATGGCCATCGAGTCCGTGATGCCATCCAGCCATCTCATCCTCGGTCGTCCCCTTCTCCTCCTGCCCCCAATCCCTCCCAGCATCAGAGTCTTTTCCAGTGAGTCAACTCTTTGCATGAGGTGGCCAAAGTACTGGAGTTTCAGCTTCAGCATCACTCCTTCCAAAGAAATCCCAAGGTTGATCTCCTTCAGAATGGACTGGGTGGATCTCCTTGCAGTCCAAGGGACTCTCAAGAGTCTTCTCCAACACCACAGTTCAAAAGCTTCAGTTCTTCAGTGCTCAGCCTTCACAGTCCAACTCTCACATCCATACATGACCACAGGAAAAACCATAGCCTTGATNTTTTTTTTTTTTTTTTAAACAAACCAACTCTACCCTTACAAAAGTTAGCCCCTTCAGCCATATCATCTGTGTCCCCTGATGTTGCTGTCATCCTGCGGGGCGGGGGTTGGTGGCGGGGAGTGCTCCACCTTGGCCATGCAATTTGGTGTCCTCAAACTCAGAGAAATTCTTTGGTCGTCCTATCCAGCCACTGCTGGTCCTTAGGGCCCCGTCTAAAGACCCTCAGACCTTCCCGCCCCTGTCCTTGGTGGAGTTGCTGTGGAAACTGAGAACTGTATGCCTGCCTGCTAACTCACTTAAGTCGTGTCGGACTCTTTGCGACCCCATGGACTGTAACCCGCCAGGCCCTTCTGTCCATGGGGATTCTCCAGGCAAGAATACTGGAGTCGGTTGCCATTTCCTTCTCCAGAGAACTGTATTCTTGCCCTTAACTTCCGCTCCACCCATCTTGTGAAAGAGTTCCCCCTAGTGGACAATCAATGCACATGCAAGCTCTGAATTCCCAGGGACACAAAGACTGTTTTGAAAGCGCCTGGTGAAAAAAAAAAAGGCAGAGTAATTATTTCATTCAGCAGATGTTTCTTGTACCCTGTTATGAGTCTGGCTGATCTGAAATCATTTTGAGGTGCACAGTTTCGCTGTTATCACACGAGCAGACATCAAACCAAGAAGGCAGTCCAGAGCTTCAGGCCCCTGCGGCCTCTGACAGAGTAGGTTGTTATGTAATAAAAACAGGGGGACTCAAGATGGGGTCCAATATGGGAAAAGGCTAGGCCAGTTCAGCTCTGGAGGGCTCTATTGGAAAAACTGAAGCTAAGCCATTTTTTCGATAAATTTATTCAACAAACTTATAGTGCGTACCACCCTTTTTTTGCCAGGCCCTGAGCTGGAGAAAGAGATGAATCAGACCCTATCCCAGGCCTGAAACTGCTCACTAATACAATGTGCATGGGAGGACTCCCTCTCTCATCCACTCAGCAGACATGTACCCAGGACCTAACCTACGCTGGGGACTGTGCTGAGGGTATTAGGAGCAAGCGACGCGAGCTACAAGAAAACTGTTCACTGTCTTTGTAAAGGGCGGTATATTCTGGAGAGAACTGCTCCAGGGGAGGGAGGTGCTGGAGGGGAGAGAGGTGCAAGGTGGGAAAAAGGAAGCAGGCTGACGTTTGGATAGGGTTGAAGGCAGGTCTGGAAAGGCCTCAGTGAAGAAAGCTTAAGCTGGGAAGTGATGGATGAGTGGGGGTGGTCACTTTGCCACGTGGAGGTGGGGCGAGGGGAGGGAGGTCACAGAGTCACAAGCAATCTAGTCTTCTCCGGGTTTTATGATTAAGTCTCCTGACATGATTCTACCGCCAGCTCACCCTTGCTCCAGTGCCAGCTACAACTCTCTCCTGCGCCTGACCTTGACCTAGGTGCCTCCACCACTCCACTCCCTCACCGGTGACTCCTCCCCAGCTAGGAGACTTTGCTCCAGCTGGAACCAATTCCAACATGGCACTGCTAATCAACATAGGCGCCCATGTATCCCTGCAGGGGTCAAACAAATACAAAGTAGACAGTGCTGCTGAAGGCAAGATAAGACAGACATTCAATGTCAACACTGCTTCTGAAAAAATAATCTAGGTTGGGAGTGAACCCCAGGCTCTCACATGCATACCTTAACCCCAGTGCCTGTATACCCTTTCTGCCCCACCCCCCAGGCTTCCTGGACCTGGGGGTTCAGCCTGTCCTCCTGGACACAGGTGGCTCTTACTGTCTGGTGGGCCTCTCTGCACTGGCCTCCTTAGCCGGACCCATTCCCTCTTCATGTACCATTTTATTCTCCACACCTAGGTGGTCCCCAGTCATGTCCCTCCTCTTTCTTGCCGCTCTCTGCCCAGCTAGATCAGCACAGTCCATTTTGCTGTCTGAACAAAGGCCTTCCAGCTGGCCTCCAGCCTCTCGTCTCCCTGCAGTGCTGGCTCGTGATGCCATCTGGCATTCTAGGAACTCCACAATCTGGTCCTGGCCTACCTTCCTAGGTCTTCCTGGAGTGAGACCTCTACCAAACCTCCACCACATGGCCTCCCTGCCATTCCCTAGACACATCGTGTACTTCCCTGTGTCTAGGCCTTTACACCAGGCTCCTTTCCAGAATGCTCTTCTCCTCTTTCTACCTTCCCTAATCCTTCCCATCTCGAAGGCTCAGCTCAGATATCACCTTCTCAGAGAATCCTCTTTGATTTCTCCTGTTGAAAACAGAATCTCCCTTTTCTGAACCATTGTAGGAGCAGGGAAGAAAAATAATATCTTATAAACACCTGCCATGTGCTACATTTTGAAACCACAGGCTTTGGAGCCAGACGGCTCTGATTTGAATCTGGTTAGCTGTATAAACGTGTGTAACAGCATCTTTCATCTCTCTGTGCTTCAGTGCTTTCGCTTGAAAAATATAAAAATGCCAAACCTCACCATTCATTCATTTGAACATCTAATATGTGCCAGAATCTATACTCTTGTGGTTATTTTGAGAATTAAATGGAATGATGCATGGAAAGTGGTTGGCGCATAGGTGACCCCAATAAATAAAAACCTATTAATACTACCATTATTCAATCTAGTTTCTTAGAAGAACAGTCTTCAGGGTGATTTCTATTGGAGGGGATGTGCCACATAAGTCCGGGAACCAGAGCCAGCCCTGGACCCAGAAAGATTTTAACAACTGCGAGAGCATGTGGCTGATTCCTAGTGCAGAACGTGACTGTCATTTTCTGCATAACTTGCCCATCAGTACCAAGGCAGCACCTTCCGTCTGCCGAGGCTGTCTCAGACACTCAATAAGGCTCTTTGTGAATAGGAGAAAACGTCTCAGTGCCAGTCTGCCCAGTTCTCGTGGCCACCTTCGGCCATCTGGAGCAGACCCGGCCATCTCCCTTACCTTCATACTGGACTTCCAAGTGCATCGTGCATAGCACCTTCAGCACGCAGTCCACGATGCTGGGGTGTGTGGTCCCGATGATTGACTGGCAAGACAGACAGGGGACAAGGTGGTTACTTTTTCCATCTAGTCCACTGGGAGAAGTGAAAAGCTGACTTTCAAATAGCCAGGCAGCCTGGCTGAATGGGGAGTTAGGGGGTACGGGTGAGCAGCAGTGAGTCACGGGGCCTTGGCCCCCACAATGAAGAGGTTCATTTCTTCTGGAGAGGAGGCGAGGAGATGGGCAGCCGGAAATGTCCCTAGAATCTGCCAAGGTTGCCACTGGGCCACCTGGCTCAGGAGGCACTCAGTGGAGGCTAGCCGGCCATTGCTAGAAGAGCAGACACCAGTTGGCCATCTGGGATGGGCACAGGCCCGAGAGAAGGGAACTCATCTAAGACCCTAAGTCTCTTCTTCAGCAAGACCTCAACAATCAGGCAGCCCCCCCCCGCCCCTTCTGCATCTTCCCTCTGCCTGTAGATAGGGTTCCTGTGCTTCGGCAGTAAACATCCTCTCGCTCACCCAGCTTCAATGCAACTGTCTTTCAACTCTGTCTCTTCTCACTACTGCTCGCTGCCTCTTTACACCTAAGCTTCCGAGGGGAAGCCACATCTCTGTCCTCCATGCATCCTTTGATAGGCGGCTATAATTTTTGTTTTCCTGCCATTGGATAGTCCCCCAATTCACCAAAACTTTTCCTGCTGGGCCCAGCTTTCTGTTGTACCCACACAATCTCTCTACTGCATTTGAGCCAGCCGATCACGTCCTGCTTCTTGAAACTCCTTTCCATTCATTTTCACAGATCTGTGTTTTTCTGTTCTCCTTTTATGGCTTCTGGTTCTTTTTCAAAGAGGAAGCATGGTATACGGAGAGAATAAGGTCTTGAGGTAGAGCTGGATTTAACAGTCACTTAGTAAATATCTTCCGTGTGTGGTCTTGACTAAGTCACTGAACATCCTTCTAATGCTTGGTTCCATCACCCGTCAAGGGGATGATAGTCCTTGTCTTCATCAGCCATTATGAAGACTGAAAGAGACAGTGTAAGTAAAGCCCCGAGCACAGTGAAGGAGGCGCTTAAAACATGGGAACTGGAAATAATAGTGCTAATCAGATGTTTTACTGGTCTTCTTCCCGAGCTCATCTCTTAAATGTTGGTGGTGTTCCTTCTCTTCTTACTTGGTACACTCTACCTGGGTGATCTTATTTACTTCTACTCTTTCAGATACCACTTCTCCACTCAGAAACTCCAACAAAAGGCCATCTTCATTTCAGGTCTCTCTGGAGCCTCAGACTTTAATTTCCTGCTGTCCTGAGGGCATCTCTACTAGATGTCCCCAGCAGTGATTCCTCAATGCAGCTAGGAATCATCATTGCCTGGGGAAACTTAAAAGCCCCCTGAAAGCTGTCAGATTCTCTCGGAGCGGGGCTCAGGAGTTAGTATTATTTGCACAAGTGACCCATCTATATCTTTTGCAACTAACTTGGCCTGCTGCTCACGTCGGCCCTTGGGAACCATTGAGACTCATCAAGTTTATTGGGTTAAAACCTAATTCCTCCAAAATCAAATCATGTTTCCTGTTCTCTTGGTGGCATACAACTCACCCACAAAGTCCAAAACTGGTGTCTTCTTGATGGCCTTTCTTTTTTAAGATTTTTTTTTTTAAGGTGGACCATTTAAGAGCGATGGGTCTTCATGGCTGTGGGGCTTCCTTTAGCTGTGCTGAGTACTCCTCGTTGCGGTACTTGGGCTTCTCATTACGGTGGCTTGTGGCAGAGCTTGGGCTTTAGGAGGCACAGGCTTCAGTAGTTGTGGCTCTCGGGCCCTAGAGCGCTGACTCAGTAGCTGTAGTGCATGGGCTTACTCTCCTCGAGGCATGTGGATTCCTCATGGCTGAGGGATTGAACCTGTGGCCCCTGCACTGACAGGCGGATTCTTAACCACTGAACCACCAGGGAACTCCCTAAAGTCTTTATTGAATTTGCTACAATATTGTTTCTGTTTTATGTTTTGCTTTTTGGCCATGAGGCATGTGGGATCTTAGCTCACCAACTAGGGCTCAAACCCCCACTCCTTGCACTGGAAGGTGAAGTCCCAACCACTGGACCACCAGAGAAGTCCCTCTTTGATCTTTTAGTTGTCTCTCTGCCTGCAGCCCCTCCTGGAGCTGTACTGAGAGCTTTAGATAGTTCATCTCAAAACCTCTCTTGCAGGCATGGTGTCCCCGCCTCACTAGGCATGGTGTCTTCGTGAGCTCATCACCATGCCCCCAAACTGACTTTTCTGTATGACAGGGTACCCAGAGGAAGGCAGAAGCCAATGAAAGAATTGGAGTGTTCCCATGCACTGGAGGTCTGGCTCCCTTCTTCACTTACATGCAGCCTACAACGGCACCCTGCTTCTTTCCCTATCAAATTGACTCCTTTAATCTTTTCTACGGTCTTTCCATCATCCTTGTTTCTTGTCTCAACCACTTTTAAGTCTGCCAACATCTTTCTGATCCTTAAGTAAACAGGACAAATCAGTCTGCTGGGAGACATGAACCCTCTGCCCTGCTCTGGCCTTCTGGAAGTAACGCTGATTGAACAGCCGACAGGCAGTGGGAGGTTGATCTCTGTTTCTCATGCCTGTGTGGAGTGCAGCTGTGGAAGGTAATTGTTAGATTACTGAGTTGGAATCAGAATCACTGGAGCGTGCGGCCTGGGCTTACCTGGGCAGTCCTGAGTGTCTGCAGGGCCAGCTGCTGAGCTTTTGGGGACGCACAGGGCAGCAGAGCTATCAGGCCTTTGTACACTTGATTCTGGTACTTGGGATTACCATGGATCAAAGAATCCAACAGGACCTGCACTTCTTCCTGAGTCTCTTCTGACTTGGACTTTGCCAAAAATTCTGCTATGGATCGTACACCTGAGCAAAGGAGAGAGGAGATGCTAGATGGGAAGGGCTTTATGAAAA
Source organism: Neotragus pygmaeus (assembly GCA_006410875.1). Lineage (NCBI taxonomy): Eukaryota > Metazoa > Chordata > Mammalia > Artiodactyla > Bovidae > Neotragus > Neotragus pygmaeus. Next base: position 303,231 of record SJYV01010157.1, on the reverse strand, counting down.
GTATCCTCACTTGAGGTTATATAACATGAGATAATAGTAATAAGATCTATTTAACCAGACCTGTTCAAAGCAAAATCGAGGCTTTGTTCTCATGTTGCATCATTGTTTTTTTCATCTCATGGTTATGTGTCCGGAGGATTTTGTTTCAACCTAGACATGTTAGCTTGTCAAAATCTGTTTTCAAATTTAAAATGGCTCTGCAAACAAATAAAACTTGCCTGTTTGATGGTTGTATGATAACTAACATATAGGTAGCAGTCAGCATTAAATGTTTTAACAAATTTTACTATATTTAGTCCTGGAAACTACACTGAGAGAGAGGTGTTAGTCCCATTTTATGAATAAATACACCAAAGCTCAGAAAGACATGAGGGAAGGGCAGTGAGGGATGCACTTTAGAGAGGGGTACGTGGAGACTCTGCATGTCTCAAGCAGAGTGCTTGGGGAACATCCTGAAATGACTGGGTGACTTCCTATCCTAACTGCCCTGGAAGCTCTTTGAGGATAAGGACTGCATTTTATTTAGCTTTGTATTCCCAGCACCTTAGTGTATGCATGCATGCTCAGTTGCTTCAGTTGCGTCTGACTCTTTGCAACCCTATGGACTATAGTCCACCAGGTTCCTCTATCCATGGGATTCTCCAGGCAAGAATAATGAGTGGCTTGCCATGCCCTTCTCCAAAGGATCTTCCCAACCCAGGGATTGAACCTGCATTTCCTGTATTGCAGGTGGATTCCTTATCATTGAGCCACCAGGGAAGCCCAATTTAGTGTATACCTAGCACCATATTCAACAATTTTAGTTCAATTTTATTTCTAGAATTATTCCCAAATGACTCAATAACTCTTTGCTGAATGGATGCATGAAAGAGGATATATTTGAAATGAAGTATTTCCAAAACCACCACAAAAAGATTTGAGCAAATGATGAATCAGGAAAGTCATAAGTCTCGGTCTTCTGGTGGTGAATATGGATGGGAGCTAAGTGAGTCCACTCTACAGAATGCTTCCTGTGCAGCCAGGTCCCGGGGGCATTTTCTTCTAGCAGTTCTGGGGGTCCCCAGGGAGATGGGGGGGGAGTGACACCGTCATCCTACATGATACCCACCGTAGCTTTCACAGATGAGCTCCTTGTACTTCCTGCCGGAGTTTGCAATCACCTGAAGTAGCTTAATGGATTCCTTCTTGTCCTCCTCCTTGATCTTATTCAGCCCAAGTATTTCCAAGAGTGTTAGGACCCCTCCAACCTCAAGAAACTCTATGAGGTATCGATTACTGTCCAGAGAAATAGAAAAGTAGAAATAAGACACTTGTCAAGTTCCTTAGCACTAACCTTTCTAAGGTTATGATGCTTTTGAACTGTGGTTTTGGAGAAGACTCTTGAGAGTCTCTTGGACTGCAAGGAGATCCAACCANCAACCACTTTTAAGTCTGCCAACATCTTTCTGATCCTTAAGTAAACAGGACAAATCAGTCTGCTGGGAGACATGAACCCTCTGCCCTGCTCTGGCCTTCTGGAAGTAACGCTGATTGAACAGCCGACAGGCAGTGGGAGGTTGATCTCTGTTTCTCATGCCTGTGTGGAGTGCAGCTGTGGAAGGTAATTGTTAGATTACTGAGTTGGAATCAGAATCACTGGAGCGTGCGGCCTGGGCTTACCTGGGCAGTCCTGAGTGTCTGCAGGGCCAGCTGCTGAGCTTTTGGGGACGCACAGGGCAGCAGAGCTATCAGGCCTTTGTACACTTGATTCTGGTACTTGGGATTACCATGGATCAAAGAATCCAACAGGACCTGCACTTCTTCCTGAGTCTCTTCTGACTTGGACTTTGCCAAAAATTCTGCTATGGATCGTACACCTGAGCAAAGGAGAGAGGAGATGCTAGATGGGAAGGGCTTTATGAAAAGTATCCTCACTTGAGGTTATATAACATGAGATAATAGTAATAAGATCTATTTAACCAGACCTGTTCAAAGCAAAATCGAGGCTTTGTTCTCATGTTGCATCATTGTTTTTTTCATCTCATGGTTATGTGTCCGGAGGATTTTGTTTCAACCTAGACATGTTAGCTTGTCAAAATCTGTTTTCAAATTTAAAATGGCTCTGCAAACAAATAAAACTTGCCTGTTTGATGGTTGTATGATAACTAACATATAGGTAGCAGTCAGCATTAAATGTTTTAACAAATTTTACTATATTTAGTCCTGGAAACTACACTGAGAGAGAGGTGTTAGTCCCATTTTATGAATAAATACACCAAAGCTCAGAAAGACATGAGGGAAGGGCAGTGAGGGATGCACTTTAGAGAGGGGTACGTGGAGACTCTGCATGTCTCAAGCAGAGTGCTTGGGGAACATCCTGAAATGACTGGGTGACTTCCTATCCTAACTGCCCTGGAAGCTCTTTGAGGATAAGGACTGCATTTTATTTAGCTTTGTATTCCCAGCACCTTAGTGTATGCATGCATGCTCAGTTGCTTCAGTTGCGTCTGACTCTTTGCAACCCTATGGACTATAGTCCACCAGGTTCCTCTATCCATGGGATTCTCCAGGCAAGAATAATGAGTGGCTTGCCATGCCCTTCTCCAAAGGATCTTCCCAACCCAGGGATTGAACCTGCATTTCCTGTATTGCAGGTGGATTCCTTATCATTGAGCCACCAGGGAAGCCCAATTTAGTGTATACCTAGCACCATATTCAACAATTTTAGTTCAATTTTATTTCTAGAATTATTCCCAAATGACTCAATAACTCTTTGCTGAATGGATGCATGAAAGAGGATATATTTGAAATGAAGTATTTCCAAAACCACCACAAAAAGATTTGAGCAAATGATGAATCAGGAAAGTCATAAGTCTCGGTCTTCTGGTGGTGAATATGGATGGGAGCTAAGTGAGTCCACTCTACAGAATGCTTCCTGTGCAGCCAGGTCCCGGGGGCATTTTCTTCTAGCAGTTCTGGGGGTCCCCAGGGAGATGGGGGGGGAGTGACACCGTCATCCTACATGATACCCACCGTAGCTTTCACAGATGAGCTCCTTGTACTTCCTGCCGGAGTTTGCAATCACCTGAAGTAGCTTAATGGATTCCTTCTTGTCCTCCTCCTTGATCTTATTCAGCCCAAGTATTTCCAAGAGTGTTAGGACCCCTCCAACCTCAAGAAACTCTATGAGGTATCGATTACTGTCCAGAGAAATAGAAAAGTAGAAATAAGACACTTGTCAAGTTCCTTAGCACTAACCTTTCTAAGGTTATGATGCTTTTGAACTGTGGTTTTGGAGAAGACTCTTGAGAGTCTCTTGGACTGCAAGGAGATCCAACCAGTCCATCCTAAAGGAAATTAGTCCTGAATATTTATTGGAAGGACTGATGCTGAAGCTGAAACGCCAATACCTTGGGCACCTGATGTGAAGAACTGACTCTTTGGAAAAGACCCTGATGCTGGGAAAGATTGAAGGTAGGAGAAGGGGACAACAGAGGATGAGATGGCTGGATGGCATCACTGACTTGATGGACATGAGTTTGAGCAAGCACTGGGATTTGGTGATGGACAGGGAAGCTTGGCATGCTAAAGTCCATGGGGTCACAAAGAGTTGGACATGACTGAACTGAAATGAATCTTTCTAAGAGATCTCAAGGACCTTTCTTCATATTGTCTTCCTATCTAGGAAATGTTCATGGATAAAGTGATACAATAGTTAGGAAATTATTCCTCCCAGAAGGAAATGTGAAAGTCAAATACAATGGCCATTTCCTGTGCTTGACTTTCCAGCATCTGTGTCTCTTCTTGAAAGAACATCTCAACTGTCCCTTGGGGAATCACCCCTCCACCTCTCATGAGCCACGTGGTTTTGGGAGGGTGAGCAGATGACAAAGAGTATGCCATCCTCTGACTGTAGTAATTGATTTGGGGCCAGGCATATGACCTAAGTTGGTCTAATGAGGTTCAGGATTTTCTTGGGAATCCTTGGGAAATACATGCTTTCTTTTTTTCACATGTTTTCTTAAAAAGTTTTTTTGGGGGGGTTGCACTTCATAGAATGTGGAATCCTAGTTCCCTGACCAGGGATCAAATCTGTGCCCCCTTGCATTGGAAGTATGGAGTCCTAACCACTGGGAAGCCAGGGAAGTCCTACATGCTCTATTTTTGATGTGACTGAGCTAGAAGGATGCAAGTCTGGAGCGTCTGAAGACCACAGCACATGGAGGTCTATGAATATAGAGGAGAACAGAGCTGAGAAATGAAGAAAAAGCAGGAGTGACTAACAACTGATATTTTTTGAGGCCTTGGATCTAGTGAACCTGGACAAATGGATTTCCATCCTCCGGACATTTCAGTTAAGTGGGCTAATAATGTTTACATTTTCCTTATAAGAGTTGTGTCCAGCTCTTTGCGACCCCATGGACTATATAGTCCATGGAATTCTCTAGGCCAGAATACTGGTGGCCTTTCCCTCCTCCAGGGGATAGTCCCAACCCAGGGATTGAACCCAGGTCTCCCTCATTGCAGGCAAGTTTCTTTACCATCTGAGCCATCAGGGAAGCCCAGGTCCAGTACAAGTTAGTTTCCTATAATTAACAACCAAGAAGATGCTGACTAGCAAAGTATCAATGAAGCACATGAAATGGAGAAGCAACTAGACCAGGACCACAGGTGCCACCACTCCTGGGTCCATCTTGAGGGCTACCAGGTACCCACTGATAAAAGGAAGTCAAGGTCCCATGGGGTGAGACTGCCAAGGACACCATGAGCCTGGTAGGCAAGTGAGACTCCAGAATCCCTCTAGAACAGAACTCACCTGCTTACAGCTGATAAGAAGACGCCAATGGACCTGAGCAGCTTATCTAAAGGCGAACCAGTCATGTAGCTGTACGACAAGTTAAAGAGTGAATTTCAGGGTGGTTTTCCATCCCATGTCTGATCCCTGATACCACCTATGGCCCAGGATGACCAACAGCTGAACTGTGTCCTTTATCTGAGAGGGACTACTAGGTTGAAGGAACAGGTGGATGAGGGGTGCCGGCAGGCATGTTCATGGTTCTCCAGGAAGCTCTTCTTGGGCAGTTCAACCACTCTGGCCCTGATGGGCTCTCTAGAGAGTAAGAGGCTCTGATGAATAGAAGGTGCAGGAAGAATGCTAGGGGTCAATTTCACAATCCTCCCTATGACATGACCATCGTACCCTTGGGTCTCAGCACAGTTCATTACTTTGTGCCTCATTCTTGGACTTCTCTAAAAAATAATCAGCTTCATCATTAATTTTCAATTTTGCCTTGCTCAAAGCTTTATACTGGAGGTCACTGTCTTTATGAAGAATTGTGTGTCTTCCTAATAAGAACAATAGGAGATGGTGGAAAAAATTAAACTCTGATTTAAAAGAACCTCAGTACTTAATGTTATTTTTTAATGTGAGCTTTTGCAAAAAGCTTCAATGTAATAAAGTACCCAGAGCACGCATCAGCTTGGATGCAAGGTATGAAATCAAGCCACAACAGAAGAGGAACCAGTCAACAATTACTAGGCTCATAACACATCACGGGCTCTTAAAACACTTAAGAAATTAGCTGAAATTATTGCAGCTCATGGAGGATGACTGAGAGCTTCCAAGACTGATAAAGGCTAATGTAATGGGTTGGAGGTAATGGTGCTTTGTTGGGAAGGGAGGGTGCATGAGGCAAATTATCTCTGCTGCACCCTGGTTCCCAGGGTGCCAATAGAAGTAGAGACAGATTGGCTCATTAGGAAAGGCTCTTTACTGCAAAAACAGTGTTTGCTCTGGAGCCAGGCTCCCCTGCCTGCTGCCATTGAAGCTGGGGGCCAGGCTACCAGCTCATCACCCTGCTTCCCTGAAACCCCCACCCCCATTCCTGCCCCGTGCCTCCTCAGTGCGGGCTGACCAACTTTTGGCAGCTTCTTTTTCCTCTGTCCCAGGCTAGCCTTATTATCATAACCACTCACTATATGTATTTCTGGTCCATTATTTCCAGCAATTAGTTCCAGAAGTTTGCCACTTCTGCCAAGCTATCAGCGGGAGCTAGCAAGTGCTAAGCATTCGTTGTGTGCCAGGCCCTGTGCTAAGGGCTTTGCCTGCCTGGTCTCAGTTAGCTGCCACTGCACCCTGCAGTAGATGCTATCAGTGTTTCTACCTTCTTCATGAGGAGGTAATGCAGACAGGTTATAATGACCTGTCCAAGGTCCCCAAGTTCACTGATGGAACTGGTATTTGAACCTAGGCAGCCTAACTCAGAGTCCGAGTTCTTATTGTCAGGCCATCCTGCCCGGACGGTCTCTATAGATGGTGTTGGAAGTGGGACCGTGGCAGGGAGACCCTGAGGTAGAGTGGATGGTGTCTGGATTTGGGGCCAGTGTTTATCTGTGTAGCTGTGCTGTGCAGTGCTTAGTCGCTCAGTCATGTCTAAGTCTTTGCAACCCCATGGACTGTAGCCCTCCAGGCTCCTCAGTCCATGGGGATTCTCCAGGCAAGAATACTGGAGTGGGTTGCCATGCCCTCCCCATCTCTGTGCCTACTAGTAAATTATTCAACCTTTTCAAGGCTCATCCTTCTAATCTATACAACGGGTCAATACCAACCACCTATTAGGCTTGGTGTGAGGCTCAAATGAGATATTCGTATAGTACACAGAGTTCAGTGTTTAGAGCATAAAAAGACTCAATATATGGTAACTAATCATTTTTGTCATTATAATATATACATCCTTAATTTTACTGATCAGTTCTGGAAGTTCAAGTTTAAAAAAGGGGTTTGAAGCTAATGTGGAAGGAGGTGGCAGTCAATTTTATAAAACATGATGCTGCTGTATTGATTTGTTTTCCTTCAAATCCACCATAACTGGAGGGCTGGAGAGTAGTGGGGTGGGGGTGGGGCTCACTGATTCAAAATACAGCATTTTGAAGAGACATTCAAAATGCTATATGTCTTCAGCCAGTCTGTTTTCTCTGTTGTATGACAAGGTCACAAAAAAGTTAGGAAATTATAAATTTCAGGTGTAGAAACTGAATATACACCTATATATTAAAAGCGTGGTGCAGGAGTTCCCTAGTAGTTAAGACTCCACACTTTCACTGCTGTGGCCTGGGTTCAGTCTCTGGTTGGGAAATGAGATCCCACGAGCTGTGCAGCGTGACAAAACAAACAAACAAACACGTTGTTTATTCAATAAGCATTCAAATAGCATTGAGTGTCCACTAAATGTCTGGTGCTCTGATTGATACTTAGGATATGGAGAAAAATGCTACAGTGCCTCAGTTAACCAGTGCAATGACTGAGGAAGAGAAGAGGGCTGAAGAGAGAATTCTTGGAATCACTAACATTCAAGGGGTAGTAGAACTTACAGATGGTCAAGCTGGATTTAGAAAAGGCAGAGGAACCAGAGATCAAGTTGCCAACATCCACTGGATCAACGAAAAGGCAAGAGAGTTCCAGAAAAACATCTACTTCTGCTTTATTGACTGCGCCAAAGCCTTTGACTGTGTGGATCATAACAAACTGTGGAAAATTCTTCAAGAGATGGGCATACCAGACCACCTGACCTGCCTCCTGAGAAATCTGTATGCAGGTCAAGAAGCAATGGTTAGAATGAGACATGGAACAACAGACTGGTTCCAAATTGGGAAAAGAGTACATCAAGGCTGTATATTGTCACCCTGTTTATTTAATTTATATGCAGAATTTATCATGCAAAATGCCAGGCTGGATGAAGCACAAGCTGGAGTGAAGATTGCTGAGAGAAATATCAATAACCTCAGATATGCAGATGACACCACCATTATGGCAGAAAGCAAAGAGGAACTAAAGAGCTTCTTGATGAAAGTGAAAGAGGAGAGTGAAAAAGTTGGCTTAAAACTCAACATTCAGAAAATGAAGATCATGGCATCTGGTCCCATCACTTCATGGCAAACAATGGAAACAATGACAGACTTTATTTTGGGGGGCTCCAAAATCACTGTAGATAGTGACTGCAGCCTTGAAATTAAAAGACACTTGCTTCTTGGAAGAAAAGCTATGACCAACCTAGACAGTATATTGAAAAGTGGAGACATTACTTTGCTGACAAAGTTCTGTCTAGTTAAAGCTATGGTTTTTCCAGTAGTCATCTATGGATGTGAGAGTTGGACTATAAAGAAAGCTGAGTGCCAAAGAATTTTGTTTTTGAACTGTGGTGTTGGAGAAGACTCTTGAGAGTCCCTTGGACTGCAAGGAGATCAAACCAGTCAATCCTAAAGGAAATCAGTCCTGAATATTCATCAGAAGGACTGATGCCAAAGCTGAAGCTCCAATACTTTGGCTACCTGAAGCAAAGAACTGACTCATTGGAAAAGACCTTGATTTAGGGAAATATTGAAGCAGGAGGAGAAGGGGCTGACAGAGGATGGCATCACCAACTTGATGGACATGAGTTTGAGCAAGCTCTGGGAGTTGATGATAGACAGGGAAGCCTGGTGTGCTGCAGTCCATGGGGGTTGCAAAGATTTGGACACGACTGAGCAGCTGAACTGAACTGAGGAAAGACTCTGTAATGATTACTGAGGAACAGTGATAGGAGAAGGGAGAGGAGAGGAGAGCTTTAAAAGGGGCAGTGGTCAAACAGAGCCAGGGCTCGGGTATGAGGCGAGTGGTTCACTTTCTTCTGGTAGGATTTTTTTTTTTTTTTGCATGCTACGTGGCTTGCAGGATCTCAGTTCCTTGAGCAGGGATTGAACCCACACCCTGGGCAGTGAAAGTGTATAATCCTAACCTAAGTGCCAGGGAATTCCCTGAAGTATGAAATTTAAGGGGCCATCAAAAGACTCAGTGACTAAATAATATTTCCTGCACTATTAAGAAAAGAAAAATAATACAAATATCCATGATGAAGTATTAAAGTTTTGGGACTTCCCTGGTGGTCAAGAGGTTAAGACTTCGCCTTCCAGTGCAGGGGATAAGGGTTCAGTCCCCGGTGGGGGAGCTAGGATCCCACATGCCTTACGCCACAAAATCCAGAACATGAACAACAGAAACAACATTGTTACAAATTCAATAAAGACTTTAAAAATGGCCCACATTTATCAATCAATCAATATCATAGTTTTAAATAAAGCTAGGATCTGACTCTGAACACGTATGACTGCCTTACTCGCGTCACCCTTTGGTCAAATGGAACATGTTGTCAGGTTAGTGAGAGCCTTGGTGAGGTTAGTGTCACGAGTTGAGGGGACAAAGTCAGATGGTAGTGCTGATGTTTTTCAAAACACCACTTGTGGATCAGAGTCACCCAGAGTTTTTTTGACCAAGACTCCAAGGACTCACCCTCAACCTACTAAATCAAAACCTGGGGGTCATGTGGGGGGAGTAGACTTGTTATCTGCATTTTAAACCTCTTTTATGCACATTAATGTCTCAGAACGTTGGGGTTAACCCAAAGATGTATTCAGAGGACTCCCTTTGGACTGTGTCCTAGGTCTGAGTCTGATTAATAATTTTATCAATGATTAATTGTAAAAAAAGAAAGCTGTGGTTACCTAAGCCTTTAGTTCTGCTTAGTTGCAGGTTCTCTGGTTCAGTCATTTCTTTGTTCAACAAACATGTGTTAAGCACCCTTTATGTGCCAGGTATGTGCTAGGTGTTAGAAATACAGACATGAGTAGAACAGATGTAATTCCTGCCCTTGCAGAGTTTACAATCCACTGGGGGAAGAGAGATCAATATCTCAGGTAATAATAAGACGTTAAGCACCATGAATATATTTAACAGGGGAACATAACCTAGTCTGGGACTCTGAAAAGGGCTTCCTGAGAAAGTGATGCCTGGATTGAGACCTGAATAATAGAGAGGAATTGGTCAAATAAAGAAGAGGTTTAAGGGAGAGGGTTCAGGCAAAGAGAAAAATACATAAGAAAAAGGTCTGAGGACTTCCCTGGTGGGACACTGGATAAGAATCCACCCACCAAAGCAGGGGACATGGGTTCAGTCCCTGATCTGGGAAGATTCATGCCACGGAGAAACTAAGTCCCTGCACCTCGACTACTGAGCTGCGCTCTAGAGCCGGTGACCTGTAGCTGCTGAAGCCTGTGTGCCTAAAGCCTGTGCTCCACAGCGAGAGAAGCTAGGCAACGACAAGCCCGTGCACCGCAACGGAAAGAAAGCCCGTACACAGCAGCGAGGACCCAGCTCAGCCAACAATACATAAACGATAAATAAGTAAAAGAAAAGGTTTGAGATGAATTCATGGAGTGCTGCCGCCCACCACTCAAACTATCACCGTGATGGGGACTACATCTGTCTTCAGCCCCCATCTGCTGCTGGGGCTCCTGAGCACAGCACCTCAAACACAACACGTCCCAAATCAAACGCATCCACTCCAAACTCACTCCTCTCCTTGGATTCTCTTCCCATGTAATGACACCCCATTCACCTAGCTTCCCAAGCCAGAGACGTGAGAGTCCTTCTGTGGGAGACAAGTGGAGGGGGCAGTTGGGTTAAAAGATATGAAACTCAGATGCCAGAGAAATGTGGGCAGGGCACACAACTGAGAGTCCTTAAACTGGAGTGATGGCGACATCCCGACAGTGGTTAGATCACTTAGGGAGAATCTGAGCGTGAGCAGAGAAGATGGCTGTGCCTAGAGTCCCATAGAACACCAAAGTTTAAGGGGTGGCTGAAGAGCAGCAGGATGGACAGAAAGAAAGGAGAAAACCAAGAGAACTGGTATCACAGAAACCACAGGGAGAGAGAGAGAGAGAGAGAGAGTGTGTGTGTGTGTGTGTGTGTGTTTGGTGATGTGGTCTACAGGGCTTCTTTTTCTTTCCTTTTTTTTAAATTGAGGTACAATTTACATAAACATTACATTAGTTTTAGGGAACGGTGTTTTGAGAAGTGGGAATGGTTTGTGTGACAAATCCCACTGAGAGGTCATGTATAAGGACTGAGGATGTGGTCACTGGGTTTCGCAATTAGAAAAGCATTGGTAACCTTGGCAAGACCTGCATCAGTGGAGCGGAGGAGTCAGAAGTCAGAGTGCAGTGGGTGGGAGAGAAAGGGAGGTGGGGAAGGTCAACAGCCTTTTCCACAAGCTTCAGCACAAAGGGCAGAAGCAAGGTGGACTATAGGTTCCAGAAAGAACTGAATTTCAGTTTTTAAGTTAGAAGAGATTTGAGCATACATAAATGCTGATGAAAAAGCTGGTAAGGATGAACTTCCCTGGTGGTCCAGTGGCTAAGACTCCGTGCTCCCAATGCAATGAGCCTGGGTTCCATCCTGGTCAAGGAACTAGATCCCACATGCCACAGCGAAAGATCCCAAATGCTGCAACTAAGATCCAGTACAGCCAAATAAAATTTAAAAATATATATGTATATATATATATTTTAAAAACCTGGTAATGAGGCAAAAGTAAAGTCTATAGGAGAGAATGAATAAATCCTTGGGGAGACAGGAGGGGATTCAAGCATAGTACAGATAGAAGATTGGTCCCAGACAAAGAACACCCACTTCAGCTCTGATGGGAGCAAGAGAGGTTAGCAGAGAGAATGAGGATATATTTAAAGGCTGGAAAGACAGGATGCTGAGGGAGTTCTTGACTTCGGGGATGATATTTTGATCACTATTACGTCCTGTTCTAAAATCTGAGAGATAGTCAGGGGAAGTGCTCCCTCAACAGTCTTCATTCCTTTTCTCTTTTGAAAATCACCTAACTGTCTTCCTGTTCAGTAAAGGATACATGAGTCTCAGCCAGGTGGTCAGGCGGACCAGGAACAAGCTAGCTCCCTGGGAAAACTCCTGCTCCAGCTCAGGGGCAGTCTTGCCTTGGTTGGCTTCAATGAAATTGTCGAGGAGGTTATTCCTGGCGACTTTGCCAGCATTGTCCCAATCCTGTAAAAAACTCAAGAGCCGGCTGATTGCTGCCTGCTCCTTTATAGAAGTCATGATCCGTCAGTCCTGAAGCTGGCTACAGAGAAGGGAAAACAGACAGGTTACCAAAGTATTCAGAACTGTGCAAGGCCTGTAGTTATGCTGGAGATTTTGCTTTCCTAGCAGTCATCTGGAGGCAGGCACCTCTGTCACTCATGTGGCTGTGGTGACGTTCAAAATACACTTCTAGGACTGGCCACCTGCTGCTCAAACAGGGAGGATCCAGCTGTCTTGTCATGGAGTCAAGAAAATACATTTGCAGCTCTTTGGCTTCTCTGCTGGTGCCAGGGACTAAAAGGACCACAGGCTTCAGTGGATACGAAGATGCTCGAGAAAAATCTGGCCTCTCTCAGCCCTCACTTCACACAGCATCAGAGATTGGGCCTTTAGAGGCCCAGCCCCTGTTACACCAATCAGCCAGGTAAAACGCTACTCAATCTTATATCTTGGCTTTTAGGCTAACTCTTTTAAAAATAATTTTTTTTTAAGTTAGTGGGAAGAAAAAGTTCTCATTCCATAGTTGGATTAATGGGCTGTGGTTTGTAGGAGTCTGTGTCCTTGGGAGAGTGTTTTCAGTGGGGGAGGGAAGGTTTAAAATAAACCCGTTTTCCAAAAATAGTTGTGATTGAAAGTGTTATTATCCATAACAAATGTTAGTGCTGATGGGAGAGAGGCATGTGTGATTCTTTTGTCTAACAGACAAGTGAAAGTCATATTTCACATTATCATGGGGTTTTCTGTGATTTACAGAATATTTGTGAAACATTACTTGCAGGGCCATGATTGATAGGGATAGAACAGCTTGTGGGTAGGGGAGATGTGTATTTCACGAAGACGGTTCAACATGAAATTTACAGTCCCATAAAGTGCTCCTACATCTTCGCCAGAGATCTAGTTAAAAGGACTTTACAGTCTGAAACATCCTAAAATTGATTCTAAATTAACGTTTCCTCACATGTATTTGAGATATTGATGGGGCCCAGCTATCAGAATTTTATTAGGAAGCAGTAATCTGAGGCCTGCTAAGACAGACATACATACACACCAACCTCCACTCCACCCCAGAGGGCACTGGGTATGTTCTCCCAGGAAGGGTGTCCACGTAGTTTCAGAGATGGAATCAACCAAGATAGCCTGTCAGCATTAACATCCAGGTGAATAACTGTGGATCAACTGAAACACAGAAATGACCAAAACCTCTCATGGGATCAGGCATCCATCACTGTGAATGACATTACAGCCCCAAGTCTGAAAATAACTTACAGAGGCCACGGCCAACTTTAACAGCCAAATTGGCTTCAAGTAAATGGGGATGCATTGACTATACTAGACCCCAGGAGGGAGGGGCTGAAACACCGCCATCGGCAGGAAAACATTCGTGCCCCTCCCTTGCCGTGGATGGACCCTTTCTAGGAACAAAACTCAGAATGCTATCAGAGATGCACCCAGAGATTCTAGAACACTGCGGGTGGAAACTTTCAGCTGGACGCTCCCTCTTATGGTCCTTTTAGGTTTCCTTGGATCTGTCTTCCTGTATCAGTTTCTTCTTCTTTTTTGGGGGGATATACATTTATTTTTCATAAAAAAAAGTTTCCCACAACAATTGAGGGCCATGACCCATTCCATCAATTCTCACGCATGTGTAGCTGTCTGGACCTGGGGAGGAGGACTCACAACATTCTCAGGACATGTTTCCCGTCCTCCCTCCAGGGGGGACGTCAGCCTCCAAACCAAGGTCAGCCAGAGACGTTTGTGTTTCTTCCAGCTTCAAGGGCCAAAGCCAGAGAGAGTTCCTCCTTCTAGCTAAAGGAGGGCCTTCAAATCCTTGAGGAGGTGTCTGAGTTGCCTCATGGCTCTCCTGGACAGCAGGGGTGGCCGCTCCAGGGTCACCACACCTGGCATGTCTGGATCACCTTATTCAGGGTCTTCATCACCTCCATGCTCTTGTCCTTCATGGCCAGGGCGAGTAGAATGGCTCTGTTTTCCAGCTTCTTGAGACACAAATGCCACCAGGTTCTTTGTGAAGACATGGATGAGAGGCTTATCCTTCCCGAGGAGGACTTTAGTGGTCAGCACAGGCTTGCTGATGTCACTGGTCACACTGCTGGGTTCCAGGGAGACCAGGGTACCCATCTTCCCCAACTGAGTCACCATGACCAGGATGCGACTGCTGAAGGCTGTGCCCTGGGTGGGGACTCCATACACCACTGCAGTCTTCTGTTTGGATATCACTAATGGTCTACCTTCCATAGCTAAGTCTGTTCCACGGCACCCAGCTCACAGCGCTGTGTCCAGTTTCTTCTCTTTTTTTTTTAAACAGGAAAAGAGACTTGACAAACGGCAGCTTTTTAAATTAAAAAATTTTTTTTTGTTGGAGGATAGTTGCTTTACAGGAGAAGGCAATGGCACCCCACTCCAGGACTCTTGCCTGGAAAATCCCATGGACAGAGTAGCCTGGTGGGCTGTAGTCCATGGGGTCGCTGAGAGTTGGACACAACTCAGTGACTTCACTTTCACTTTTCACTTTTATGCATTGGAGAAGGAAATGGCAACCCACTCCAGTGTTCTTGCCTGGAGAATCCCAGGGACGGTAGAGCCTGGTGGGCTGCCGTCTATGGGGTTGCACAGAGTCGGACACGACTGAAGCGACTTAGCAGCAGCAGCAGCA